>PVJL010002283.1:0-109136 GCA_004026885.1 Lyroderma lyra
TATTTCTAGTTCACTCCTTACACTGAGCTTATAGACCTCTGGTGTATAAGCTCTATGTGGGGGATAAGCAGAGGTGGGAAGTCTATTCTAAAACTGACATTCTTGAGTGGTCCCTGGAATTTTTCTTCTGTAACACAGTCTTCACCAGTTTGTGGATATGAAAGCTGTTTTGACAATTGTTCTCAGAATGAAAGTTGAGCCTCAATTATCTGCTTACCTAACCAGGTTCCCACTTTTGCAAAGGTTTTGGCCTCTGAATATTCCTTACTTTCTTGCAAATTTAAAATGGATTTCAAAATTTAAACAAAAATTTTATCCAGAATTTTTAATTGATTTGTCTGTGAGCATGGTCAGGCTCCAATGGCTCCAATACTGCTTGAAATAGAGCCCTAATTGCTTGAATTTGAAATCAAATTCTTTTCCAACCTATACTTACTTTTAAATTTATTTCGTGGGGTTGGACCAGAGCAATCTGATAATTTGATGAGCTGAAGGACACTTGTACGTCCTCAAACTGCCCTCAGATTCACAAAGTGGAAAATTGTCAGTGGAGATGGTTGTTCCTTCACTTGTTCAAGATTTTACAATAAAAGAGAGTTGCCATCTGCTAACATTTGAGAATTTGTGTGTGTTTACCAAGGGAGGAGAGGGAAATTCTGCCTCAGATGTTTCCCATTTACTGCTTGCCTTAATTTTTCATTTGCAATTCCTTGCTCAGCATTTCATTCAAGAGTGATAGTTCTAGGAGGCATCAACATTCATGCTCCAATGCCCATGTCTTACTTTCCTGATGCATCCTTAATGATGAAAAAGATCCTATACCTGATTTGATTTGACTTTGCTCTATAGAATCTGCATATGATGTGACTACCATTACTCTAGCAAAACTTTCAAAGATCAATACCAACAATACAGTTACTGACAGCTTTTCTAAGAGATGCAAGATAGTGTGTTTGTATTTTCCCTTCCTTTTGGATAGGCTTCATTTGAAAACATTGATTAAATTAACTATTTTATGTAAATCCCCCAGGAAAGTACTTGGGGGAGTTTCTGTTCATTAAATAGTAGGTCCTTTCCCTTACAAGCTGCAGACACTTGCATTAGGGCTCATTGGTGTCTATTTTGGCCAATAAGCCCAAATAAGGTGGTGTTGCACAGAGCTGCTCTTATGTGATGAAAGGTTGGAGGAATCACTGCTACTTCATGTCATTTACCTTTTATTCAGCTGCTTTCTTCTTACCCAGGACTCGTCAAGGTATTAGAGAATTTCTCTGAAAGTATCGACTTTGGCAAATTTCCCTTAAAGGTTTATACTTTCTTCTTTACTGGCCCATGGTTTCTGAGAATGTACCTTATCCCTGCAAATGAAGACTTGACCAGCTTCACCAGTTCCCGCCCTGCAAACAGTCTTGCCTTGACCCTGGAGTTTACTGATGGCTTGAGGTGCTGGAGGAAGGATGAAAGGAGTTTGTCACTGCAGGCCCTTCTCCAGCAAAGAGCTGGGAAGGGACCAGCATGCCTCCAGGCTCCTATATTGACAAGTTGCTGCATCCTTGAGAGCAGCCAAGACATAAAAATGATGGTTTGTATTTGTATCTGGAATTTCTGAGCATTGAATTCTTGGACCAGAGGCTTCTCATAAGGAAAACCAGGACACATATATGGATATCCAAATCCACATTAGTCTCTTTGTTAGATGCTAGGTCAGCACATCAAGACTGCCAACAAGCAGGGTGATTGTACTGAGAATGGAATGAGCCTAAATGCTGTGTTCCAGGATGAGGGTGGGGAGCAGCAGATGTGGGAAGTAGCAGGCACTGGAGAGGGACAGATATCCTCTGGTATTGAGTCATCCCCCAGACACATATAGAGTTGGACTACATTGTGACTTAAAGTGGCTCTTGTGGACTCCCCAGGGTATCTGGTCACCATTTGTATTATGGCTTCCAAGGGAAGGCCAAGTTCACTTTGCAAACAACTAAATGTACTTTTGGGACACTGCCATCTGCAGGTGAGAGGCCCTCAGGCTCCCCTGTCATCAGTGCCTTGAAATCCTGACAGGGTTACAAGCCAACCTGGGCCTCTCTTTGGGCAGGGGACTGCATGTGGTATTTGCTGAGAAACACTAGAAGTCCATTCACCCGATATAGTCCTCCCATTTCCCTGTTCTGCTACTTGAAGCTTGCACATGAGGATCAGGGGGATTCACAATGAGAAGAAAGCCATTTTGCAAACCCTTTATATAACTGGTTGTATTAACACATTATGTAAATATGACAGTGGATAAATGACTTAATTGATATGTATAACAAAGATTACGCTGTTTAATTATTAATTTGGGATTCCTAGATAAGTTGTGTAATGCAGTTACATTCAAATTCTTTTCATTGCTACCTGCAGTAAGAAATATATTTTACATCACAATCTAAAACACACACACATACATGCACACCATGTGTCATCAAATCTAAGACTCCAGCAGTTGCTAGAGGCACTGTTATTTCAGGTATCACTAAAAAAGAAAAAAAAGTGATGCCAATTAAATTACATGATTCCATTCATTGTAAAGGTCACCTCAAGTTCAGAGAAATTAAAATGTAAACAGTGCATTTTGAATTCAATGAAATATATGTGTAATGTATATTACTGAAACAAAAGTTTTGTAAACCTTTACTATGTAGAGTGTGTTATAAGTATTTACTTTTTTCCTATTCTAATCTAATGTGCTTTATTAAAAATAAGGCCAGCCCCACTAAATTTGTTGAAAAGCATACTAATGTGCTTTAAGTCTGAGTTATAGTATTGTTTAGAAATAAGGAATTGGAGGTGATATGCCAAGACTAATTTCTTATCCCAAACTAGATGTCATGCCATATGTTTTGGTCATTCATTTCATTCAAATATGAATTGATGGTCTATTGTGTTGAGTTAGAACTCTTTTTTTTTTAAGTTAGAACTCTTGATGGCAAGTGACATCTTGAACTAGCTTTGGCAAAAGGAGTAGTTTATTGTTTTATGTAAAAGCAGGGGTATGCTAGTGGGCCCCAGGAATGCCAGAACCTAGGGCTCAAATACTATGGGATCTCTCTTTCTCTCCCTCTTTCTCTGTTTTGTTTCTGCTTTACACTGACAAGTTCATTCTCTTGGATTAGCATTGTCTATGAAACAACCTTTGGCAACTACAAGGCTCATTATCATTCTTATTTTACCACCAAAGAAAAATCCTCTCGAGGATCTGATTGTCTCAGCTTGGTTCATGTGATCATCCCTATGGTCAGGGGATTAGAATAAAGCCTTCTTCACTAGAACCACATTAGTGGCATGGGGATTGATGCCATTTTCCAAAAGGAGGAGTCCTGTTTCACTTAGAAGAACACAGTAGATGTCTATCACATCTAGAAAGGGGTAGGACCGGGTATTGTGTATTGGAGTTTAGCTTCTCCCAACAGGTATTGCACAATGCCTGCACATTGTCATTTTGAAAACCAGAATTACCATCAATTCAGTTCCACATTCTTTTCCCCCCAAAACTTGATTCTTACAATGAGGATAATAATAACTGACAGCAGCCAGTGTGTGACTGTCAATTCAAGGGCACCGAATGGAAAATAGATGCTTTCAAAAACCAAAGAGAAAAGCTACTCAGACAAGAAACCATTCTAGCTCCTGTCACTGGCAGAGTTGACCAAATAAAATGTGCATGAAAAGTTTCAAGTGAAGTTTTCATCCTTGGGTTCCATTCTTTGTTAGGGAACCAGAGAATGTTCCAGAAGGTTGAAGCCTCAGGTTTCAGCTGAGTAGGCTGAATCCTGTCACAGAATTCTCATGAATTTCATTGAAGGGCTGTGTTCTGAAAGTTTCTTTTCTCATAGTCTTGTCTCTCTCTGCCGTTTAACCTGCTATATAAGCATATCATTCTACAGCTGCACAATGAAAGGCTTGCTGCCTACCATTCTCATTATACACTGCTGCAATTTATTTTCTTAGTATCTTTCTTTCCTAAATCCTGTTATTCTCAGTTTTGCCATAATGTGCCAGAATTTTGTAAAATATACCACTGGTTTACTGCCAAGAATGATGTACAAGTTGCAGCTTTATTTGGGCAGCAGTTTTGAATCTTAAATACAGTATCTGTTTCTGTAAGTACAACCTTCACTAAGGGAGATGACACTGGTGGAACTACTCAAGATCAGTCGTGTGTAAAGTTTCCAGGGAAAGAACCTTCTTGAGGGCCTCTGGGTGGAGAGGAACCATGTTAGTTTCACTGGGGCAGTAAGTAGAAACAAAACCCAACCGTATTCCCTGAGGAGTTTGATGTCTATAGTTGAGAAGGCAGAGCCTACACACATGTAAAATGATTTCTGAAAATCCAACACAGTATAACTGCTAATTCAAAAATGTGAACAGAGTATCTCAATGTGAATTGAATTTAAAGATTAGAAAAGACAAACTAGAGGAGCTAGGCTTTGAAATAGTTCTTAAAACAGGAAAGAGAATGAGAGGAAGGGAAGGGCTTTTCAGTTTGGTTGTGCAAGGCATGAAGACAGAAATAAGCAGCTGTAAAATTGCACAAGATTTAGTCAAAAGAGTTTGATCCTTATTTCTCTTGTAACTGATACTCATTTCATTCTCTGAGCTGAGAGTAGAGTCATGTACAAGGTAGCAAAGAATCACTACCCTCCCCAGATTTACATTCTAGTCCCTGGATGACACCTACCTCTTGGGGTTGTACTAAGGACTTAGAGGAGCAATGGAAATGAATGAACCTGATGAAGTTCAGAATGATGCACCATGCTAATTGTTCATTATTAGTTAGAAGAGGGGAATGAAGAGGGCAAGTTGATTTGCCTGACTACAATGATCTCACCTAGAGGTTGAAGATGGAAGTGTTCTGAGGAAAATGATTTGAGAACATGTACTGCACTCTTCTCCCACTACTGTCACCCCCTTTTACAGATGAGCGAACTGAGGCTCAGGTAAGGAAAGTGGCTTCCTCAGTCAAAAGCAGACAGTTAGTAGAGGAGTTGGAAATTAATCTCAGGGCTCTTGCAATTTGTATCCTACCAGAGAGGGTGGCCATGGATGGTTGAGAAAACTTGGTCCCTGCTTGGCATTTCATGGGAGAGAACATCTATATACTGAACAAATCAGGGGAAAGCAAAGGCTGTCCCAGGAAGCCTTTCTCAGATAGTCCAGTATCTTCATTTGGAAGAAAGAAACTAAGAATTAACTAGACAAGGCTATAGGATTTCAAAATATTCTAAATCATTGCTTTTCTAATTCTTGTGACTAATACCCATATGAAGAAATGTATTCTACTGTGACTGATCAGTAGGGTGAATACATTATTTATTGTCACATCAGGACATTTTTGAATGTGAAAGGGAGTGCAACTGATAATAATTTTGGACAACAGTCACAAAATGGGACTGTCTCATGCAAACTGGTGATACCCTACCACTAGTACACCTATATAATTGAAACAAAAGTTGCACAAAGTAGTATTTATCTTAATATGTGCAATGAATCCTCATGCTTTCTATTCTATTTCATTACAGAAATACCAGTTTTGATACATTAAATTGGGTCAAAAGCTTGAAACATAGTACTCTAGTTGATTGTTGATACATTTGAGGGGCTTGGGATAGTGATGGAGAAGGGGAATGGGGAGTATATGGTAAGGTGAATGTCTGAGATATACTGTAAACTTGTCCTATCTGAACATTTCAGTGAATATTCTCCCCCAAGAAGAACACTAGTAATAAATATTTCCTTCAAACTGTTTCCCATGATTAGCAAAAGGTTCAGATCAATCTTTCTGGATTCCGTTTTTGCACTTGGGCCTGGCATCTTCTCTGTGTACTCCCCCACCCTCCTTTCTTACCCTTAAGTTTTCATCTGTTCATCTGCTGCTGATTTAGAGAAGTGAGACTTCCAAGGAAGAGTATCTCATTTATAGTTTCTGGCCCTCTATGTAGTTGTTCTGGGCTTGTGACTTGAAGACAAGTCACAAGTTGACTTGTCTTCTCTGCTCTAACTTCTTCAAACACACACAATAACATACAGCTCCTGGACATCTCTCCTGTCTCAAAACTTTGCCAAGACATAACAGAGCAGGTCTTGCCTGCCAGTCAGGCATGTGGGACTCAATGCTGGGCTTCTTCAATGGTCCCTATATATTTCTAGTAAATTTGCCCATGGAGGAGAGAGGGGTTACCACTCTGTCCACCCTTCCTTGAGGTCCCCCCAAAATTTTGAATACTCGTGCATGTTGTTACCAAGAGCTACAAGAATGTGAGACACTCAGTAATTATACTTCACAGCCATAAAATAACTTTTTGTAGTCTCCCATTTTGTGAAGATCTTTAGGTCTTAAGGCATATAGGGAACCACAGGGTTTTCCTGCCTCAAAGAATAAACTGTGTTAATAGCTTGAGCCTGAAAGTCACTTTTTCCTAAAGCAAATGGTATCATCTGATCATCTGAATTCATAGACTAGGCTTGAGAGCAGTTTATTGTACTAGAGAAGATTGAGTATTTGACTTTCCCTGGTGGTTTTAAATTAAATGTGTATATGAGAGCTGTCTGGAAAAAAAATCCAGTTATAAATGCCTCTATTTTTCATATTACATGGCTGGATACTTTCTGGACAGCATGCGAGCATGTGCGTGCACACACATACACACACACACACACACTTTTTTCTTTCCTAAATTGCAAATCATACAAGATGGTTTAGACAGAGGAATTTAAAAACACACAGCAAACTTTGGTAGCACTGAGATACCTGACTGTGTTTAATGCTTTAAAAAAATCTTGAAATTTGTATCAGGCTAGATACAAGTTTGTCATATTTTAATATTTTTACCATAAGCTCTTTTACATGCATAGCCGCTCAAGGTAGTAGATGTCTTAAATATATACATACTTAATTAAATACAACATGTGGTCATGAACCATCAAATGGCTTATAAAACAAATGAAGGATAGTAGTAATTGTTTTATTTTAATAAAATATTTTAAAACACATACATATGCCATTTAACCTTTATGACAACCTTATGAGGCATGGCTGATTTGAGGTATTTAAGTTTTAGCAGGATTCACTATCTGTCTTAATTTGGTTACCTAGAAGCAGAGCCTGTGACTTGAGGGACTGCTCTCAGGAAAACCCAATAAGTAAGGGAGGGAAGCAGAAAGGAGCCAACCAAGGATACAGTCTACAGTCTCAGGTAAAATCTGTACCACAAGATTCTCAGGAACATGAATCCTGCAGGATTTTCATGAAAGGTGGCACATAATTACAGCTAAGAAGCTATATGTGCCTGCTTTCTGACAGTAGAATTCTGGGAGTTCAAAGTCTTCTTCTTGTTTTGTAACATCGCTGTTCCCCTCAGTCATGTTGATGATATTTTGGATACACAACTCATTAAGAACTTTGTAGGTCTTCTACGAATCTTCTTGGAGTTCACTCCATTAGACAAAAACCACACCCACAAATCTCTTAGCCATAAACTCTTCTCTGTTGTTTGATTGAGAGGATCTATGAGACACAGCTTCAGTCTCTTTAAAGGACCTTTGGTGGGACTGAAGGTACTCTGAGGCACCTCCTTAAGTTAACAAAGGATTTGAAAGTTATATCCTTGGCTTCATCTTTAGACTGTGTTTTCCTGGAAGTGCCTGGATTTGATCTTTGTTTAGAATCCATTCAAGTATCCTTTTCACTTTACTGCAGCTGCAGTGTAACCCCTTGAGCAAATCATTTGCTAGCACTGAATCATCTGGATCCCACAAATTAATACCCTGTGGCTTCCAATAGTGCAAAATACCTTTTTCTAAACATCCAAATCTCTCCAGTATTGTCACAGTTCAAATTTATATACTAAAGTTGTACTGAATAGGATAAAACCATTCCAGAAGTATGAGCATAAGAACACATGATTTATGTGTCGTAAGAAACTTAAGGCAGATTTTTCTTTCTTCCATCATTTCTTCATTACCACTTCTGAATCATACAAGGCAAATATGACATAGTTCTTAACACTGAGCAAATTAGATACATGATTGACTTTGTAGAATTTTTTACATTAAGTCTAACTCTATGCTGTGTAATATGGTAGCTACCAGCCACACGTGGCTGTTTAAATTTAAATTAATTAACTTTAAATGAAATTAAAATATTCAGTTCACCAATTTTGTTTTGTTTTTGTTTTTGTTTTTGTTTTTTTGCTTTTTGGTATGTGGGTAGCTGCCTGACTGGGAATCGAACCCAGGCCGCAGTGCCGACGCTGAAGCCTTAAACCACTACACCATCAGGGAAACTCCCCCAGTTCACCAGTTTCTTAATAACCACATGTGGCTAGTGGCTGCCCTATTGGACAGCATAGATATAGTACATTTCCATTGTTTCAGAAAGCTCCATTGGACAGCAATAATCTAGAAAAAAACCAGTAATATTTAATAAAAAGATAAGTATTTATCCTTGTTTTAAATATATTTATTTCTCTTCTCCCATATTAATGGGTCAAATATCAAGGAGATATACCATAGTTCTTCATAAATACTCTAACATGCTTCATAATAAAGAATGCAATGAAAACATGGTATGTGTATATATATATATATATATATATATATATATATATATATATATATCACAGACCCTTATTAAAATCTAATAAAAGTTAACAATATTTTCCCCAGGAAAATGGCACATTTGATTACAGGGTGTAATCAGACTCCCCAAAGCCCTTCCATTGATCCTCTAGAAGGTCAAGGACTCAAGTTAAAAATCTCTACTGCAAAGTGAACTTTATTTTCCCATGGACTTTCAATGTAAAATTGATGATGCTTTTTATTATTAAATAGGACTTCTGATAATAATGAAATTATATTTAGAATAATGATGATAAAGGTAAAACCAAACATTTCTGACAAAACATTGAGAATGCAGAAATGTCTTCAAAATAACAGAAATAAACCCAAGCCTCTGAGCTAAAATTATAGCACAGAACCAGCAAATCTGTCAATTTGGATCATGTATCACAATCAATAAAGAAATACATAGTTTAAGCAAATTGGCTTTGTTTTCTATTAGTCTCAAATGCTTCCTCTACCTGCCCTGCTCCCAGCCCTCCTTTTAGGGTAATGGAAGGAGTACTCTAGTAGCCTTCTAAAATAGAAATTCCTGATATAAATCTAATACATATAATAGATATGTCCTAAGGGTGAGTTTGGTGTCTTAATATTATCTACCTGGACTATCAGAATAAAAGGGTAGGATTCAATGGGCCAGAAAGACCCTTTATTGAACTTAGGGAAGAAAAGAGTGGGTCTCTCTGAAAATCTATTGAATTAGATGAGGTTTCTGTAAGGAGAGCAGAATTATAAATGCAGTTGGCTCCAGGTATGGCTGGGGGACAGACTCCTTCATGGCACTGAGTTTCTGATTTCTGAGCCAGCATAGAATTTGTATTTGTGTGGAAGGAGCACTGAAGCATTCTTTCCAAGGAGTGGTAACCCAAACCATATGAGCACTGATTAATAGTTGTCATAAGAAAGCCTCAGTAAACCAGAATTCTAAGGGGATAGCCTTTTATAAACAAAGAAGAGTTTGTTAGGAACCTCCCTCTCTTGTCCCTCCCCATGCCCTCCCCTTTCTGTTTCTTCCTTTCCTTTTTTTTTATAAGCCATTGGAAAAATCTTTCCCCAATATGTATGAATCTCCTTTGCTACTTTAGTAAGCTTTAGTAAGTACAAACTGCTGAAAATGAGTTCATCAGGCTTTAATCTTATAGTTTCCTTCAGAATGTCCATTTTGTAGACTGGTTGTTATTTTTTATAGAAGCTGATCTATGGGTTTGGGCTGAATATAAACTGGAAATTTTGAGGGAGAGGTGGCTAATATATATTTATTTTCTTTCCATTTTTATCTCCTATCAGTAGTAGGCAGTAGATTTTCCATTTATTTGTGTATCTGTTTGGATGCATTCAGTTGCAAGCAGCAAACAATGCTACTCACAGTGGCTTCAGTTGAAAGGACATTTATTGTTGACCTAACAAAAAGTATGGAGGTAAGATGTCTAAGGTTGATTTAGTAGCCCAGTAATGTCATCACAGGTTTTTTTTTTTTTTTTTATCCTTCCACTCTACCATCCTAAGCTGAAAATCTTTATTCTGAGACATTTTACCTCATGATTGCAAAATGTCTGCTATAACATTAGGCACTCATTCATTCTTACACAATAGCTTCCAAAGCAGGAAGGGAGAAAAGAGAGCAAAAGAGTCTTTTCCTTGTGCAGTTCTCTCTTTTTATTAGGGAGATCTTTCCTATAAGCCCCATCCTCTCAAGTGGGCTTCTCTTTCCTTGTCATAAGCCAATACTGGGTTTCATGACTACCCCAGGAACAATCATTGGCAAAGGGGAATTTCTAACTTAGAGATCATGGTTCATCTCCCAGGAAAGGGTACATTGCTGGTGAACACAACCTGGGGGCTTTTAGCAAGCAGAAAGGAGAATGGCTGCCAGGCAGGCAGTCAGCAGCTTCTGCTGCACACATATTCTTCACCTTGCTCTTGCCAGACCTGCTCTTCCTTGGCATACCTGTTATTGTCTACGGAGGAGGCCATTTGCTGTTTTCCTATCAGTGCAAGGGAAAGCAAAAGTTAGTGGGTTGATATGTAAGTGGAGTTGGATAGTCTAATATACAAGGGGGGGGGGACCCAAAAAACCTGAAATGTATTTATTAAAAATTGTGTATTCATTCTTACATGTTTAAATTTCAATCACCTTCTAAGTACTCTTTGATGCAATACACCTATCAAGATTCTTTTTTCACCACCGAAAACAGTTTCTGAACTTGTAGATTTGTATGCCTTTTATAGCTTCTGCTGTTTTTTGGTTTCACCTCTTCCCCAACGGCAAAACGTTTCCCGTTGAGGACTTTTTATCTGGGGAAACAAAATCACTTGGGGGGAGATCGGGTGAATAAGGAGGGTGAGGCACAAGGATCATGCTGTTTTTGGTAAAAAGACTCCTGAACACTCAGTGCAGTGTGGGCAGATGTGTTGTCATGCCGCACGTTGTTGGTGCAAATCACCCATCACGAAATGGGCGAACACGTTGAAAGAGTCTCCAAAAAAAATTCACTGAAGCTGAATGCAGCCTCTCACAACAATGCCACCTGGTACACTGATGCAGATGGGTTCCTAGGACAGTCACCTAGCAGGGGAAGCCTGTACTACAAGGGGCCTGCCCTCCAGAAGGTAATTGCAGTAGTTTGTGGATCCCCACTCATAAGTGAGCTGCTAATGAAGTTGCTAATCAGAGTAACCTTCTCCAGGATTCTGAATTGAGATGATCTGAAATGCCTATCTTGTGGACTTTAATTTATGTCAAAGCATTGGTGAGAATGTGTGGCTTTCGGTTTGAGTGAGCTATCCGGAGAAAAAAATGAAGAGAAGAGAGATGCTTTACCTCTGCTAGGGAAAGTGCTACATTAGGGGTGGTCACATGAACCATGTTTATGTCTACTTTTCACTGATTAGAAAGACTTTTTTCATGGTGTAGCCTGGAGGTTTCCTCCCTTTAGACAAATACCACACTCTTCAAATGGCACTTGAGTTGAACTAGTGGTTTAACAACACATGTAGTTTACCCCTGACACCCCTAGAGGCGATGAGTAGGGTCAAGGAGTTAAGTGTGTGCAGGTGAAAGGCAAATGGAGAAAACTCAAAACCCAGAGTGTAGAAGCCCAGTTCCTGACAGTTGGCTCTGCATTTGTGTGTGTGGCAACCCCTTTAGATATGTGTAACGAAGCTTTGGGATGTGAGGACTTACAGTAGTGTGGAGTGAATTACAAATACCACGACCTACTATTTTTAGTTTTTTAAACAGTTATTCGATACATTTTTGTTAAAAATTTTAAAGTAATGATATGCTCAATGAAGAAAACTTGAAAAGCGTACAGAAAAGGGGAAATTTTTCGCCCATTAACTCAACTGCTCCAACATGGAAGTTTATGATATGCTTTTCCAGCCACTTTCCCCATTTCTTCCCTTTTTCCCTCTCTTCCTCATCTATCTTTATTTTTTATTTTTTTTTGTTTTGTTTTTAATAGACATTTATTTTTCAGAGCTATTTTATATTCACAGCAATATTGAGCAGAAGATGTAGAGATTTCCCAGATACCCATTACCCACACATGTAAACATCTATCTTTAAATAACTAAGTATTTCCAATATAAGAAAGGTATTACCTTATAGATTCAACTGATATTAACATGTTTCACATTTACTTCAGATCTTTTAGTTTTTTAAGAAATAAGGTTCGGTGGCTCCTGTATATTTGGTTCCTTCACCTTCCTCCCCACCCAGAAGAAACCACTAACATGAACTTGATGTTTGCCTTTCTAATCCATTATAAGTTTACTGTGTATGTATAGAAAATATCTAGTATTATTTTCTGCAGTTCTAAATTTTATCTAATTGATATCACACTATCTATATCATGAAACTTGCTTTTATTCACTATGCTTTGTGTGTGAGGTTCCACCTTTTTTCATTCATTTAAACTTTCACAGCTTACCATTTGAATACACCATCATTTATTTCTAATAATGGTTTTATAGAATTGTTTTTACTAATGGCAATGATGTAATGAATATTCTAGTGACAGCTACTTTTGCACTAGGCAGGGATTCCTGAGGCATATGTCCAGAAGTGGAATGGCTGATGTAAAGGGTAGTCTCAAATGTAGTGCCAAGTTTCTCTCCAACCTAATTGTCCCTATTGTAATTCCACCAGCAGAACTGGAGAGGTCCTGTATCACAATATCCTTGAAGTTAAATTTTTGCCAGTCTGATGAGTATAAATTGGTATCTTGATATATATTGTTATGATTAGTGAGGATGAAGTTTTCTTTATATTACCATTTTGTCATATTTGCTTCAAATTCAGGTTATTTTTCTGTAAAGTACCTGTTCATATTTGCCTTTTCTTCCTGTGGGGCAATTTTTATATATCCTGAGAGTATTTCTATATTATACATGTATGTGTGTGTGTGTGTGTGTGCGCACGTGTGCGCGTGTGTATGTGTATGTATGTGTATGTGTGTATATATATATATATCTCAAATATTTTATTTCACTGTGGGGCTTGTCTTTAAATTTGGTTTCTGTGTCCTTTACTGCACTGAAGTTTTACATTTTAGTGTAATGAAGTATATCAATAATTTCCTGTATGGTTTATGGTTTATATATTTTATTTAACAATCTTTCCCTACCTTATGATCATGCAGATAATCTTCATGTTTTTTCAAGTTTTTGGGTTTTTTTGTGCTCAAATTTAGGTCTTAAAACTATCTGGAAATGATATTTTGGTAAGGTGTGAGATAATACTCTAATTTTTATATGCATATTCAATTAATCCCCACATATTTATTGACTTCCCTCTACTGATTAGTAATCTCATCTTATTATATTCCAAACTGACATACATATAAGTGTGTGTATTTATATATATGAGTATAGACAGTTTCATACTTCATCATGCATGTAGTTTGTAGTATCTGCTTTTTCACTTAGGTGTATTTCATACACATTTCCCATTCCAAACTTAATTAGTGGCTACATAATAGCTTATTGATATAAGATTTTTTGTTTGTATATTCCCCTATTGTTAGACATATAATTTTTACTGTAATAAACACTATCTGGTGAATGTGTCTTAGAATGCTGATGTACCAGTAAAGTGCGGATGTGCCCCCGTCTCTCCTGTAGGTCTCAGGCCCTTCCCTTCTCTATTGAAGGCCCTTCCCTCGTGAGTTTACACATGTCAAGTAATTTCTCAATGAACAAGTGTTGTGATGATCGTGGAAATGCACCAAATAGAAAGGAACAACTGGTTGTCTCAATTGGAGACAATGCTGTTCTCAGACAGTCGTCAGGTATCATCTCCTGCAGAGATTGCCTCAGCTGTTGGGAGTGTTTCACCCAAGTTCACGTCCTTTCCGAGGTGGACCATATCCAATGGCTGATTAAGGCAGGGATGTAAAGTTCCAACCATTTCAGCCCAATGTGAGAGATTGCCATTGGGCTGACCTCAGAGTTTGATTTCTCCCTTTGTCCACACCTGCTTCCATCTTATCCCTTTCATAGGTGTTGATCCCTAATAAACATCCTGGGCAGTAAAGTCAGGCTGACCAGATGTACCATTTTAAATGGGACACAAAACAATGGTCTGTCTTGTTTAAAACAGTACATCTGGTCTGCCTAACCAAAATCCATCTCAGAAGCTATTTCCAGAGAACTCAATCCATGACAGTTGTCTTCATTGCTTAGAGCCAGGAATAAGTCCAGAGCCTCTTACTGCCTTGATAGATTATATGGAGGCCAGGATGACCTGGGAGAAGTGAGAAGTACTCTTAATATGAGACGGATCTCTTGGTGTTTAGAAGAAATGTGCCATATAGAGTTGGAGAATCCACAAATTCTTAGAGGAATCCAGTTCAACTCTAAATATGGAGAGAAATGACGGCAGGGTTGGAGGGGCAGGACAGTGGAGTGTTTAACATTTCTACTATATCCAAAATGTATTTTGGAAACTAAGCTTCTTTGAGTTATATGCATAATAAAGTTTATTTTCTATTATGAAAGTAATGCATGTTTCTAGTAGAAAATTAAGAAGAAAAGGAAGAAAAACATCCAATTGTCACAGACTCTTCCATACATTATTTTGAATTTTATTGTTTTTACATTGTTGTAAATCACACCATTTATGTAATTTTGTTATAGCACATTTTTCACTTAATGTTATAACATAAAATTTTTTCTATGCTATTATTAATGTACCTTTTTATAAACATTAATTTTAATGGCTACATTATATTATATCCAATGAATGCACTATGGTTTATTTAAGCATAACATTGACTATTTGGTTTGTTTATAGTTTTTGCTATTATAAATGGCATTGCAAAGAAATCTGTGTTTATAAACATTTTTTTCTCTATTTCATATTATTTCCTTAGGTTAGATTCCCAGAAGTAGAATGACTGGACCAAGGGTTTGAACATAGGATTGTGATTCATGTTGCTAGATTGCTTTCCTGAAGGTTAATTTAGGTTTTTGTGTTCACTCTTTGGTGTGGAATAATGAAGAGTTTGTGTAATTTTGTACCTGTCTGGGTGGCCAGAGACCAGGTGAAGAAAACTGGAGCAAAGCAGATCACAGAACTGGGCTTCTCTAGTTGGGGGTCCTTTTCCAAATGGACATGGTCCAGCTTTCATCACCTCCCCATTTTCAATTCCCACACTTACCATCTCTTATCAAGAATACAAGTGAAACAGGGACCATTACACATTCGCTTATGCTGTATGGAAATTTGAATAACTTCATAATAGAGAGTGTCCTTGTCTGTATGATTGTAGGTCCTTGTGGGTAAATGTGTGACCTAGATGATGCCAACTCAATGGTCAGTGATCAGACTAGGAAATCTAGAGGGAAAGAGCTCTAAATTTAAGATTACTCTTTTGAAGTTTGGAGCCTAATATTGCTTCAAAGATTAAGGATCTACCACTTACTAGAATTCAGTATTTAATATGTTAAAAATGATTCAGGTCCAACTTCCAAATGAGTTTAAATTTTAAAATTAAATACAGACTTCCTCTGTGAGGCTGTGGTTTTCAAGGGTGGCAAGATGCATCAAGCGATTTTACTTTAGCTTGGTGAGAGGTTCTGAATAAACATCCAGATGGTAAATTTTGGTCCTCATTTTCTACAAATATACCAAAGCAGCATTGTGTTACTTTTGTCGTTAAGACATTTGATTTGCCTTCTTATTCTCCACTCAAATTCATTTTACAATGTGGACTGATTTTCAGGTACCATAAACACCCAGTTCTACTGGGTATTCTTTGACTGCCAGAGAAACTGTGGGCCATATCTAAATCACACACCTTTTACTGCCTCTCCCCTGGCATAAGATTCATATACATTGGCATCTTCTCAGAGTGAAGTTGACTTTCTATCCTGAGTCCAGAATTTCTGTTGGCATGTGGCGATTCCCAAACAGTTTGAGGCTCATTTTGATTGGTCTGGCCATCTCAGCCCAGCCAGGTTCACTCTGAGAGGGCCCCTGTCCCTTCATGAATGGCCACAGAAGCTTTCACTCTTGGCTCTGCGTTCTAATAGCTCATCTTGCATGGACTGTGCCAAAGCAATGCTTCAAAATATTCGTCCATATCATGTGGCTTTTCTTGCTGCAGTTTCTGTTCTTTTTTATTGTAGGATCTGGAGACTCACCGCTAGAAGATGATGAAGTCGAGTACTCACACACTAGATATAAAGGTGAATGCTTTGCTTGTGTGCTAATGAGGACCTGCTGATGCCAGGAGAACTTTCCTTTTTGCCCTGCAGAGCAGACTATAATAAAGTGACCAAATAATGCATTTAAGTTCTAATTACCTGTCCAGATAAAAAATATTAAAAATTAATATATATATATATGCTCCCATTTTAAGAAATGAAGAAAAATGAACAAAAGAAAATAAAAGCATTTGGAAATCTCTGAAGTGCTGACCTTCAGCACCCCAGTGGTCATTTTATTCTCATAAGTTTCCTTACTGTCCTTAACTTCTGTAAAGCCAAGTTCTAACTGATGAAAGTGAAAATCAAGCCACGAGATCTGCCTGATTCATACATTACAGCCAGAATTGTCCAGAATAAACCACCCAAGATCAAATCTGGACCCAGTGCTGCTAATGTACTGAGATGAATGGGGACGGAGAGAACTTGATTTTCATAAGCTCATTTCATCGTGCTCTTCCTGAGTCCAGATCGGCTCCCAAAATGATGAGTAAAGTGTGTTGCCCCAAGAAACTTTAATCTAATGATAAAAACTCCAATCTCTACACATTTCCAGCAATCCACCCCCCCCCCCCAAGCTGATAGGAAAAGCCTAATCAAGAACCTCTTATGTAGGCTTAGGTAAAAGTATGTCCATAAATATTTCTACTGGTGAGTCATTTCTCTGAAGCTTACGGAGCCCTGGGAAAACTGAAGGTAAATTTAGATCATCTTTCTCTGAATCTGTTTCTTTTTACAGTGGAGAAATAATTTAAAGAAAATTGGTTAATTAAGTCCCATTGTGACATCTTGCCCAGGAAATTTGTCCACATTCTGGCAAGAGGACACTGCCCTGCTCTGTTGTACTATGTCTAAGATACAAGGGAATCAGGGTAGTTAGTGCTGGTCAGCTTTTGGTTGGAGAGTCTTTCAGTTGTTCTCCATACGAGTGAACAATCTTTCTAATGCAATGACTGATGCCTATGTCCAGGTGTGTTTAACACCATATTTAGGCTGACCAGATGTCCCATTTTAAATGGGACAGAAAACAACAGTACTGTCCCATGTCAAGCAGTACATCTGATCAGCCTCCTGACACCTCGAATTTAGCCCAGTGAGACGAGGCTGACCATATGTACCATTTGAGATGGGACAGGACCGTTGTTTTCTGTCCTATTTAAAACAGGACATCTGGTCAGCTTAACCATATTCCACATTTGTTTTTGATCTGTGAATGCAAATACTCATTCCTATCCACAACTCCTATATTAATTGCCTCAGGAATTAACTAGTCAAGCAAAGCACATGTTTGTCAATTAGATGTTTGGGTAAAGAGGTATTCTGATTCCTAACTCTTCTTAATTAATTGAGGGTTAAATTTTTTTCTTTGAGTCCCTTGTTAAAAAATTTTCCTAAAATACATGCGACCCTTCACATGGACAATAGGTGTTGTCTAGCGCCCTCAGATAATTGTTCCCAGTATTCATCCTCACCACACAGCATTGCAAGTGTGGAAGGTATACTTGATGGCTAAATATGTGCCTGCTCTAGAACGTACCATGAATGTTTAGGAATAACTACTTCTTAAGAAACTGCATTGTCAGATGTTTAGTTTTAAAACTTAATTGGGGATTTAGCTCTAGATCCTCAGGCCCTTGCACAGTACTTGGCACAGAATATATATTCAATACATGTTTTTTAAGTAGGTTTAAGTAAAAGAAAATGAAATTTAACCCACATTTATTGTGTTCCCAGAATGTGGCAAGTATTGCTTTTAATTTTTTGGAATGCCATCATATCATCACACTAATTAAGAGAGGGGAAAGCATATAGTGATGTGCAGATTAGAGAGGGTAGCTGACTTTCCCAGAGTCACACAGGTAGCACACATTACATTTGGATCTGAAATCCAGATGTTTTAACTCAATGTCCAGAGTTTGCTAGTGGTTCCTCATTAATGTGCTACATGACACTGCCTTTCCCAGGAACTCCATTTAATTGGAATGTTTACCACATTGGCCCAGGAGGATAAAAAATCCTTTCCTAGATAATCAATTTTGATTTCTCCCTAAATAAACCTTGTCTTAATTGAAGCAGCATAAGAGCTTCCTTTCTCTAAACGTTTTGCTAATTCACTTTAACTCATGGTGCTTGTATGCACTTTAAATTCAAGTCCCTCACTGACATTTTAATTACTGTCACTGCAGGGCTGCTAAACCGTCAACATATCCTCCAAAGATCTGTCTTGGAAAGTAATCCAAAAGAAATTCCTTTGGCAAATAAATGAAAACAAGGTTCTTTTCCAGACACTACCAATAGCACAGCTTCTAGATGTGCAACCAGCACTGCTAGGAGCATTTGAAGGGTCGGAATATGGGGCAAAATCTGCTAACTGCATGTTGTATCAAAACATGTGAATTTGTGATATATGTATTTGCAGGGCATTCTCTAATGTACCTGTTAGCCTTAAATATTTGCCCTGGGTACATTTGTGGAAAAGACAATCAGAATGTGTATGTCTAGAAATGCAGTTATGCTGCCTCATATTAGTTTTCTTTAAAGTTGTGTCCCTCCTAAACTCATGCCAAAGTCCAGAAGCTGGAGGGTATGTAAGTAAGTATTTTCGAAGTCTGAGTGAAAAACAGTTGGAGAATTGGACACTCTTCCAGTTTGTACATCAGTGGAATGGTGATCAGGACCCAGAATGCAAAAAGGATTTGCCCTCAGTGGAAGGGTTACAAGAGACTATCCAAAGTTATCAGTCAGAATAAGGAGTGGGTGAGAGATGGGTAGGGGATCGGAGAGGGATAAGTTTCAGCTGTGCAACTTTAAAGCAAGATGGGACTTTGAAAATAATGTAATGCACTCCTGTCTCTTATATATGAGGAACTTGGTTCCCTGAAAAGTTTAGTAAATTTTCCAGGGTTACTAGGAGTTAGAATGTGTAGCTAGGCCTCTTGACTCTTTGCCCAATATTGTATCCAACATACTGCACTTGCTCATTACATTTTTATCATCTCCCTCTGAGTCTCCCGTATTCACTTCCACATTATCGCCCCTGCCCCACCTCTAATGAGGATTTCATTTTCTCTCTTCAATCACATGTTCCACAGTTTGGCCTGTGAGATGGTGGGAAAAGAGGCTGTAAAGGGGACCCAATAGGCAAGAAAAAAAGAAGGCTAGAGATAGGGAAGCACAGAAGGGGAACTTGGCAGACAGAAACAAAGGAAAGAGACAGATTATAAAGAGATAAGAAACTAAGGAAAGAGACAGATTATAAAGGCAGATTATTAAGGGGACAGAGGGGCAGATTATAAAGATAAAACGAGATAAAGTGACAGGTGATTTTTAAGAGTTAACATCATGAGAGTCCTCTGACGAACTATAAAAAAGTGCTTCTTTGGGGTTAAAAACACCAGGTGCATTTGAAGGTTTCCTTGTAGGTGATCTTTCCTATTACATTTGTAAAAGAAAGGCTAAAGGAGAGAGGGAGAGAGAAATACACCTTGCTTCTAGGAGTCACAGAAGTCAGTAGACTGCAAATCTCAGTTTTATTATTGTGGTAGGCATCTATGGATTTTTCTAGAATTTACCTTAAGGACTTTTCATTGTAGAAGATCTACAGCTTGGCAGTGCTAAGCAAGCATACCCCCAGGGCTTCTCATTTACCCATGATCTTGAAATCTAGTTTCATGGCCTACCGAGAGCCATCAGCAAAGCTGGGTGGTGAGTACACAGTGCAACAGAATGAATTATAGAGTTGTACACTTCAAACCTATAAAATGTTGCTAACCAGTGTCACCTCAATAAATTTAATAACAAAATAAAATAAATAAATACATTTAAAAAAGAGAAAACACTAAAGCATTTATATGTAGAAGAAAATAATGGAGATATATATGCTGTTTTGTACTTTACTTCAAGGGTCCAGATTTTTATCAGTTAAAAATGTTAGCATATACTATATGTATAAACCTCAGTGAAAGGAAAGTTTGTTCAAGGAAGTTCTGTAAGCCTGCTATAAGCTCTTGTAAGTGTCTATCCACATGATCGAATTTAATCAGCTCTATGCTAAGCCTTCAGGACATCACTTTTATCCAGAAATTCCAGGGAATACTGCTTGAGTCCTGACTTTAGAACCCACTTGCAGCTGTCTGCAAAACACTATATCATGAGGTAGTAGAGTAGACAAAGGAGACATGGCGGCACAAAAGTGAGAAAGCAGTCTGCGCACCAGACATGGATGCGGCTGAGAAGCACTCAGAAACATCCTCAGAAGAGAATTTCAAGCAGCCAAGCAGGGTGTGTTCTCCTTCCTGGCCACATGGTGGCGCACGAACCCCACTTACTGACAGGTGCTGACGTGGAGTGGAGCCAGGCAGCTATGGGAAGGGGGCTCCTGTCTATGGCATTGAGAGCTCCGCAGGCTTGAGGAAGATTTGTCCCTGGTTCCCATCGATTGTGCCGCGGCCACTGTGGAAACTTTCCCACTGAGGAGCTGGTCTTGCCCTAATAATTTTATAACTCTCAGCGAGCACCTACCAAAGGCCCAAAAGGGAGGTTCTGAGTTATTAGTGTTATCCTGGCTGTGCTGTGGGCTAAAAAGAGACCAAAATCAAAACACCCTGGATCTTTACCATTTGGGAAGGATATCACTCTCCTCCCTACATGGTGCATAACTGGGAATATTTGAAAGGGAGGTTGCTTCCTTCTGGGGAGCAATTGTTGTGACTTTAAGCCAAAATTATGTCCTGTGGCAAAAGTCTGGAAATAGTAGCTTCATTCACATTAATGAAAATACTGTTGACAGAGAATATGCATACAGATTGGAAAAATCCAAATTAATCAATTATTGATCCCCCTCTCCCACCAATATGTATGGATGGTTTGGGTTAAAGTTCATAATGATATCAATTGTCCTCAAAGGAATTGCGTATGTAGTTAAGGGAAACACTAAAAAGGACAAATGTTTATTGAATGTTTACTATATCTTAGGCCCTGTGGTAGGTGCTTGATATGTCCTATTTTTTAAGAGCCCTGTGACATAGTTATTGGTATCAGTCCGGAGAGGTTAAGTAACTTGTCCAAGATCACACAGCTAGTAATGGAGGAAGGCAGATCCTATTCAGATTTGGCTGTCACTTAGTCCCATAATCATACCCTCCCCTCCCAGAGATACCTTAAAAGACATGGGACTCTATTTGGACGTCCAATATCTGGAATGCAGCCAGTCAGGGAGTTTAGGAGTAAGGAGACACATTTTCTAAACATCATTTTCTATTTTTCTCTTCATTTGTTTCTGCTACCTGTAGACACCCCGTGGTGCTCCCCAATCAAGGTGAAGTACGGGGATGTGTACTGCAGGGCCCCTCAAGGAGGATACTACAAAACAGCCCTGGGAACCAGGTGCGATATCCGCTGCCGGAAGGGCTACGAGCTCCATGGCTCTTCCCAGCTGATCTGCCAGTCAAACAAACGGTGGTCCGACAAGGTCATCTGCAAGCGTGAGTAGCCCAGTCCTAGGTTGGGTCCTTAGGGTCAATCAGGACCAAAGTTATTTTGCTCTGAGATCAGGCTTTTAACTGAAGTGTTTTGTGGTCTTTCATGAGAAAAACTCCCTTTATGAGCAGAAGCGTGTGGGTTTCTAAGATATGGTAGGAATCATATGACACCTTTCAGACAGAAGGGTGTGACCGCTGTTTGGGACAGGGGGAGAGAACAGAGGTTTGCTCAGAAAACAGGTTGTTTGTTCAGTAAGTGCTGGATCCTTTAACCCATTTCTTGTTTAGAAAAAAAAAGTGCAGCTTGCTTGTCACGTTCATTTAATTTTACATAAACACACTTTTGGAGGCTGAAGCAAATCTGACTGATTTTCAATGTGAAAATAAAATATCAAAACAATTCTTAGAGTTATTTCATAAACAGAACTTGTTTCTAATCCTAATGTAACCAATATGTATATGATGATTGTTATTTAACTGTGGGGGTAAAGTTAGGACTGTAATCCCCCAGTTATGTTGGGGTAAACGCTGTAGCCACAGGCACTGCTGGTGAGTGTTCTCAGGGCAAATGGGAAAAGGTTGAAACATACTGGCAATTGAGAAACCAGACACACATGGGCTCTGATCTCAAGGGTCTCACAGAATAGCATCAGAGATGGCAGGGCAGAGGTGTAAACCATGACAGAACTATAAGAATGGTGCGAAGTCATGGGCTTGTGGTAATAGAGACAAGAAGTGTTTTCCCAAGGGATAGAGCGGAGGGAGGCGGGGAAAGTTACTTAAGAGCTCTGCTTATTCCATGAAAGGAAGTACGCCTTGGGGGATAGGATTGGAAGACCATTTCAGGGGCTGACTTTTAGCTTCATGGAAAGTTGTATCTCATTTAAAAAACTGCAAGTGATACAGCATTGTCAAAGCACATGTTAGGTGTCATTATTTTTCAAAACAGCTACTATTTTTTTGAGCACCTATGTATGGCAAGCATTTCCCATACATTCAGTTTTTGCAACAACCTATTAATAGGGTTTCCATTATGAGGCTGACCGTGTGTACTGTTTTAAATGAGACAGAACACAATCATACTGTCCTGTTTCAAATGATACATCTGGTCAGCCTACTGACATCTTGAATTTAGCCCAGTGAGACGAGGCTGACCAGACGTACCCCTTAAAATGGGACAGGACCGTTGTTTTCTGTCCCATTTAAAATGGTACATCTGGTCAGCCTAACCATTACTTCAATGGTTCATGGTTGGGGAAACTGAGGATCAGAGCTGCAGTTATGTGCAGACTATGCAGACTATGTAACTGGGTGACTATACTGGTCACTTTCAGTGCTGCCTCTAGATCTCCCCGGATGCCCTTTTACCAGGTCTGTGTCCATCCCCTTGCATTGAGTGGTTTGCTTTCAATAACTTGCACCTTTGATCTTCTTCAGAGGAAGAGAAGAGACTCCACTCGTTCAGAGCACCTCCTTCTTTGTTCTGTCTGTCAGGAGCACATCCCACAAGGGCACCCTGAGCCACCCAGTCCTGACTGCTAAAAGATTATGATAGCCCAGCTTCCTTGCCTGGAGGCAGGACAAGCCCAGGTGCCATTCATGCCCCGGAAGTCCATTGTGAGAGCAGGCTGAGGCTGACATTGCCTGGGATCTCACCTTGCCAGGCTCCCTCCCCTCCTTTGTCTTGCCTCCCTCACCCCTCCCTAGTCTTCCCTGGGAGCACTTTCTTATGAAATCCCTTGCACAGAAATCCTTGTTTCAGGTTCTGCTTCTGAGGAACCCAGCCTGAGACACTGGCTTAGCTGGGATGCCAACCCCAGTCAGTCTGACATGAGACTTCGTGTCCCTTCTGTGTGACATGCAGCCATCTATTTTTTCCCCTCTAATTCTGTCCATTGTATAAATCAACTTTTCACCTTGTGCTTTGAGTTTTTGAACTCAAACTCTATGGACAAAAACTATGGAATGCTGAATATCTGGTTTTCTCTTTTTCAGAGAAGCGATGCCCTACCCTTTCCATGCCAGCAAATGGAGGGTTCAAGTGTGTAGATGGTGCCTACTTTAACTCTCGGTGTGAGTACTATTGCTCACCAGGGTACACATTGAAAGGGGAGCGGACCGTCACATGTATGGACAACAAGGCCTGGAGTGGCCAGCCAGCTTCCTGCATTGGTAAGAAAATATCACAGCCCTCAGGAGGCACCTACTTTGGGAGGAGCAGGAGGTGTTCATCCAGGTGATTTGAAAGAAAGTATCAATATTCCATGTGTAAAGCATAAGCACTCAGTTTTGCTTTCAGTAGCTCCCTGCATCCCTAGTTGCCTGGCTCAGCCCAGACCAAACCTCAGTCTCTGTCCTCCAGCTGCCTTCACAGCTGATGGCTTTCATCTGACACTGTCTCTTTCTTGGCTTCCTATTGAGATTGCTGCAGGCTGGCAGAGAGAGGGCACCTTCCCTCTGCTTTAGATCAGGGATCTATCTGCCTTGTAGCATTGAGCAGAGTTATTGACATATGCAGGGATTGCCCTGCAGAGAGCGTATCTGTGTCTGTCAGCCTGCAGATGTAATTTCTTTGTCATGGACTCTGCTAGTCAGCAAGCATTCAGTTTGCTAAGCTGGAGGGGATTTGGCTGTTTTACCTTACTCTGGGGTTGTTGAGCAGTGGTTCTTAGTGCGTCCTGGGAGCAGCAGCATCACCTGGGATCTGTTTAGAAATGTGAATTCTTGTCCTTCCTGAATCAGAAGCTCTGGGGGTGGGCCCATCGCTTTTGCTGTAATGAGCCCCCCAGGGCATACCTAAGTGAAATACAGGCACTCCTCACTTAACCTAGTTCTGTTCCTACACATGTGGTGTCAAGTGTCAATAAGTGAGGAACTTAAAGGCAGATGTCTTATGGTGTGTTGTGGCTCCATAGGGTATGTATTTTTCAATAGATAGCACATGACACCACAATTATAAATGAAATAATGTAGTTTTGCTTGATTGCGAACGCTTTGAGTAGTGAATACTAACTGACTGCAGGAATGAGACAAAGACTGAGAAAGGGGATTCCCTGTGCTGGACAACTGGTGGTAAGTCCAAGCGGTCATTAAACAGGTAGGTTTTTAAGTGAGGAGTGGCTGTAGAAAGCCACTGATTTAAGCCAGTGCTTCTCAAACTTTAACATGCATCAGAAGTAGCTAGGGGCTTTGGTAGAAATGCAGATTCTAATCCAGCAGATCTGGGTGGGGCCTATGATTCTGCTAGGCCAAGCTCTGGTGCAAGGTCTCTGAACCTCAGCACAGTGGACTTTTGGGGCCAGATAATTCTTTGTCGTGTAGTCCTGTCATCTGCACGATAGGATGCTTTGCAGGTTCATGGCTTTCACTGACTAGATATCTGTAACATCCTCCCTACCCCAGTCATGACAATTAAAAATGTCTCCAGACATTGCCAAGTGTCTCCTGGAGTGGGGAGAAGAGGAAGGAGAAAAGTCACTCCCTCATTGAGAATCTCTGCTCTAAGGGCAGTGAATCCCCACCCTATCTACTCACTAGGAGTATCTTTTAGGTGCGAGTCATGCCTTGGTCCTACCCTGGAGATCCTGATTTATTTAGCCTGGAGGAGGCTAGTGATATTATACAAGTTTCCCAGGTGAGAGCAGTGGTTCTGGAAAAGTGATCCCCTGGCCAGCAGTGTCAGCAACCTCTGTGAACTTGTTAAAACTTCAGATTCCCAGCGCCACTCCAAACCTGCAAGATTAGAAACTTTGTGGTAGGTCTTAGTCATCTGCATTTTCACAGGCCCTCCAGAGGACTCTAAGAGCCTGATCCAACTTCCCGTTTTAGACAGGACAAAAACCAACACTCCTGCCCCATTTCAAATGGTACGTATGGTCAGCCTAGTCTTACTGAGCTAAATCCAAGGTGTCAGTAGGGTGAGCCTATGTATTATTTGAAATGGGACAGTTCTATTCTTGTCTGTCCTGTTTAAAATGGTGCTTCTCGTCAGCCTAGACTCTGATGCTCAAAGTTTGAGGCCGCACTTTAGCAGGTCAAATTTGAGAGGAACTTTAGTACCTTTATACTCAAAATAGTGCCATTGGACCAGCAGCATCAACACCAGCAGGAAGAGTGCTAGAAATGTAGAATCTGGGAACCCATCCCAAACCTGGTAAATCAAAATGCACATTTTAAGAAGATCCCCAGAGGATTCCTGTGCCCTTAAAATGTTGAGGCAGACAAATCCAGAGTAGTGGTTTCCAACTCAGATTACCTTTTCAATCTGGTGTTTTCCTAAAGCTCCTGCAAGTGGAGAACCACCATCCCAGGGGATCATTAACTCAAACTGTTAGAACTGTCAGAACCCACTTTTACAGAATATTCTAATCCAATCACCCATTCTACGCATGAGATCTGAGAGGTAACCTGACTTGACTGAGTTTGTATAGAGCCAAGACTATGTCTCCAGGCTCTCAGGCCCAAAGTCCCTGAATCTAGGGACACCTCCCGCACTGATGTGCTAAGGCAGTTGCCCATAGGAGCCTGGCTCCTACCCTGGTGGGATCTGCCCATTCTCCAGAGTACTGTTCAGCTCAGTCTGCTAATGTGCTTTGTCCCAAAGACTCCATCCTGCCTGCTTAGTGTCTGGAGCAAATACTTTAGGAGTAAGACTGAAATTGGATGCTATCTTCTGGCAGCAGGTGTGCAACAGCTCCTCTGGCCTTGGTCCCAGGGGTGTCTTCATGATGTCACCGCTGTCCACTGGCTTCCCTGGCTGCTTCAGCCACTCTCACTCTGCAGTTATGTAGTTAATGAGCTATAGCCAAGGGACCTGGCCCAAGATGTGATCAAATCCCTTCTGTATCAGAGTCACAGCCTGGACCATGCGTTGTATCCATTTGATGAGAGCACCAGGCCCAAATAACTACTCAGACAACTGACTCTGAGTTATTCTGGGCTTCTCTTTTACTAGGATTTAGGTAGGAGTTTGTATTGGTCAGTGATCGGGAAAACAGAAATCCATCTAGGTATTTGAAACAGAGGGGGGTTTAATATAGGGAATTGGATAGAAATAGGAATATATAGGAAGAGCTGGAGGAGGAAAAGAGGAGAAACACTGTCACCAGGGATTAGTTATAGCAGAAAGCCATTCCAGTCAAAGGCTGGAGGAGCAAAAGTGGGATGGTAGTGTTACCCAAAGCCATAAGCCCACCCTTGATATTGACATTTATATAACTAGATACCATCACAATGAGAGTGAAGTCAGGAGCCCAGGAAACCTTCGCTAAAGCTCCTACCAGAAGCATAATGGATTCTACCTTCTTCCTGCCTCCTATTCTCATGGGAGTGCCTCCCATTGGCAAACCTAACTGGAACCCAGCTGGCAAAGGGAATCTGGGAAACGTAACTTTGAGACTTTCAATCCAGGCAGTAAAGGGGAGATTATAGGAAAACTGAGCATCAACAGAATATTAGGCACAGCAATCTTTTTCTGAAGTTTTAGACACCCTCCCCTCCTCCCCGAGTCATATAGTTGTCAGTGAAGAGAAGACTGCAGAGCAGTCCTAGTCAACCTGTGCAGTTAGAATGACACTGAGGCTGTGAACTCTGGACATGATCCCCTTGAAGGACATAACCTAAGGCCAGATTTTCAGGTCAAAAGGGCCCCTCACAAATGTTGCTTTCATTATGTCCCCTGTGACTTGGTATGTGCAAGCCAGCTCCTCAAAACAATCCAACACTTTGAATCTCCCCTTCCTCACATTGGAAGGGGCAGAAGGGGTGGGAGGAGATGCTAAAAAATCTTTCTGCTAAGCAAGCATTATCAAAGAGTTCTCTTAGGATCACACTGTTCAGATGTCTGGATTGTGTGGAACAATGGAAAGAAAATGCTAATTATTCTCAAAAAGCAACAAGCTTGTCTTAAGTTAGACCAGATGGGCCTGGAACCTTCCCAGAGGGAGGTAAAAAGGACCACAAAATGAACCCCAGTTTCAGGGGATTTATCTTAGAGTTTGCCAGGGCAAGGTTTGGGCATATTCTGAGGGAGGGGAATTGTGTATGCAAATAGGTTAGGAGTGGCAAAAAAGGTACCAGTAAGCCACAGAGATCATAGAGCTCCCAGGAAAAATAAAAGTGGACAAAGCAAGCAGACAGTCTTTCTTTGATTTTGGTGACAGATAAGCTGGAGTTTGTCCCCAGTGAATTTTTACTCCAGGGATATCACTAACTGTTTTGGCTTTAAATGTATTAAATTAGTTTAGTAAGTCTGTGTATTGGTGGAGCTAGGGGATCCTTGAGCATAACTCAGAATCTCAGCCTATTTTAGGAACTGACACAAAGTGGCTGAGTAGTTCCCAGATTTCCACACAACCTTGAACAATGCATCTTGGCCAGAGCTATGCTGAGTGCTGAAAAAGTTGCCCTGGTTCTCCAGACATGGAGGAAAGAGAGAATGCTGGGCTGACTTTTGAATCAGAGGCGGTCAGTTCTGTGGTTTGGCAAGTTTGAAAGTACCACAAGTTAAAACTAATTTTCTTATGCAGACCACATTCTGGCAGTGGACTCAACTCCATGGTTATTTCAGAAACAGATGTAGATAGAAATAAGTCAATGTAGGAGAAAAAATATACAGCAAATTGCAGTAGGGCAAACTATTGAAAGAGCCCCAACTCCCATTGATATAAAAAGAAATAAACCTTAAAATGTAACAACTATTATTATGGGGAGATATTTTTTTTCTTTCTTTCCATTTTTAGTTGCTTTTTTTGTTGTTACATTAGCATTTGGATAGAACAATGGACAGTTAGAATTGTAAGTCCTCTTCTAGAGACCAGATTTTGAGTAGACACACAATCTCTCCTCAAGGCCAACACTTTTTCCTAGGCAAGCTGAGGAAAAGAAAAAAAAAATTAAAGTTAAAAAACCATAGACAATGAAAACTCAGCAAATACCCTTTGACAGATGGAGAGACCCATTCAGTTGGTTTAACAAAGGACAAACCAACTTTGCTTTTGGAATTGCCTGGTTGTTTTGTATTTCCCACAGAGTATACAATAATGGAGAAGTAATTCAGGAATAAAAAAAACAAATAAAAAAAATTGATGGAATACTTTTCTGGCTTCCCAACTAGCTGGGGTGACTGGATGGGGGTGGAGGATCCAAGATGGCTTCACTTACATGTCTGGCATCTCAGTTGGAGGTGGCTCTACTGGCTTGGTTTTGGCTGAATCTCTCCCTCTCTCTCTCTCCCTTCATAATTTCTTATCTTTTCCACACAGCTTCTCCAGTCAGATAATTGGACTTCATTAGATGGCAGCTGGCTTCCATGATAGTGAAAGTAGGTGTCAGACTCTTTCATGGCCTAAGCCTAAGAATGGCATAGGGTCACTTCTGTTGCATTTTATTAGTCAAAGCAAGTTACAAGGCTGACAATAGGTTTAAAAGGTAGGGAAATGGACTCCAACTCTTGGTAGGAGGAGCCTCATATACTGATATATAAAAGGGGATTACAGGTAGCCATCTTTGCAGGAAATTTAGCACATTATTTCTTTGTTAGAAATCAGTGCTTGGAAATCATTAGTGAAATACATCTTGGAAGATGCCACACAGGATGCGATATATGAGTAATTTGAAAAAAAGACAGGTGTGACTGTTCCTATACCATTCAGGTACTGTTACCAAGGCCAAAATCATAATGCTTGAAACAAGATGGAAGTTCCATTCTTGTTTAAATGTTTGTGCTTAAGCATTCCTGGGCTGTGTTCTAGGCCCAAAATCATTCTCATTTGTTGTTTCATACTCAACTTGCAGCTTTCATCCCACAGTCTAAGATGGCTGCCCCAGCTCCCCACCACATCCACATTCAAACCAGGGTGGAAGAGGAAGGAAAAAGAGGAAGGTACACTCCCCCCATGCACTTTTTTTAAAAAAGCACAACCCAGAAGCTGCACACTTTACTTTTTCTCACAATGCATCAATAGAACCCATAACATGGCTACACCTAACTTCAAGGGAGGCTGGGAAATTTAGACTTTATTCTAGAAGACCAAAGGCCCAGGCCAACTTTTTTTGCTACAAAGTAAAGGGGGATCATATAATGGGTGAGCAATCACTAGTCCCTGATACTTTGACTATAGATTGAAGGAAGTTGGTGTGAAAGATCAAGGGATAAAAAAGTGAGAGAAGCAGTAGTTACAAACTGAATGGGGTATGTATGAAGTTAGAGAGGAAAGGGACATTAAATGGAGTCTGCTTGCTGTGAGGAGCTATGACAACCCTTTACTTGGGATAAGAGTATTGTCTTGCCTTTGAATGAGGTGGAGAGAAGGGACCCCACACCAGGTCAGGCAATGTCAGACACAAGTTATTGTCCTGTTCTAAAGCACCTGTTAATCATATCTCTAGCAGTCACCTTCAAACACAGATGTCCACTCTGAGTAAACATTTTTAGGATGCAGTTAATTTATAGCCTTAGTATAAAAGGTTTTTTTTTTTTTCTCTTGTTATCTGTTGGCCAGGACATTGTCCTTTGAACCTCTTTCTTATTTCTACCACCTACCTGGTTAGATGTGTTAAGGATCCCAATACAAATGAGGGCTTTCCAGCCATGTAATATGAAAAATAGAGGCATTTATGGTTGGATTTTTTTCCAGACAGCCCTTGTAGTTCAACTTCTCAGATAAACAGAAGTTGATACAGTACAATATGCATATTTCTGGTATTTTATATGCAGAGAGGGAACTAGAGCACAGCGAAGAGAGACAGTTTGTCAGATGTCTCCAATGAATGGGGCAGAAGCCAGGATTTTCATGAGAGTTTCAGGATTTCCACACAATAATTGGCTCTGTGGGCATCCTGACACAAAAAGGAATCATCATTATGTTTCTATAGCAACTTTGTTCATTTCATTCATGGAAATTTATAATACTTTATAAAATGCAGTGATGGCCATGGCTATGTAATAATAGGCTTAGGTTTCTGCAGCATCTGCGAAAGGCAGGCCAGCTGGTCTCATCAGCTGAAAGAGAGGGCATGATGCTCGAGGATGCAACAGAATCATGTCCTGCTGCTCTTCAAGGATTTGTGGGGATGCTACAACAGGCGATCACAAAGGAATGTGTGTACAGAGGTTGGAGGAAAACACTAGGTCAGCAGCAGGCATACGCATTGAAGTGTGTATCTTGTTAAATTAATTTTAAAATTTGCAATCGTGTCTTAAAATCCCAGACCACAAAGAAATTCTAAGAGGGGAAATGCTTCCCAGTCTATAAATGGGAATGATAACAACAATTCTTAGTCTAGTCGGTAGTTGTGAAAATTAATGAAATAATGCAGAGACAGTACTTAACATGAGGTGGACATGTAGGAGGGTTCAGTAAATGTTAGCTATTATTTTTAGTGATTGATTTCTTCTTGCTTCTGGTTTAGAAGACTGTTTCTGAAAAACTAGGCCAGTTTCCACCGATAATTGTTAGCTAGACATAATCTGGTTTGGGGAAGCTCTGAGACTCTTTGCTCAGATAACCTAATTTGGAGCTTATTTGCTCCCAGTGTCAGTATGTGTAGTTCGGGGCTGGGCAAGATGACGATCGTGGTCCACCCGTGGACTTGCAAGCAATTCTGGGGTGACCACCTGAATTCAGAAAAAAATGTTGTAGCAGACACCACGTTACACCAGGGCCTAGCAGCTAGGCAGGTAAATGTAAAAGAAATACATTTTTTTTGCATGCACACATACAGCTGCTAGAGGTGAGAATCGGCTCTTCACAATTGAGGCAGCTGTATGTACTTGAGTGAGTGAAAATAAATAGCTAGTGGACTGTGACACTTGGAGAAAATTAGTTGTAGCCCATGCCTTGAAAAAGTCTGTCCAGGCCTAGTCTAGTTGATACAGAATATCATCTAGATGTTTAGTTTACATGACACAGATACTAAGAGTATCTCTTCACTCTGACAGTGACAATGTCACTCCAAGAAAATATGGCAGGTAGCACAATATAATTTTACATTGAAATCTGTCTCCTTCTCCTTCCCGCTTCCCCTTTGCTTTACATTTAAAAAAATAAATATGCTTTGTATGATGAGATGGCCAGCTATATTTGACCAGCAAGAGGCAGGTATTGTATTCTTATCTTTCTGATTCTCCCAAAGCTGTGAAATATTTGTCTGAATTAATAAAAGTGTGACTTATATTAACTATCATGGTAAAAAAAATGATTATTTTAAAAAACTTAGCAAGTATAAGTGGACACCTCAAATGCATTTAAAGCAGCTTCCATTTCATGCAAACATTTATATACTTTATTAATTCTAAGAAGCACATTTTTTTCACATTTTAATATCCTTGAAATCTGGATGTATCTCATACTTGATAGTGATTTAGATTTAATAAAATACTGTGGTTATTCAATTTATGATTAGTGTGTTAAGGCTATAAAGTCACGCTCCACTGAAGCACAACATAGAATAAGAATGAATTTGGATAACTGAAGGCAAAACTATTTTACATATGATTCATCTGTTACCATAAATAAAAAGAGAACTTATTAGACAAGACCAAGAGAACATATATGAAGACTGCACTTAGGGCATTTAGTCTCTCAGAGGTGTTTGTGATTCAGAATCAAATGACATTTAATTTCGATTCAGGTTGCAGTAACATTTAAATACTTGTCAGTTGATATGTAAAGCAATGCATGTCTGAAAGTTGTTAATTTTCTGTGCCCTCTTGAAATACATTCTCTGCCTATTCAGAATCATCAAGTAGAAGTTGCTAAAGTTCACACTCCCTCTTTTGCAATTTCACTTTAGTTATTATAAGATGAAATCCAATCCAGTATAGAATTGACATCTCACTTATTTCCAGACCTCATTATCACCTTATTCTTGATTAATAGTAGACAAAAATTTTATTACCAGGTAGAGAAACTAATTGGTTCAAGTTGGGAGGCTTGTGGAAGGGCAGAGCCCAGGTAAAACTGCTGTGCCCAAACACCAACAGTACGTGTGGCCCAGTGACAGTTGAATGGGAGAGTGGACCCAGGCAGAACACTGTTAATTTTAAGTTATTAAAGAATTATGTTGGGGAAACATATAGCTAGAGGAGAGAGGACTTGTTCCAGGAGTAAGTGCTTGAGTTATAGTTCACACTGTCACTGTCTGCATGCATGGCCTTAAATTAATCACTTAAGCTCTCTGAGCCTCAGTTTGCACATCTATAAAATGAGCATTGGGTGACTCCTTTAAGACTCCACAGCATTTTCTTTTACCTCTCCTGAAGCAGTGCCATTTGTACTTTGTGTCATATCCCCTTAATAGACTGTAAACTCTTTGAGAAGCACATGGTTATCTTGCCTTTGTGCACCCCAACCTCAGCACTTCAGCAAGTGCCTGCCTTGGGTGAGTGCTTGTCTTACCCAAGGCAGGCGCTCACCCAAGACTCATTGCATTGAATTGAATTGAACTAGGTGAAAGTTAAGGTACCTTTCTCTAATATTGTATGATTCTGTTTTAAAAGCAGAAGGGACTCACTATGGCTGAATGACTTCTAGATTTAGCTGAGTTACTGCCATATTGCCAAGTCAGTAAGTAGAGTTTAGAAACTTGGAGAAAGAAGCTACAGGTAATAAATTACCCCACAAGACACCTAGCAAGGCCAATTGATTGCAGATTTAGCCATGCACATGTGAGTACCCAAACAATCTTCAAAACTCAGCAAGACAGAAGTGGCAAGATGAAGGGAGGGAAGAGAAAAACAGAGTGGGTTAACACAGCCTTCAAAAATACGGAGTACCTAGAACTTTGGGCATGTCAGAGGCTGCGTGTTGAACCCCAAGTTGCAGAGGTATTTCTTGATGATTGTGAGAATGTTCTGGTTATATTTTCAGATATAGAACCTCCTAGAATCAAGTGCCCAAGTGTGAAGGAACGCATTGCTGAACCCAATAAGTTGACAGTCCGGGTGTCCTGGGATACCCCTGAAGGAAGAGACACAGCAGATGGCATTCTAACTGAGTAAGTGAAACTTGGCAGTTGGAATGACATTGCCTCTTTCATGTGAGACATTTACTACTCAGAATGGTAAAGTGTATCTATGCTGGTCCATTGATGCTTTCAGATTCCATACCACACTCTTTCAGTTATTCCTCATTCATGCTTTCTTTTTCTCCATCCTTGTCTTCACCACCAAACACACTATGTATTTTACTGATATATTTGCTGATTGCTTGTCTCCACTACAGTATGTTTACAGTCATGTCCCTAATGCCCAGAACCATGCCTAGCAAATAGTTGGTATTGAGTAAATATTTGTTGAAGGAAAGAAGGGAAGTAAGAAAGGGTGGTGGGAAGAAGGGAAGATGAAGGACAGAAGAAGGAAGAGGAAGCCACCTGCTTAATTCAGGGATAGAATCACCCCCATTGCCTGCCCCGGGGCTCCTACTCAGGTCCCCTGGCTGTATTAAGCCATCACCCGCCTGGAAAGCCTCTTTGTCTCCCAGCTGGAGCCAGGTGCTGGAGCCAGGTGCTGCCCCCTTGTGCCTAGTGAGTATGGCTTAGTATAGACCTTTCCCACCCCTTGTTTTTAGCACTTGCTTCTTTCAAAACTTTTTATTTTTAATTCATTTCCCTTATTTATTCCTTATGACTTATTTACATGTCCCAAATGAGATAGTCTCCAAGAGGCTGTAGCCACTCATATTTGAATCCTCTCAATCATGCCTCCTGGGGACCTTAAAGTATCTAAAGCCCAAAGTGACATGGCTCTACTGGTGGGATTTATGGTGCTTTCCCAAGACCCCTCACTTCATATCTTATAAACAGCCACCTTGTCTACTTATGAGTAGGTGTAAGGTTCTCCTTTGTGTTGATAATGATAATATCACATGTGTATTATTAGCAAATATTCTTATCATTCTTAAGAACTGTAGAGAAAAGAGAAATGATCCGTCTATTGAGAAACAAACAAAACCTGGCACTTGATCATGTTGTACCTTTTGTTGCTGTTATCAGAAAGCTGAGAAGAAAAATGCTGAGGTCACCCTAGCTGCATGATCTTGGGCGACTTCCTTAACTTTTTGGTGCCCCAGTTTCCTCTTCTGTGATATGGAGATAATATCTACCTTGGGATAGGGTTTTATTTATCTTTGAATCTTTGTGAAGATTAAATAAACTAATATATATAAAATATCTAGATGCATGCTTGACATATGAGTATGTAAGGGTTTTTTGTTTGTTTTGTTGTTTTTTTATGTTTTTTTCTGACATTTTATTTTGAAAAAAAATTTTATTGTTAGACTTATTGGGGTGACAGTGGTTAACAAGAATTACATAGGTTCCAGGTGTACAATCCTATAGTGCATCATCAACTTGTTGTATAATTAGTTCACCACCCAGTGTGAGTTCTCTTTGCATCACCATAATTCAACTGCCCCTCCCTCCTATCCCACCACCTCCCCCAAACAAAAAACTCATGGACACAATCAATACTTTAGTGCTTATTTTGAAAATTTTTAAAACTTCAGAGACAGAAACACAGGACAATGAACATCCATTTTTCTATGTAATTTACCAAATATTTACACCTTGTTACATTTGCTTTCTGTCCTTTATGTGTATATTTATTACTTTTTTTCTTTCTTTTCTCTGGTTGTTTTTCTTTCCTTCTTTGTAAGGTTTAGGTAAGTAGGACAACAACAACAGCAGCAGCAACAACAATAATAAAGTCATTATTATTATTAGGATCACCAAGAAATCACAGTGAACTTGCCTTTTGCTCAGTCCAGATAGAAAAAGGAAATTATAGCACATCCCCCAAATTGCCAACGACTGCTTGGACTACACTCTGAAATGATTTTTCTCAAAGAAAATTCCCTCATCCTCCCAACAGTGAGGCATTTCAGGTCACCCCAGTACAAAGGTGGGATTGGAGGAATAATTGGGCTCTGGGTTCTCAGCTTTCCCCATCTTCTGTTCTACCTTCTAGCAAGAAAACTGAATATAAACTTTCCAAAAATTGAGGACTTCCATTTTCTGCTCTCAAACTGCTCTTTGAAAACAAAGTAAAGCTCAGGAGGTTTTATTCTTCAAGAAATCTTTGTTCTAGTCAGACTGGCTTAATGGTTGTCCCTCTCTATCACTGCATGATATGTAGAGTTGGTGCTCAACAAATGCCCGTATGATTATCATTGATCATTAGGTTCACCATGGCCTAAGTGTTGTTAGGCCCATCATAATCATCTTTACTGTTTGTGTTTTTCTCCCCTCTAAGTGTTATTCTAAAAGGCCTCCCCCCAGGCTCAAATTTTCCAGAAGGAGACCATAAGATCCAGTACACAGTCTATGACCGAGCCGAGAACAAGGGTACTTGCAAATTTCGAGTTAAAGTAAGAGGTAAGAATATTGCTTATTGGCTTTTCCCCTCTACAAGAACAAAGGGAAGCAGGCCCTCAAGCAAGAAGCCTCTGTGAGTTCCCACTGCCATACGGATACTTCCCAGCTTGGATTCACCTCTGATTAAACTGGAGAAGTGTGCCATCTTAATACCTGAATTTCACAGTACAAATCCCGATGAATATCAGTGCTGGCATATTACTTAAGGAGTCTGAAAGAGCACTAAGCTAGTCTCACATGAGCCCACCCCTGGCTGTCCTAAATGGTATTATTTGATAAGTTTTCTATCCCTGGACTTGGGTGATCAACTAAAGCCTCCAAGTTCTTCCTGTAAAGGAGGTTAGGAGCCCCTAGAGCTTGGGCCACCAGACCATGTTCTTGGTATTCTAGAATCTTTTGTCTAGCTGAAAAAAAGTGCTTTTAAGGTAGACTTTATGTCTCATGATTTGGGCAGCTAATTACTAACCTTCTTTACTATTTTGAGTTCAACTTGCTCATATAAAACACAGTCGGTAAACCAGTGGATCTTATTGGTCTCATTGGTATGAATAGTGACCATTCCAAGGCCCACCCACTGCCCAGAGAGCCATCCCTGCCCCCTCACTCATTCCACATGCAGATGCACAACCATGATTACAAAGCTGGCACATCAGAGCCCTCACTTTCCCTGGTTATTCCATGGAGGGGAGCTCAGCACTGACACCCATCTGGACTTGTGTCCCTACAGTCAGACGCTGCGGCAAACTCAATGCCCCGGAGAATGGTTACATGAAGTGCTCCAGTGACGGTGATAATTATGGAGCCACCTGTGAATTCTCCTGCATCGGTGGCTTTGAGCTACAGGGTAGCCCTGCCCGAGTATGTCAATCCAACCTGGCTTGGTCTGGCACGGAGCCCACCTGTGCAGGTACATGTGCAGCCCCCTCTCTAGCCAGCAGCAGAACTTGAGGACCCCTTGTTTCTGGATTCCAGTACAGGGAGGAGGGGTTTCATTCTATGCTCTTTGAAAAGTTCAATGTCATTCCTCTTTATCTGGTGGGTGAAAATAGTCTCTGGATCCCTGCTGCAGCTCATCTCACCACCCTTCTCCTTTGTCTCTGCCTATCTTCTGATCTCTCTTTCATAGGCTGACCAGATGCCCTATTTTAAACAGGACAGGAAACAATGGTGCTGTCCCATTTCAAACAGTACCTATGATCAGCCTCGTCTTACTGGGATAAATTCAAGGTTTCAGCAGGCTGACCAGATGTACCATTTGAAACAGGACAGGACCGTTGTTTTCTGTCTCATTTAAAATGGAATGTCTTTTCAGCCTACTTTTTCATGTCCTCTCAGTAACAAGCGAGAGGTGGGAACCCAGGACAAGCCTTTAGCGACATTATGAATCACCAAGGCCTGCCCTAGTTACCCTTGTTCCTCACTTCTACAAATATAAGTATCTTTTACACAAAGCCAGTATATTACATGTCCATGCAATATAATGCCTGCTTTGTGCACTGCCTTGAAAGTCATGCAGACCTTGGGCTTTCCTCCTATGTCAAATGAGAGAGATAAAACATACTACTTGAGTTGTAAGGATTAAATGAGATCATCCATTGAGTAGTGCAAATGAGCAGTGCCTGGCCCAGGGTAAACCCTCAATACACGTCAACTATTATTACTGAGAAACAAAACTTGGGCTAGGTAGTGATAATGTGTGAAATATTCTAACCAGAAAATTCTGGACATATCCTCTTATTTACATACTCTTTCTTCTGATTTTCTTTCTCCTCTTTATACTTTCCCTTTAATCCCAGCCATTCAGAGTTAGATGAAAGAGAGAGACATGTGTACCCTTAGCTAAATGTCTGAGGTTCTTCAGTTTCACTCAATAAAGTAGAAAGAATGTACCTCTTTCCTACCCCATCTCACTTCCTGAGGTTGGGAGAATAATGCCCCCACCTCCAAGATGTCCACATCCTAATCCCCAAAACGTGTGAATACAGGGTCTGGCAGAAGTAATGCCCTTTTTTATGAGCTGGTAATCTCTACCAAATCTTTCATTACAAAATTATAAGCATGTAATTCTGTAACATAACAGTATTTTAACTACTTTAAAAAGGGTGTTACTTCTGCCGAACTCTGTATGTTACCTGACATGGCAAAAGGGACATTGCCAATGTAATTAAATCAAGGATTTTCAGGTTGGGAGAGTAGCCTGGATTATCCAGGTGGGCCCAGTGTAATCACAAGGGTTCTTATAAGAGGTGGGCAGAACTGTCAGAGCCAGAGAAAAAGATGATGGAAGCAGAGGTCAGAGAGATGAGAGATTTGAAGGGGCTATGCTGCTCGCTTTGAAGATGGAGGAAGGGCCACAAGCCAAAGAATGTAGGTGGCCACTACATGCTGCAAAAGGCAAGGAAACAGATTGTCCCCTAGAGCATCTGAGGGGAATGCAGCCCTGCCAACACCTTGCCCAGTGAAACCTATTTCAAACTTCTCACCACCAGGACTGTGGGAGAATAAATTTGTGTGTGTTAGACCACTATGTTTATGGTGATTTGTGACAGCAGCAAGAGGAAACTAATACATTTCTCCACTCTTCTATCAGTGCTGCTTGGGACCACCTTCTGAATCTACTTACAATCGAATCTTTATCTCAGGGTCCACTTACACATATGGTTCTATGTGTCAACATGGGCTATGTTGAACCAGAAAAAGATCATTTCTGACCCAGCTGGCCCTTTGTATTTACAGCCATGAATGTCAATGTGGGTGTCAGAACAGCAGCTGCACTTCTGGATCAATTTTATGAGAAAAGAAGACTCCTCATTGTGTCTACACCCACAGCCCGAAACCTTCTCTATAGGCTGCAGCTGGGAATGCTACAGGTGAGTCCATAGGGCAGCGCCAAGGTGGAAAGGTACCTCTAACAGGAAGGGCATGGTCATTCAACTAAAAAGGCCAGCTTCAGTGCCTAATCCATTTATCGTGAACTTCAGGAACTGACATTTTAGATTACCGTTTTTCATTTCTGGTTCTGAGGCATAACCTGATTAACATTGACTCTCCAGTGCTAACCCAATTCTTTTCCAACTAATGAGGTTTGTTTGTCTTCACTAGTAAGCCTCATTGACATGCTGTCCAAGGCCAGTCCAAGAACAATTGTCTCTGCTAAACCTTCTAGGTTATGCCTGGGCTGGAGGTAATCCATCAGTTTTTAGCCCAAAGGGTTGGCTTAAGGGATGAGGGGAGTCAAGTGGCCCTCAGGCCCCCCCGATCCTGCCCCAGGAAACTTCCCCATCTCTCCCAGAGCTCCTCAGAGAGTGATGGCCATCTTTAGAATAGTGGGTCTCAAAGTGATGTCCTTGAACAGCAGCATCAGCACCGCCTGAGAGCTCCTTAGAAATGCAAACTCTCAAGACCCATTCCAGACCTACTGAATCAGAATCTGCATTTTAATTAAACCCAGTGATTCCTGAGCACCTTAAAGTTTGAGGAACACTTTTCTAGGAAATGTGCCCTCCTCAGCTGTATAAATTTCTTAGCTATTAAATGAGGCAACCACAGTCTTTTGAAAAACAAAAACAACTAGAAACTGAAAGTATTAAAGTAGAACTTACTTGATTTTTATCCTGAAGCTGGTTTGCATAAGAGTGGCCAACCTGATTGAATGCTGAAGAGGCAGGATGTGCGCTGGGTCATGGGCATAGCATTTCACTTCTTTTGAGGAATACTTCATTTATTACAGTAAATAGAATTAAGTGTTTAGAACAATCTTGGTTTAATCAAAGGCTATAATTTTACATTTCATTTTGGCATAAATACTGTGAATAATAAGTCTTTCTGCATTCTGCCTATATACTTGAAGGCCTTCCCATGAACTCTGAACAACCATACAAAACTTTTCATGCTCCTTTGATAGGAACCCAATTCACTGTATCTTTATCCCCAATCCCTGCTACCTTACCTCCATCCTTGTATCTTCTTGTCCCAGCTAGGGTTGGTCTTCAGACAACACAAGCTCACACCACTGCATTGTGTGGGAAATTGGCCTTGCAGGTGATCTTCCATGATCATACCTTTCCTGACCTTTTCTTATTCCGCAGAAAAATGATTAAGCCAAACAACTTGCTTTTCCTTTATGTTAACAAACTTTGGTTTTTGTAGGTAAAATTTTATTGAACACAGCCACACTCATTCATTTGCACATTGTCTGTGGTAGCTTTTGTACCACAGTAGCACAATTGGTTAGGACAGAGAACATCCAGCTCCAAGAAGCCTAACCTATTTACTATCTGACCCTTTACAGAAGAGAACAGCTAACCCCTGCCCTAGTCTATCCCATTCCTTTGGGTACTAGCTAAATTACCTATCAACTAGTTGGATAATATATTTGATACCAAGGTGTTTGTATGTGACCTTCCCCCACTCAATAGATTTACATTTGCATTTTAAACAGAGCCTTCAAGAAAACGTTTGATTGACTTAGACATTTCAATTAGAATATAAAATATATTTTTACCTTTTCTAAATTTTTTTAAAACCAATTCTGTCATCCCATACAGGATTTTTTCAGTGGAATCGTAATAAAAAATTTGGTGTTCTAATAATTCAGAGTTTCACATTTCTTTTCCCATTTAAGTAGGTTTGTCTTATTATATTTTTGCTCCCTATTGCCATTGCTGCTCCTGATGAGACTTGGTATGTGGCTGAGTGGGCCACTTTCCCAGGCATCTTGTCAAGGACCAGCTCAGAGAACTGGAACCTTTTATCCTTGCTTCCCTGCCGCGTTTGGGTGTGGGGGACATACCCAAGGGATGTGCTGGGTGGACACATGGGCTGATAAAGAGACTCTGGAAATACTCTTCTCTCTTTGTAAGGACGAATTTAGAATCCTCTGGGGGTGGTCTTGGACACTTTCTAGGAAATTTGGCTCATGCAATGTCTCACCCCATCTGGAAAGACAGAGACTGCTATTTTCCTTAGGTTTTAAAAATCTTATTGCTAAGCCATATATGAATGACTCCTCTAGGAAGGTATTAAAGTTGTATAGCTACTGGTTTCACCCCAATTTCTCAACTGTCTTCAGGACAGTGTGGAGTGGGAAAATAAACTTCCTAAAACAGACCAGTGCTGTTTCTGTCAGCCTGTAGTTGGGCATGAAATTCTCTTTCATCAGCCATGCTCTGACCTCACTTTTTTTTCCCCCCAGCAAGCACAGTGTAGCCTGGATCTTCGACACATCACCGTGGTAGAGCTGGTAGGTGTGTTCCCGACCCTCATCGGCAGGATAGGAGCAAAAATTATGCCTCCAGCCCTAGCTCTGCAGCTCAGGTAGGGGGATGTATTGTCCTTAAATTTTATCCCTTATAAATGTAATTTTTTCTGATCAGGTTCCCTGATTTCTTTCTATCTATTCAGTATTGCTTCCAGGTAAATGTCAACCTTTAATTGTTTTTATTCTGGGAGTATTATAACCTTGTTGCTGCTTGTTCAAATACATCATGCAGTAGATAATTACCAGTGTTCTCTTCTTTCTCCCTCAAATCAAGTGTTTGTACTTTGTCTTTTTCTTTTTTCTCCCCTTGGTGGGAATGGGATGGGTAGAGGAGAGCCTGCAAAATGAACTTAAGTAATCCTTGTTCTTATTAAGAGTGTAGGCATCCAATTAGCCTTTGAAGATGTCGCCTCTTTTCCCCCTGTGCTTCAAGGACACTTGTCAGTACCCACATTTTAATCATTATGTTTTACTTTGATAACACAAAGCCAGAACGTGGTGTTCAGACTCTGAGTAATGCTACATTAAAGAAGCAGAATTCAACAGCCAAAAGGTAATTTCAGAACAACCCAATATTTTACTTGAATCTCTTAGTCATTGTGAAAGGGACAATTAGGCTAAAGCAAGACTCCTACAAATCTTCCTTCCTCACCCATCTTTTTCTTTTGCACACTTCAACAGACATTGCAGATCTCTGTTCTACATAGTCTCTCAGGGTCCCAGGCTAATGGCAGCTTCACTGTCTTGTAGCATCAATATTCATGGCTTCCAGGTTTCTTCAAAAGGGAAAGAGTAATAACAAACCATACCACTTTTTCATGCTTCACTTTAGAGGCATAAAGTTGCTCTGTCTCCTAGTCCATTGGCCAGAACTTGTCACATGATTGCAGTTGATCTTCAAGCGAGTCTGGGACTTACAGTCATTTTGCATGCCTTGGAAGAAGGAAATGAAATAGGACTCTGTGAACCTTATCAAAGATGTTCAAAGAGGGTCACAGAAATTCCTTGAGAAATTATGTGATAGAAATATGTCCTTAGCAGCCCTTGAGTCTCTCTCTTTCAGTTGGGTCTACTCCTACTTTTTTGGAATGTACCCTTTACTTCTAATAAACTACTCTTTCACCACTTCATTTTTGTGTCTCACTCAATTCTTTGTTTTATGACATGAAGGACCTGGACATTGCACTGATAAACTGCCAAGGCCTTTGTGGTTGAGGCTCTTGAGCCTCTCTCTCTCTCTCACTTGGGCCTGCTCCCACTTCTTTGGAGTATACTCTTCACTTCTAATAAGCTATTTTCACCACTTAAAAAAAAGAAATATGTCCTTAGCAAGTAAGGCTATATAGATTGACACAATAACTTATTTCTCTAATTTCCTTATATTCCATCTGTCTTTTGACCAATCCTATATTTGATTTATACCTCTTCTCCTATTTCTTTGATGAAGGTCCCACTGAGTTCATGTATTCTTCTCCCAAGCTCATGAAGCATCTTTATAGTGGTGTTTTGAATTCTTTTTCTGATAGATTGCTTGTCTCCATTTCATTTAGTTCATTTTTTTCTAGAGTTTTTTGTCCTGTCCTTTTATTTGGGATATGTTTCTTTGTCTCATCATTTTGGCTGACCCTTTGTGTTTGTTTCTATGTATTAGATAGATCTGCTTGTTACAGGTCTTAAAAGAGTAGCCTTATGTAGGCAGTGTCCTGTGGGGCCCAGAGGCACAATCTCCATGGTACTTGAACCAGGTGCTTCCAGGGATGTCCCTTGTGTGGGTTGTGCCTTTTTTCCTGTTGTAGTTGGGCCTCATTACTGCTGGCACATGAATGAATGGGGTTGACCCACAAGCTGACTGGCTGTGAGAGCCTGCTATGACTACAGCCAAAGAGTTTTTGTGTGTGGGCTGACCCCATGGAGCAGAACTCACTTTAGTGGGGCTCCTGTGCTAGCCAAGGCTGCCCTTCAGGTGTGTCAGTTGTGGCATTGGTGGAGCTCTAGTGTGGTTTGAAGCTGGCTACTGTGTATGCTGCTCATGGAGACTCTTGGGAGAGGCTTTGGTACAGGCTATGGTTAGCTGCTGCCATGCCAGTCTTGGGGGGAGCTATAGCAAAGCCAAATTTTATAGGGACTTCTCTTCCTATTACTTGGTAGGAGCTATGAAGTGATCTGCAGTTGGTTGACACTTATGGGAGGTTATACTGTGAACTGAGTCTGGCTGCCCCTTGTACAAGGCTTGGCACCCTTTGGGAGCCACTATGATGTGAACTGAAACTAGACGCCACTTGTGTGGGGTTTATGGACTTTAGAGAGAGTCTGCAGTGTAAGCCAAGGGCAGCTGCCACCTGAGTGAGGTTTGCTGATTTGATGAAAAGTTTGCAGCATGAGCCCAGGCAGGCCTAATTGTGTGGAGAAGAAACTTGGAAGGGGAGTGAATTGGGTGGGGCACAGTTTCAGGGAATCACCAAAGAAGATTGAATGTTTTTAGCCAGGTTAAAGAGAAAGAGCACAGGTGTGGGGCCTATCTCAGTGAGAGGAGGGCTCCACAAAGAACAATGGCACCTGCTAATGCTTCTGTCCCCTAAGAGAGTTGCCCGGATCCCTGCCCCTTTAGCCCTTGCTCTAAAGTTAGTCTATTTTGTTATTCCAAGTATACCCCTGTCACTTTCTGAGGTGCTATTCTTGAGCTGGAGCTTAGAGTGTGCATTTATGCACTGGTCCTTTAAGAGCAGTATGTCTTGGACTCCCACAGCCCTTTGTCTCTCTGGGATGCAATCCCCACTGGTTTCCTAAGCAAAATGTTATAGGGGACTCCCTTTCCCATTACTGGTGCTCTGGGCTGGGGAGTCCAGTATGGGGCTGGGACCCCTTAATCCTCAGGGGTGACCTCCACAGCCAAAATATCCCTCACATTTATTCACCACACCGAGGGTACGGGACCTGCCTAGGCAACATGTCTGTCCCTCCTACCTGTCTCATGTAGCTTCTTTATATCCTTAGTTATAGGAATTCTGTTTACCCAGTCTTTAGGGGGTTCTCATTGATAGTTGTTCTATAATTTAGTTGTAATTTTGATGTATTTGTGGGAAGAGTAGTTGCATTCAAGATTTACCTACTCTGCTATCTTGACTCTGGCCCCTATGCTATTGGACTGTTTTCTTCATTTCTCTTTCTAATACTTTGTTATTAGTGTATACAAATGGAACAGATTTTTGTATCTTGATTTTGTATCCTGTAACATTACTGAATTCACTTACTGGTTTTTTTTTTTTGATGGAGTCATTACAGCTTTATATATGTTAATGTCATGCAAATAGTGACAGTTTTACTCTTCCTTTCCAATTTGGTTGCCTTTATTTCCTTTTCTTGCCTAAATGCTCTGTCTAGGATTTCCAGTACTATGCTGATTAAAAGTGGAAAGAGTGGGCATCCTTGTTTACTTCTTGATCTTCAGGGAAAAGTAGAAGGAGTAGGATGTTAGCTGTGGGCTTATCATACATGGCTTTTATTATGTTGAGGTATACTTTCTCTATATCCACTTTGTTGAGAGTTTTTATAATAAATGAATGATGAGTTCTGTGAAATGTTTTTTCTGTATTGAGTTTATCTTATGATTTTATCCTTTATAAATGTAGTATATGATGTCACTTGATTTGCAGATGTTTAACTATCTTTGCATCCCTGGAATAAATTCCACTGGATTATGGTGTATGATTCTTTTAATGATAAATTTGGTATGCCAAAATTTTGAGTATTTTTTCATCTATTTTCATCAGGCATATTGGCCTGTAATTTTCTACTCTTGTGACACCCTTGTCTGGTTTTGATATCAGGGTAATGCTGGCCTCATGAAATGAGTTTTTAAGTGTTCTTCCTTTTCTTTTTTTAGAAGATTTAGGAAAGGAGTGGTATTCATTCTTCTTAGAATGTCTGATAGAATTCACCAGTGAAGTCAATCGAGTTCTGGACTTTTGTTTTTTAAGAGTTTTTTGATTACTAATTCAATCTCCTTACTAGTAATCAGCCTGTTCACATTTTCTATTTCTTCATGATTCAGTCTGAGAAGTTGTATGTTTCTAGGAATTGACAAGGTTGTCCAATTTTTTTGCATATAATTGTTCATAGTACTCTGTGATCTTTTGTGTTTCTATGGTACCAGTTGTTAACATCTCTTTCATTACTGATTTTATGTATTTGAGCCCTCTGTTTTTCTTGATGAGAACTAGCTAAAGTTTTATCAGTTTTGTTTGTTTTCAAAGTACTATCTTTTAGTTTCATTGATCTTTTCTATTTTTGGTTGTTTGTTTGTTTTTAGTCTCTATTTATTTCCATTCTGAAATTTATTTTCTTTCTTCTGGTAACTTTGAGCTTCATTTGTTATTTTTTTCTAGTCTCTTTTTCTGTAAAGAAACTAGAAAAAGGTTTAGGTTGTTTATTTGAAATTTTCTTGTTTTTTGAGTTAGGCATTTATCACCATAAACTTCCCTTGTAGAATTGGTTTTGCTGCATCCCATACGTTTTGGTGTGTTGTTATTTATATTTTGGATATTGTCAAACTTTTTATTTCAATGTTGATTTCTTTGTTGATCCATTAGTTCTTCTCTATCATGTTGTTTAATCTCCATACATTTGTGGATTTTCCAGTATTCTTTGTGTAATTGATTTCTAGTTTCATACCATTGTGGCTGGAAAAGATGATTTATATGATTTCAATCTTTTAAATTTATTAAGATTTATTTTGTGACCTAACATCATCTATCCTGGAAAATGTTTCAGGTGCACTTGAGAAGAATAATATATTCTGTTGTATTTGGAACAGATGTTTTATATATATCTAGTCCATCTGGTCTAATGTGTTGTCTGAGACTGATGTTCTCTTACTGATTTTCTCTCTGAATCATTTATTCATAAATGTAAGTGTGGTATTAAAGTCCCCTGCTATTGTACTTTTAGGTATTTCACGATTTGGGTATATTACTATTTGCTTTATATATTTAGGTATTCCTATGTTGCAAAAATAGGTGCATAACTATTTACAAATTTTATATTTTATTTTTGTATTGACTCATTTATCATTATACAATGCCCTCTTTTGCCTCTCATTACAGTCTTTGTTTTAAAGTCTATTTTGTCTGAGATTAGTATGGCTACCCCAGCTTTCTTTTGTTTTTTATTTGCATAAATTATATTTTTCCATCCCTTTACTTTCAGTCTGTTTGTGTCCTTATATCTGAAGTGCCCTTACATCTGTAGACAGCTTATAGATAAGTCTGGTTTGTTTGTTTGTTTATTTTCAATACATTCAGCTGTTCTGAGTCTTTTGATTGGGGAATTTAGTCCATTTACATTTTTTCCATTCACATTTAAAGTAAATATTGATAGGTATGTATCTATTGCCATTTTGTTTATTCTTTTCTGACTCTTTTGTTGTATTTCTGTTCTTTTTCACTTGTTCTGTTCCTTTGTGGTTTGATGACTTTTTTTAGTGGTAAGCTTACATTCTTTTCTCATTATCTTTTGTGTACCTATATAAGTTTTTTCTTTATGATTACTATGAAGCTTGTATAAAACTATTTATATTTATAATGGCCTACTTTAACTTGATAACAGCTTAAGTTCAAATGTATTCTAAAGCTCTATACTTTTACTTTCTCCTCCATGTTTTGTTTTTGAGTCACAGTTTATCATGTGTAATCTTTAATTATTTTGGTTATAGTTATTTTTACTAGTTTTGTCTTTTAAACCTCATACTAGCTCTATAAGTGATTAATGTACTACCTTTACTATATATTTACTTTTACAAGTGAGATTTACACTTTCATATGGCTTCTTGTACTAGTTAGCACCCTTTCTTTTCAGCTTAAAGAAGTACCAATAACATTTCTTATAAGGCCAATTTAGTGGTGGTGATGATTTCCTGTATCTTTTACTTATTTGGAAACTCTATCTTCTCTTCAGTTCTGCGTAACTTTGGTGAGTAGAGTATTCTTGGTTAGAAGGTTTTTGTTTGGTTGGTTTTTTATTTTGTTTTTATTTTAGCAATTTGAATATATTGTGCCACTGCCTTTGGCCTGCAAAGTTTTTGCTGAAAAATCTGCTTATAGTCTGATGTGGGGAGGGTTCCCTTATATATAACAAGTTATTTTTCTCTTGGTGCTTTTAAGCTTTTCTATCTTTAATTTTTGATATTTTATATTTAATGTTTCTTGCTGTTGCTCTCTTTGGGTTCCTCTTATTTGGAACTTTCTGGGCTTCCTGATCAGGATGTTTGTTTCCTTCTGCAAGTTGGAGAAGTTTTCAGCTTTTATTACTTCAAATAATTTTTCTGCCCCTTTCATTCTCTGTTCTCCTTCTGCCCCTTTCATTCTCTGTTCTCCTACAATGCAAATGTTAATCTGTTTTATATTGTCCCAATACTTCCTTAAGCTATCTTCACTTTTTGCATTGTTTTTCTTCTTTCTGTTCTCCTTGGGTGAGTTCCTCTGCCTTTTCTCCAAGATACCTGATCCTCTCTTTTGCTTCACTGTGTTGTTGAACCCCTCTTATGTATTTTTCAGTTCAGTTATTGTATTCTTCAGCTCTGTGAGTTATTTATGAAAACTAATTTCAACTCTTTATCAGGTAAATTACTTACCTCTGTTTCATTAATGATTTTTTACTGAGGATTTATCTTGTTCTTTTCTTTGGAAAATATTCATTTTTTTCTTTTGTTTGACTCCCTGTGTTGGTTTCTTTGTATTAAATGAAACAACCACCTCTCCCAGTCTTGATGTAGTGGCCTTGTGTAGGTGATGAAACTTATTGGTCAATCCTGCTCCAGCTTCTGGTTGTTGCTGAAATTCATTTGATTGTCTAAGCAGCCTATTTTATTTTTCATAGCTCCCAGGATGTGAGGGTGTGCCAAGACCTTTTAGAATTCCAAAGGGGAGGATCATAGCACCTATATTCAAGCTGATTGGTAACCAGACTCTCAACCAGCAACTTTTAAAATATGCAAATATATACAATCCTATGGGACCACAAGCATAAACTCCACTGGCCACCAGAGCCAGGTGATCTGGAGATGTCCCTTGTGTGGCAGTCACAAAACTTAGGCCCTCAGGCAAGTTGATAAGCTCCTTTCTAGAAGATACTGGTGAGCTGTACAAAGCAGAAGGAAAGTGCAAAGATGGCATTCCCTGGCCTACATTCCCTAAAAACCCCTACATAGTTCCTAGATGTGTGTCAAACCTAAAGCTTGCCTGTGAGGATGAAGCTCTAGGATAAGCAAATAGGCCTATTTTACAAAAAGACTGGTGGTCTGTTTCATTCTGTTGTCTGTGCAGTGCTCTGGTGGTGGTAGCCTGCTAAAAACTGCCTCTCAGATTGTTACAGTCCTATGGGACCAGGAACAAAGTCCTGATGACCATCACATCCAGGTTATCAAGAGGTGTTCCTTGGGTGGCAGCTGACAGAAAACAGCACACCAATATAAAAACTGGGGCAGCAGGTATGTATAAGAGCTTCCCTCTGATAGATGCTGGTACTGTGGAGTATGGCAGAGGGCAAGTATGGAGACAGTACCTGCCCTCAACGGTCTCTGGAAGGTTTACAGTCAGCCTTTACATGTTTGTTTAATTAGAATTCTGCCCTATAAGGCTGCAGTTATGATAAGCTATTATAATAGGCTTCTTTCACAGAAAGACCAAGCTTGGTTTGTTAGTTCTTAGTATGTTCTGAGGCTGGTAACTTTAAGAAGTCTGGCTCCATTTGTTACAGTCCTGTGAGACCAAAGGATGTCCCTGGCCACCAGTGCCAGATGGTGTAGAAATGTCATCTGGCAGCAAGCAGCAAATATCAGGGAGCCAGAAAAGGGCATGAACCTCTTTATGGAAGACAATGGCGACCTGGTGTGAGGCAGAGGGAGAGTGTGGAGATGGTGCCCACTAGCTGGAGTCAGGTGCAAGGAGGGCAAAGATGGCACAAGCTGGAAAAATAGGAGAGACCAAGACAGGCTGATAAGCAGAGAAAAAAACAGAGAGATAGTGACATACAAAAAGAATGAGGCACGGAGAGCAGACACAGAGAGAGAGACTAAGAGAAAGTCACAAAGAGTATATCTGAAAGAGAGCAAGAGACAGAGAATGAGACATAGAGAAGAAAAGACATGGAAAGAGACAAGGAGAGGGAGTGGGAAGAAGGAAGAGGTTAAAAGGTGGAGACAGAGACATGGAGATAAAGATGAGGATGGAGATAGAGATGATAGAGAGACAAACACAGACCAGCACAGACATACAGAGAGACAGTGAGAAATGGAGAAAGACAGAGTGAGACAGGGAGAGAGATGAAAGCAGAGAGAGCAGAGACACAGAGATCACACATATTTATAAAACATAGAGTGGGAGACAGAGAAAAGGCACAGAGAGAAACAAGGAGACAGAGACAGTGATACAGAGACAGAGAGTAAGAGACCAAGACATAGAGACAGACACAGAGACAGATACCAACAGTGAGACACAGAGAAGGCAGACAGAGGAAAGAGAGATTAGAGATAGGAAGCACAAAAACAGAGTAAGAGAAACAGTATAAGAGAGACAGAGATAAAGATAGAGAGACAGGGAGAGATACAGAGACAAAGATACGGAAACAGGACAGAGAGAGCAGACACAGAGCCAAGGAGACCAGAGATAAACAGAGACACACTGAGAGAATGACAGAGTATGGAATATGGTAAAATAGACTGAGAGAAAAAGACAGTGACACAGAGATAGACAAATGGAGTGGGAGGGAGATAGAGACAATGAGGGCAGAGATAACACACACAGAGTAGAGAGACAAAGACCAGAAAAAGCTACAAACACAGATAAACATGCACAGAGCCTGAAGGAGACAAAGATGGAGACAGCGATACAAAGACTGATACAAGAAGACAGAGATGAAGAGAGACACAGAGAAAGACATATAGTGCTCACAGACAGAGTGAGAGACCAACATAGAGAAACAGACACATTGAGGCACAGAGACAGAGAGAAAAGACACAAAGCAGAGAATGATTAGAGACAGAATGCACAAAAACAGAGTGAGAGAGACAGAGAGAGAAAAAGTGAGATACAGAAACAGATATATAAAGGACAGAGAGAACAGAGCCAGACAGACCAGAGAGACAAGAGACACATAGAAACTGAGAGGAGGACTCAGAGAGGGAGAGGGAGAGAGAGATACGGAGATAGACAGATGGAGAGTGATGATGGAGGAAGATAGAGACAGTGAGGACAGAGACAAAAGCAGACACACAGAGAGAGGAGAGAGAGAGAGAGAGAAGAAGAAGAGTGAGATAGAGACACAGAGATAGGGAAAGAGACAGGCATGGGGAGAGGAAGAGAGAGGGAGGGAGACAATGGCAGAGATGACAGAGCAGACAGAGAGAAAACAGAGATACAGAGATACAGAGACAAACATGCAGAGAGACAGAAACAGAGGGAGCTAGAAACAGGACAGAGAGCACAGAGACAGAGAGAAAGTAGGGAAAGACCCAGAGCAAGAGAGTAGAGATAGAGAGCAAATGAAACATAGACCAAGACAGAGACAGACAGACACACAGAGAACCAGATAGTGTTAAAGACATGGAGAGAGACAGAGAATGAGAGACTGAAAAACTGGGACAGAGCAACAGTGATGGAGACAAAGAGAGATGGAGATGGAGAGCAAGGGAGAGGGGGAAACACACATACAGAGAGGTGGGAGAGTGGGAGGAGATTCAGGTGGGAGGCATGGAAAGATACATAAAGACTGAGATGGAGATGAGAGACCAAGATGGACAGAGATACAGAGACATAGACAGAGAGATATATAGACACAGATGGAGACAGAGAGATAGGTTAAGAGAGATAGACACTGAGAGAATGAGATGGAGAGACAGAGAAATGGAGAGATTGGGAGACAGAAACAAAGACAGAGACAGATGGATATGGAGATAGAAAAGAGAGCAGACAGAAACAGAGATATAGAGACTGAGATTGACACAGAAACTAAAAGAGAAATATGGTGCTCACTGGCTTTAGGAAAGGGAATTAGCACAATGATGGCACCCACCAGCTATTGTATACAGATGGCATCCATGGGCAAAAAAATAGAGAAAAAAGGAAGAGATACGGTATCTACTGGCTTTAACAAGGCAGAGGGAAAGCACAAAAATGGTGCCTATCAGCCTCCATCTCTGGAAAATATGTGTCAGAGCCCTGCCCTTCAGTCTGATGCTTTAAAATCATCAAATGAGCCTCTTTTACATAAAGTCTGGGTGTTTTTTAAATGATTGCTCATGTGCTGTGCCTTGGGACCAGTGAGTCTGCATGCAAGCCCTTTAAAAGTCATTTCTCAGTTGCAACAGCCCTGCAGGTTTCATAGGCTTTGCCTTATTGCTTTTCAAAGCTAGATATTTAGAGGGCTCATCTCTCAGATGCAGGTCTTAAAAGTTGTGATGCCTTATATAGGGTATGAACGCTTCATTCCTCAGGGATAAGCTGTCAGTTTTGAGTTTCTTCTACATTGTGCATCATCATGCTAAGGGTGGGGTTATGGCGAGATTGTGTCTCAGCCTTTCCTACTCGCTTAGAGGAGGTTTCCTTCTTTTTTACCTAATATGCAACATTGCTCTGCTAGTTTTTTTTTTTCCCAGAGGAAATCATTCCATATGTACTTGTTGATTCAGTGTCTGTGGGATAAAGTGAGTTCAGGATTTTCGTATGCTGCCATCTTGAACTGGAACCTCCCATAGTATTTTTGTCTGCAGAGTTCTCTAGAAGATTCTCCAGGAAGAACTCGTTCCAATCTGATGACATACATTTGTATAACTGACATACTACTGGCACCATCCCTCACCTTGCATAGGGTCTGATGATCCATCCCTGAGATTTCTTTGGTCTCTTGGCCATGGTAGGATGCATTCCTGTGCTTGTTGCTAGCCTGATGACCTAACCACTCATCTCTTCCCCAGTGGTTTTATCTCTTTGTATTCTGTGTAAATCAAGGCACAAAACTCACATGATGAATGTGCATAGTAGCAGATGGTGGCACCATGAGGAGGTTTCCATTCTAGCCTCACAAGCACAATAGCAACAAATGCTCCAATTCCTCCTTGGTCACCCTTTCCCACAGTCTCCAGACACAACATTGCTTGGCCCTTTTCTCCCTCCAGACCTGCTTACTTTTGCACTCCTCTGTTTCCTAGGACTCCTCCTGTTCTAGGGTTTCCACCTCTTCATTCCCAAAACTGGATACCCCTCTTCTTACAGATGCAGATCAGTTTAGCTCCTCATTCTCACCTGATTTTATGGCCTTCATCTAGAAATTGAAGACTCATTAATGCACCACTGGAAAGATTGTACACCTGAGCTCCCCTCTTGCCACTGCAGAAAACTTGACAGAGACATTGTACTATTGTCTGTCTTTTATATCTAGTGACTAGGAGGAGATTAGCAATTTAGCTTCCCACTAGGATAAAATAGAAATTATTCTCACCTTCCCTGAAACCCCTTCTTAAAAGACAGAAGAAAATTTAATCAGTTTGGATTTTGAATAAATTTTTTTCTTTGACACATTTGTGTGATAAAAAGTATTTTAAGTATTTCATTTAAAATTCAGACGGCAGTATATATTCTGCCTCACACACATTCTCATGATATCTAAATTAAAAAACAAAATCTGAAGAAGAAACTGAGCAGGCTTTTATTTTCATTGTGCTCAGCTTAGCCATTTGTTTGCTTTCTCTGGCTTTCTTCATCAAAACATGTTTATATTGATATAAAAATCATATTTTAATACAGTTTAATTTCTAGTGAGATAGAATACAAAAACACTAGACTTGAAACTGCTTCAGATTCTTTTTGTAATTGTTTGGGGTAAAAATTATGCAGTAGACTCTTGTTAACTGGAACTCAAGTAACTGGCATTCTCAAGCAACTGACATTTTTTTTTTGTCAGTTGCTTTAGAGTTTGCTGGCTGCTTGAGAGGGCTGGTTGCCTGAGTTCCGACTAATGAAAAGTGTAGTTATATTTATCTGGCATCTAGCAATCCCCATGGGTGCTAGTTAACTGAGAGTCTACTGTAATTACCCAAGTCAGTATACCTAGAGTATAGACAAAGTTCAATCCCCTCTAAATGTGTAGTCGTGAGCTGGCTACTGAATGTATTAGAACTACAAAGTTTGGAAACTTATTTCAATTAGCTTCACTTAGTCCAGGCTTTTTCAACCTCGGCACTATTGTCATTTGGTGCTGGATTATTCTTTGTGGTTGGGTAGGGGCTGTCCTGTGTACTGGTGGATGTTAAGCAGCATCCCTGGCCTCTACCTACTAGAGGCCAAAAAGCTATTACCACATGTGACAACCAAATATGTGTCAAGACATAGCCAAATGTCCCCTGTGGAGTAAAATCACGCATTTATAACCACTGACCTAGTTCTAGTATGTATGTGGTTGCATATTCCTAGCGTACAAACTTGGGTTGACTCCAATTTAATGCAAAAAAAAAATTGTGTGCATTGTTGTACATGCCTCGTAGTACGTATTGGTACACAGCACCATTTCAGGTCTAATGGTCTTTCTGACCATTATCTAAACCAGTGCTACTCAACCTTTCAAATGTATACCAGTCGTCTGTGGATCTTGCTAATAATGCAGATTTTAATTCAGTAGGTGTAGTAAGGAATATGTGATCCTCCATTTGTAATAAGATCCCACTTGATGCTGCTGGTCCAAGTAACAAAATTTTGAGTAGCAAGGTTCTAAAAGATATTTCAGTCCTTTGTGGTATTAAGCTTTTCTCTGCACACAGTGTCACTACAGGGCTCTGGTTGGTCCACCAGAACCCTTGGGAGTCAGGTCTGACATACTCTTCTCTTTATCTGCCCTAGGTTGTTGCTGCGAATCCCACTCTATTCCTTCAGCATGGTGCTAGTAGATAAACATGGCATGGATAAGGAGCGTTATATCTCCCTGGTGACACCTGTGGCACTCTTCAACCTGATTGACACATTCCCCTTGAGAAAAGAGGAGATGGTTCTGCAAGCTGAAATGGGCCAGAGCTGTAACACCTGATGTGATGGTTCCTCTTTCAGTAGTTCCTCTTTTCTTTCTATATAGTTCTATGCACACAGAAAAGCCTTAAAAATATCCTTGATGTACAGATTTTTTATTTGTAAGTTTTAAAGTCTATTTTATTATGACCTTTCTTTGCACTTAAAAATTAGCATACTGCTTTTGGTACTTTGAAGTGTTCCAAAAACTGATATGACTGCATTTACTATTTCTAACTCTCTTTACTCCATGATGGCTGGTTAATTTTGTAGAGAAATTAGAAACTACAACCATACACATGCTTTCAATATGTTATTCAATGTGACAGGTAACTTCCTTCAATTTTTTTTTATAAAACTTTTCCTAATAAAATATTTTGGAGCAAATTTATGACAACTTGTTTTGTTTTTCAAGCACCAGTCATGCTTAGTATGGTCACTGGTTTTAGGACTGTGATGCTTAGGAATGGAAAATAATGGCAGTAACACCAGATGCAGCAGCGACCTCACTAGCAGAGGAAGTGGAAAGTGAAAGTCTGTCAGGCCACTTGGCTGCAGATGGATGGTCACTTTGCTCATTAGCAACACCCCAGATTTTTGAGAGACCTCCCTGACTAGGGGGAAGGAAAGGAAGAAAGTAGGCAAAGAAAATTGAAGGAATGCCTTTCCTGCTGTCTGCTTCAGGATTACAGCAAGAAATCACCCCAGACCTCTTGGACACCCCTCTTCCCATTCAAAGGCCCCACACAATAGGCCATGAGCAAACCCAAAACCCCAAGTGCTCACATACTTCCTCCCACTCTAGTCCCACATACTTTTTTCATTTCCATGCCAGGTTTATATGCACATTTCTAACCTTAGTGACAAGTCAGCTCCGAGAAGAGAAACAAAAAAATAAAACAAAATAGAAACAAACAAAAAACTTTTTCTATAATACCACATTTTGGAAAACAAAAGGCAGGCTCCTAACTACTAACCTGTTGAACAGTTAGTAAAGTTTTATTTACTTTGATTCTAAACAAGAAAGTTGTTCCCCACTTCAAATGTGGCAACAGAGGCATATTATATCAAACACTATGAAAAATCATAATAATGTATCAAAATAAGGAAACACCAAATAATATTGCAATCTGGTAAAGAATTTAACATAGCTATTATGAAGAAATTCATTGAGCTAGAAGAAAACTCAAAGGCAATTCAATGACTTTAGAAATGAAATTAATGAACAAAAGGAGTACTTTACCAAAGAGAATGAAATTCTTAAAAATAACCAAACAAATTTGGAGCTGAAGAACTCAATAAAGGAGATGAACAATGCATTAGAAAGCAGTGGAAATAGAGGGGATCAGCTAGGAGAGAATAAGCAAGATCAAAGATAGGCATTTAGAAAGGATTCAGGTAGAAGAAGAGAATTAAATTTTTCAAAAACTAAAGAAACCCTACAAGAACTATCAGACTTGCTTCAAAAAGAAACATACGATTAGTGGGTATACCAGAAGGAGAAGGAGGCAGTGAAATTCTTTAAAGACATAATAGCTGAAAATTTCCCAAATCTGTGGAAGGAACTAGATCTACACGTCCATGTTGCTAATCGAACACCTTCTAATCTCAATGCAAAAAGACCTTCTACAAGACACATGATAATAAAGTTCTCAAAAGTCAATGATAAATAATTTTTAAGACAGCAAGTGAAAAGAAGACCATAAACTATAAAGGCCCCCCCCCTCATTAGGCTATCAGCAAATTTCTCAGAAGAAACTACAAGCCAAGAGAGAGTGGAATGGCATATTCAAGAGGGAGGGGAAGCTCAATATAAGGTGATGGAAAGAGAAATCACATTAGGTGGTGAACTTATTATACAGCAAGTTGACAATGCACTGTAGAATTCTATGCCTGAAACCTATGTAATCCTTACTAACGGATGTCACCCCAATAAGTCTAACAATAAAAATGAATTTAAAAAAAATATAAAATTGCCAACCAAGAATGCTCTATCTGGCAAAGATATCATTCAAATAAGGAGAAAAAAGGCTTTCCCAGACAAAAGCTGAGGCAGTTCACCACCACTACATCTGCCTTGCCAAAAAATGTTTAAAGCTCTTCAAGCTGAAATGAAAATATGAAAGCACACAATACTCTGATTAAGGTGTTAAATAGTCAGAATTAGAAAACTGCAACTCTATTTTAGAAGAGTAAATTAAACATTTAGAGCATAAAAGTTAAAGAAAAAGAGCATTAAAATAAACTACAGCTACCACAATTTGGTAAACAAATGATAGCATAGAGAGATAATTTGTAAGATCAAAAATGTAAAAGGAGAAAAAGATGGAAACTTTATAGGCAAGTAAGGTAAATTGCTATCAGCAGAAAAAGGGCTATTATCTATGTATTATATCTATGTATTATGTATATCAATCTATTATATCTATGTATTATGTAAACTTCATGGTAACCACAAAGCAAATATGTAGAGCAGAGATACAGAACACAAAAAAGGGGAGACTAAGCAAATCACTATGTAAAACCACTAGGTTACAAAGATAGACAGAAACAGAAGGGGAAACAAATATTGGAACAACAAGCAGAAGGCAAAGGTAAAATGGCTGTAGTAAATCCTTATATATCAACAATCACCCTAAATGTAAATAAATTAAACACACCACTCAAAAACACACATCTTTTAGTGCTTCTACCAATTTTTTTGTTTCACCTCTTCCACATCAGCAAAATGTTTCCCTTTGAGGAATTCACTCATCTGGGGAAACAAAATGAGAGTCTCTTGGGGTGAGATCAGGTGAATAGGAAGGATGGGGCACAAGGGTCATGCAGGTTTTGGTCAAAAATTGCTGAAAACTAAGTGTAGTATGGGCAGGTGCATTGTCATGCCATACATTTATATACATCATCCATCATGAAATGGGCAAATGTGTTGAAAGAGTCTCAAAAAAATTCACTGAAGCTGAATGCAACCTCTCACAACAATGTCAGCTGGTACACTGATGCAGATGGGTTCCTAGAAAATTCACCTAATGGGAGAAGCCTGTATTACAAGGGGCCCACCCTCCAGAAGATAATTCAAGTTTGGGGATTTGTTTTCTTTTTGGTCCACCCTGGTATGCTACCTATAGAAGTCTCACTTTTACCTCTAAAGACACACAGAGGCTCAAAGTGAAGGGATGGAAGATAATATTCCTAACAAGTAGAAACCAAAAGAAAGTGGGCTTAGCCATACTTATATCAGACAAAATAGACTTCAAGCCAAAAATAGTAACAGGAGACAAAGAAGGTTATTATATAATTATAAAGGGTCACTATATCAAGAAGATATAATAATCATAAATACATTTGGTCCCAACACCCAAGCACCAAAATATATTAAGGAAATACTAACATATCTTAAGGGAAAAATGGACAGCATTACAATAATACTAAGGGATTTCAATACCTCACTATCAGCAATAGATACATTATCCAGACAGAAAATCAATACAGAAAGGTTAGATTTGAACCTCACTTTAGAAAAAAATGGACTTGACATATAAAGAATATTCCATCCCAAAGTAGCAGAATACACACTCTTCACAAGTGCACACAGAACGTTCTCCAGGATAGATCATGTGATAGGACACAAACAAATTTTAGCAAATGCTCGTGGGCCGAGGATTCAGAGGACAGATATGGAATGGCCTAAGAGGATGGGAATTGAGGAGGACACATGAAAAGGAGAAAGCCACAGGGAGGGAAGCTACAGATTTGCATATAAATTCATCTCAAATCCTTAACTCACTCTTGAGCTGTGCAAGTGTAGAGTGGAACTCCAACGACTCTAGGAGGAAAACAACAGTTGAAGGAAAAAGAACTGAAAAGACATCTCAGCAGCTGATCAGTGCTGGAGATCAAGGTAGTTAAAGGGGCCCAGTGAGCAACTTGGACTTCCACTGAAAACTTAGGAGTAAAGACTAAACCTCTAGACCAGCGGTTCTCAACGTGTGGGTTGCAACCCCTTTGAGGGTCGAATGACCCTTTCACAGGGGTCACCTAAGACCATCGGAAAACACATATCAGATATTTACATGACGATTCATAACAGTAGCAAAATGACAGTTATGAAGTAGCAATGAAAATAATGTTATGGGGGTCACCACAACATGAGGAACTGTATTAAAGGGTCGCGGCATTAGGAAGGTTGAGAACCACTGCTCTAGACTAAGGTAAACTGAAGTAGGCCTGCTCATCAAAGCCTAAAACCAAGCTTCCACAAGATCAAGCTAAGGAAATAACAATTTAATTGTCTGCCAGAATGAAAATGAGGACAGCCTATGTGTGCAAATATTCCCTTAAGCTAGCATTTCTCAAACCTATGGAGGACTCCAAAATAGTTTTGTTTATGTGACTTACATCTATCAATATTTACTGTTTTAGAAATTAAAATTGAGAAGAAAAATATACCATTTACAGTTCTTTTGTATCAAAAAGGATAAAATTCCTAGTAACAAATGTAACAGAGGAGGAGAAAGACTTGTACATGGAAAACTATAAAGCAAAAATGAACAGGTAGAACTACATTAATCTAAAAAGCTTCAGAACAGCAAAGGAAATCATCAAAAAAATGAAAAGGCAACTTACCAAATAGGAGGAAATATTTGCAAATTATATAGCTGATAGGGGGTTAATACCCAAAATATATAAAGACCCTCTAAACCTCAACAGCAAAAACATAAACAATCCAATTTTAAAAAGGTTAGAAGATGTGAATAAACATTTTTCCAAAGAAGACATACATGAAAAGGTGCTCAACATCACTAATCATTAGGGAAATGCAAATCAAAATAGCAATGAGATATCATCTCACACCTGTTAGATTGGCTATTATAAAAATGACAAGAAGTAACAAGTGTTAGTGAGGATGTGGAGAAAAGGGAACCCTTCTCTACTATTGATGGAAATGTAAATTAATGCAGCCACTACAGAAAATAGTGTGGATATTATTCAAAAAATTAAAAATAGATCTACCTTATGATCCAGAGATTCTACTTCTGAATACTTAAGAATATATAAACAGTAACTCAAAAAAATATATGCACCCTCATGTTCATTGCAGCATTATTTACAGCAGCCAAGACTTGGAATCAACATAAATATCTGTAGATGAATTAAAGGATAAAGGACATATGATATTTATATACAACAGGATATTTTTCAGCTATAAAAAGAATGAAATCTTGCCATTTGTGACATGAATGGACTTTGAGGGCATGATTCTAAGTGAATTAAGTCAGTCAGAGAAACACAAATGTTATATGATCTCATTTATATGTGGAATCTAAAAACACAAATACAAAAAAAAAACAAACAAAAAAAACCAACAACAAAACAGAAAAAAAACAAGCTCAGAGATAGAGAGAACAGATTGGTGGTTGCCAGAGGAGGGGTGGGTTTGGAGGTGGGGTCAAAGAGGTGAAGGGTGTCAAGGGGTGCAAATTTCCAGCTGTAAAATAAGTAAATCCTAGTGATGTAATATAGAACATGGTAACTATCATTAATTATACTGTTTTATATTAGACAGTTTCTATGGGAGTAGATCTTAAAAGCACTCATCACAAGAAAAAATTTGCAACTATGTATGGTGATGAAAGTTAACTAGAGTTCTTGCGGTGATCATTTCATAATATGTACAAATATCAACTTAATATGTTGTATGTCTGAAACTAACACAATGTTATGTGTTAATTATACCTCAATAAAAAGAAATTAAAACTAAATTTTTTATATATTTCAATTAATTTAGAAAAACTCATTTTAACAAAGATAACATACTCATAGTTTTTACAAAAACTAAATATGTTTCTCAAAACAAAAAGTGATATTAGTGGCTGTATTGCAAACGATCGAGGCCAGGGAGGTTCACACTGGACTCCGGCAGACTGAAGAAGAATCAAGGAGCCACAGGCAACTTAAACATAGACTTTACTCCACAAGTGGAGCAGCAACAAACATGGCATCTGGGAGTTCCCTCTCTTGAGGCAGGAGAACAAAAGTGGCAGGAACCCAAGAAATGAGCTCATAAGGTGCACAAAAAAAATGACTGCCACCTGGGAAAGTGCAAGTTATGGTTACCATAGCAGGTGCATGTCATTCCAGCAGATGCTTGGCAAGAGAACCTGAGCCATTCCATTTTCCCCATGGTGGCATTTACATTATTGCAAGTCTCTTCAAAATCTGCCATAAAAGCAGATAGCTAGATTCTCATATATGTTTTTCCATTCAGTATGTTGCAATATAAATATGTTGTTTTGAATAAAGAATAGGAAAAAAATCTGGCTTTAAAGAAATAGTATATATTTGAAGGAGAGGAGTATTTTCATACCTATTTAAAGAACTGTGGATGTTTTTCTTTGATATTTTTGTAAAACTCAGCAAGTAGTAGTTCCTTAAAGATTAATGTCAAAATGGAAAACATTGTGTATGCTGTTCTGTTAAAAGCCATTGGTACAGGGCTGTCTGAAAAATATCCAGCCACATAATATGAAAAGTAGAGGCATTATGGCTGGATATTTTTACAAACAGCTTTTGTGTATCTTGCACTTTGAAAATTTTACCCATGTGTGATTTTGTACCTCATGCATTGCTCATTTAGAAAATACGGCTTCACAGAGTCAGGCAGATCTTCAAAAGGTCAATAAAATTTGTTATACAATAAAAAAGGCATCACATGAGTTAACTTTTATGAGTTTTTATACATTTTTGATATTTACACCCTATCAGAAATGTCATTGGAAAATAAGTCCTCGCATTCAGTTGGGTGTGGTTTCGTTTTGTTGATGATTTTCTTTCCTATGCAAAAACATTTTAGGATTTGCTCCCTCTTTTTCTTGGCAGAGGGTAATTCTGTGGCTGGGAATCAAGCCCAGGCCCGAGCGTTCAGAGCGCGGAAGCCTAGGAACTGCACCACCAGAGAACACCACACCATGCAAAAACTTTTTAGTTTGATATAGTTTCATTTGCTCATTATCCCTTTGTTGCCCTAGCACAAAGAGACATTTCCCAAAACATATTAGTAAGAATGATGACAAAGAGATTGGAATCTTTGAAATCATGTTGAAGTCTTTAATCCATTTTGAGTTTATTCTTATATGTGGAATAAGGTGGTCTACGTTAATTTTTTAAATTGATTTTTAAGTATTGCGTGAGATAGTAGTCAGGTTCTTTTATTGTTTGTTTGGTTTCCATATGGTGGTCCAGTATGGCCAGCAAAATTTACTGAAGAGACTGTCTTTACTCCATTGTATATTGCTGGCTCCTTTCTTACAGATGAACTGACCATACAAGTGTGGATTAATTTCTGAATTCTCTATACTCTTCCACTAATTTAAGTCTTTGTTTTTAGGCTGATACCATGCTCTTTTGATGAATATAGCCTTGTAGTATATTTTAAAATCAGGTAGAGTGACATCATGTATCTCCAACCTGTTCTTTCACAACATCACCTTAGCTCTTCAGGTTCTTTAGTGGATTCATATATGTTTCAAGATGATGTGCTCATGGTGTGTGAAAAGCACTCTTGGTATTTTAATAGGGCATGTATTGATTCTGTAAAGTGCTCTGAGTAGTGCAGAAATATTTAACTTAAATTTCTCAAAACGAGCAGCATGGAAAGTAGACCCATTCACTAGGATCCTCCTCAGTTTATTTTTTCAATGTCACAGAGTTTTCCCACAACAGGTCCTGCACTTGTTCGGTTAAATGTAAAGCTGGGTATTTTTTTCTGCAATTGTAAATGATATGTTTTCTTCATTTTTCTTACTGATAGTTTGTGATTTCTGCTTAAAAGTAAAACAGATTAGTAAATATTAGTTTGGACCCTGCTCCCTTTTAGGTTAATAACTGCTTTCCTCTTGCTGCTTTTGAGATCTCATTTTAATTAGCTTTTGGCATGTACCCTTAGAGGAGAAAGCCACTGAATAATTGACATGCTCTGCCCTCCCATATCGAGATGAAGACTAGTAGTGAAGTGGACACTCAACTGTCGATCAGATCCATGGTAATTACCTGGCGGATGAAAGATTCGTTTATGCCTAAATGCCAATGAACGAAGGTTTTCCAGATATGTGAGGAAAGTACCAGGAAAGCTCATCATTATCAAGCAGAATGATTTCTGGGTAACCTCCCTCCATCATTATACAGGAAATAGGACAGAACTTGACCAAAAAATCAAATTCGGATTACTAGAGTTTTCAGGAAGGAAAGGGGATTTATAGAATAAAACCATGTCTTGTATAGAAGGGGAAAATTAGAGGCCAGATAAAATTCTTGTGGAAAAAATATTATTGCAAAATGAAAAACTCACGGAGGTGGCAGGCTCTCAGCGAAGATCCTTTCTGCCTCACTCAGGCTGTGATGGAACCAGGAACACAGGTCAATGACAGGCGGATGCTTCAGAGCCTCCCCCCGTGAACCCCGCCCCCTCTGGCGCGCAAGCCCTGCAAAGGACCCGCCCTCCCCCCAACCACTTCCGGTGGTAGAGGTCACCTCCGGGTTGGGTTTCGGAGCCAGCCGCCGAGGGCCAGCTGCCGGGCGCTGCGGACTAACACCTGAGGGGGTGCTTGTCCTGCTGGCTTCGTGGCCCATTCCAGGAGTGCTCTCCGGCCCCGCAGCCACTGGCTTAGCCCCGGCCACTGCCCGTCCCTTGGCCCCCGCTTCAGAGCTACCGCAAAATCTCTGGCTGGTAAGCAAAGCATTGTGGGAAAGCCTGGTCTGAGGAGCAGAACGAGCCATGAATCAAGAGGCAAATGCTGCCAGGCGCGAAGGGATGTCACGGTAGCAGCCTTCATGGGTCTGTATTTCCATGGAAGCCATCGTGTTTATTTAATCTTTTTCACCCTCTCTTATTCCAGTCAGTGACTTCGGAAAGGCCGCCGGCCATGACGACCCCGCCTCCCTCTTATGTGCGCCAGAACTACCACCCCGACTGCGAGGCCTTGGTCAACAACCACATCAACCTTGAGCTCCACGCCTCCTACGAGTACCTGTCCATGGCCTCTTATTTCAAGGGCAACGAGGTGGCCTTGAAGCACTTGGGCCACTTCTTCCTGCAGCGGTCCCACATGAAGCGGGAGCAGGCCGACAGGCTGGCGCAGCTGCAGAACCAGCGTGGGGGCCGCGTCCGCCTGCACGACATCATCATGCCTCACGACGGCTGCTGGGGAGACGTTTTCATGGCCATGGATTTCGCCTTGAAGATGGAGATGGGCCTGAACCAGCGCCTGCTAGAGCTGCATGAGCTGGCCCGCAAGAGGAAGGACGCCCACCTCTGCCACTTCCTGGAGCATCACTGCCTACAGGAGCAGGTGACGTCCATCAGTGAGCTGGGGGACCATCTCACCAACCTGCGTAATATGGGAGCCCCGGAATCCAGCCTGGCAATCTACCTCTTTGACAAGCTCACCCTGGGCCACAGAGACAGAAAGAACTGAGCCTGGACTGCCTTTCCCATAGCCTCAGGGTGACATTCCCCAGTCACCATGCCTGGCACGCACATTACATTTTTGTGGTTGCCAGATGTTTACTTAAGGTTTCTCCTTCCAGTTTTAAAACTGTTTCCATTAAAGTTATTGGTTCCTAAATATGTAAATGTCTTTCATTGATTGTTGCGTGTGTGCATGTGCGCCCACGCCAGGGCTTGCCCCAAACTCACCTTTTAAGTGCTAAAAGAGGTATCCCCAAGTGTCCACATGGACCCCATGCACATTCAGGTCTGGATCTGCGTGGATGGAAAGAGAAGGTACTCCGTGGGACCCTGCAAAACACAAGATCAATCACCCCCGCATAAACACTGTGGTGTTCATAGGGGGGTGGGGTGAGGTGGGCCCCTGGCACATGTGGCTGTATGTGAACAGCAAAAGTATAGACACGTGGCCTGAACATCAGGATTGCAGTGGACTCTGGGGAAGAAGTGCAGGGAATAGGATTGGGCAGGGACTGAAGTAAAGCGAGGTCTTTCGGCTTTCCCTGAAATGTTTGTGTCCATAAAATTATGAACATAATAATGTGAAGGCTGGGTAGCAAGATGGGGGTCTTGGAAGTCTGAATGGTGTAGTATCTCCTTGACAAGCTAACACTGGCATCACTGATAATGGGAAATGGGCCTTAGGCTGGCTTGTCCATAGACAGGCAGCTTACTTACCATAGTTAGCAATGCCTGGCATACACATTGCAGTTACAAAACAGCTAATTAGGTATGGTTTCTTTCATCTGTATCCTGTGTATGGAGGGGAGTACAGGGAGTGGGGTGGTCAAACAGCATACTTCAGTAATTCATGAAATGCTGATCTCATGCTGAAGAATCCCCTTAGCTTCTGTGTGTCTGAAAGTCTTTACTCCTTCTTCATATCTGAAGGATAATTTTGCAGGATAATTTATTCTTGGCTGGAAGTTTCTCTCTTTTAATATTTTGAATATTTGTTTCCTCTCCCTCCAGGCTTGTAGAGTTTCTGCTGAGAAGTCTGATGATAGCCTGATAGGCTTTCCTTTAAAGGTTATAATTCCCTATCCCCAGCTGCCTTGAAAATTGTCTCTTTGTCTTTGAATTTTGACATCTTCAGTATAATGTGCCTTGGAGAAAATATCCTGGGGTCCAGGTAGCTAGGGGATTTATTTTCTTCTTGAATTTGGGGTTCCAGATCTTTCCATAGGTTTGGAAAATTCTCTTCTACTATTTGTGTGAGTAAACTCTCTGTAGAGTTCTGTTCTGCCCATTCTGTTATTTCAATTATTCTAATATTCTTTTTATTGGAGTCAGATAGTTCTTATAGAGTTCTTTAAGTTCTTTTGACTCTGAAGTCCCTATCTTTATCTTTCTGTGTTGTTTCCATGTTCCAATCTTTGATATCACTAATTCTTTTCTCCATCTGGTTGACTCTATTTCTTGTGATAGTTAGTTCATTTCTCCACTCCTTTATTGCACTGTTTATCTTTGAATTTCTATTTGATTGATTCTGTCTATATTTTCAATTTTTTAAAAAATATGTTCCTTTTGTTCACAGATTTCCTGTCTGGAATTTTTTATGAGTCTGGGTACTCTGCCAACATTGTTTCATCTCTCCGAGTGTTTTAAGAACTACAGCCTTAAATTCTCTGTCACTTAGATCATATATTTTCAGGTCTGTAAGTTTCATTTTTGAAGATTTTTTTCATCTTCTTTTTGAGTGCCTTTGAGTTAGAAGGTACTCATTGTATTTGATGTGTTTCTTTTTCTGGGCATGAGTGCTTTTTCCATGGCAGATATGGAGATGTCTGTCTGCCTGCCTGCCTGGCTTCCTCCCTTCCTTCCTTCCTTTCTTCTTTTATTCTTTCCTTCCTTCCTTCCTTCCTTTATTCTTTCCTTCCTTCCTTCCTTCCTTCCTTTGTTATTTCTTTCTTTCCTTCCTTCCTTCCTCCCTTTCTTTTCCCAGCTAGAATCACTCTAGTGCTCTCCAATATTTTCTTTTGATTATTTGAACTCCTTTCTCTGGGAGCTGTCCTGCAAGGTGGGCTTCCCTTTTAATCCAGTCGTCTTGGTCTAAATGTGCCTTCTTTTTTGGAAAAATGTAGTGGGCAATTGTGTTTTATGCCTCTGAGAATAGTGCAGGGGAAAGCTGCTGTGCCTGTGTTTTGGAATTTTCCTGAGCTCTATGGCCAGTTTCCAAATGGCTGTAGCACACACACTAGGTGGAGTTGGGTGGGGGGCAAGTTTTGGGATTTAGGTAAAGCAGCCAGGCTCAGTGTCTCTGATTTCTGTCTGGGTTCAGGAGTGGTGTGGTCTGTGGTTTCTTACCTCATTGCTAACTCTGCTACAACACTATTTCATTTATCAGGGAAGCCTAGGTGGGCTAGTGCAAGACAAGCTGGGAGTCACCTGTGATCATGTCAGTTGTGGACCAGGTGCACACCATCATTGCAACCTTTCTCCTGTCTCCTGAGCCAGTGTTTCACCCAGGACTGTGTTTTATTCTGGTCAGTTGGCTCTCAGTTTCAAACTTGACTAGAGCTGATTTGTGGTCATGTTGCCATGCTGTAGCTGAGGACCCTATTCTTGCCCAGGGCAGTTCAGATGCTTTGTTCAGCCTCTAACATGCCCAGGGTGCAGTGATCTGGCAGGGGCACAGCATGCTGCCTCTCAGTCCAACTCACACATGGTCTCACAGGGTTTCAGCTGCTGTTGCCTCTTCTCTTTTTGCCACTTGGCCCCCAACCTGCCCAGGATCAAGTTGCTCCTTGGCCAGTGTCCCCTGGCTCCCTCTTGGTTCCCTCTGACAGCTCTGAATTGAGTAGCAGGTTTCATTCTCCAGCTGTGCCTATGCTCTACTCTCTCCTTTGTCTCCAATTTGCCCCCCTTTTCCTGACCTTCAGGTGTTTTCTTATGATATGTGGATCTCTCAGCTGAGACTGTGCCACTCAGGGTTTCCTGTGTTGGATCCTGGTTGTTCAACTGCATTTTCCAGGAGAGGTTTGAGGAACTCCCTCTTTCTTCATTATTATGCACCCCCACCCCTGCCAACAAGAAAAGCATTTTGGAGCTCATGGAGTGAACTTGAACACCACAGTCAGTAGATGGAAATATTCATTGGGATATATTTGAAGGTTGCAGCAAAAGGGTTAAATGAAAGTGGGTCTTTTTGTTTGTTTGTTTCTTACTTTGAGGGCAAGGGGGCAAAGAAACATACTGCCTTGATCCATGCAAAAGTGCCAGCAGTTTTACTTATTACTTCTGGACCACTTGTGCAAATGTTAACACAGTGGAAAAAGCAAATAAGGAGAATAACTTTGATCTTGCTGAGACCCTGAAAAGGTTTTAGGATGCCCAGGGGTATGCAGACCACACATTATGAACTGCTACTCTAAACAGACATGTTACAATTGTTAGTATCATTCTGGAATAGTGACAGAAGCTATAGTAGAAATAAATGGAAGTATAACAATAATTTGGATTTATTGTCAACTCTGGAAGGACTTGCAGAGTATCCCTAGTAGCTGCATACCTTGTAGAGAACCAAAATTCAAGGGAAAGTCCCTTCAAATTTGCTGCATCTATTCCCGTTTTCTACAACTATCTTTCAAGAAGTTCTATGTCCTTCACTAAATTAATCAGAATGCAAACTGTAGGGATGCACGTATATTATCTCATTTAATATTCACAAGAAGTCACAAACATTTCCTCTCCTTCCAGCTTTACTTGTTTTTTAACAGTAAACTTGGTATTCAGAATAACACAAGAGACACTGGAAGGTTCTCCTTAGTTAGTGCCCTAAGGGTTTTCATAGTAAGAAGTTTGTCTTTTTCAGCAGGACCTGCAACTACCATACCCTTGGCCCACCAGTTCTCTCAATGCCATTTACATCAATTGTTCTTAACCTTGGATGCACATTGGAATTTCATGGGGAGCTTTAAAAAATACTGATGCTTTGGTGCCACCCCCTGGAGATTGTAATGTTACTTTTCTGGGTGCAGACAGGGCATGAGGGATTTTAAAATCTTCCAAGGGGATTCTCATGTACAGTCAAGGGTGAGAATCACTCTTTTGGGTGAGGTGACAAGGATGCAGCTATAACTACTGATTTGATTTACCAAAGTCTCTCTGCCTGTGGTCACCATTTAGCGTTTGCCTTAAACAAAATCAGAATTACACTTAACTCATTTAAAATACAGCACTTGCTTCTCCTTAGGAAAAAGGCACAGGAATGATGGAAGTCATCTAGCTTTGTTCATCACAATCAATTTTACTGGTGAATGTGCAGCATGAAAATGCATTTCTATTATATGATGTCATTTCTGAATATGCTCAGCTTAATAATTTGTTTTCCTCTTTGTTCTATGGCTCTTGTTGGAACTTAAAGAAAATTTATCTGTGTACAATGTTTGGAATTTTGTTTTTTGTCTTTCTCTCCATGAGAAGCAACAAGTTCCGGCTTTCCTCCGGGATAGTGCTGTGTTTAGGTAGCAGTGCTCTGGGACTAACATTGATTTCAAATAGAAGTGAAATGTTGTCATCTGTCTGGCCAGAGACAAAATCTGAATCCTTCTTTCTAAGTATCTTCCAATGTGTCTCTTTGTTGTATGAAATTTGACTCTTGGGCAGGCTACTAACTAGGTTTCTGAAGCCTTCTGAGACTAAGCAAGAACTCAAAGGATTAGAGAGAAAAATAACCTCTTTCTTGGAAAATTGGAATGGGAAGAAACACTCTCATTTCTCAACAAGTGACAGAAATAGCAGAAGACAGTCCTGTGAAAGGACTGAGTTCCAGGGTCCTATAGAGCAACACTTCTAGGGGTGTAAGCTTCCTACTGCCTGCTGGTCCCTGGATTGTTACTGATTCACAGAGATAGGGAACTGGTCCCAGAATGTAGATCAACAATGCTGATAAATGCACTATTTAGTTCAGCTGATATACTTTGATAGCAAAACTTTCTCATTGAAGAAAGCAGCACATTGATTTACATTCTGATGCAAGCTCCTTATTTTATCACAGAGCAATATTCTGAATAGCATTGCACTAAAGGAGGGCCAGAGGTGAGACACTTGTTCCTTTGTCTCTAGGGGGAAATTAGGAAATTAGGGATTAGGGAAAGGAAACTCTATAGACCTTTACAAAGGCATCATAACTCTTGTACTTACCCGAATAACCTCAGTCATTGCTAGATTTCTATAAGATAGCCTATGCAATTCTTTGTTTTTTATTAAATTTGTTGGGGTCACATTGGTTAGTAAAATTATATATGTTTCAAGTGTACAATTTTATAATACATCATCTATATGTTGCATTATGTGCTCTGATCGGCAGTTTTGCTAAAGGGTTGGTAAGCTCCAGACAGGTGACATAGACTAAATAATGTTTTAGATTGTAGAGAAGGCTCATGTCTGTCAAAATAGGCTTGGCCAGAATATGTGCCAGTAGTCACATAGGGCAGTGAAGATGAGTTAACTGTAATTCCTGAGGAATCTGATGTGATCCCAGACTGGTGGACCATTCTATTCTTGCAGAAAGCACTGAAGTCAGCTCATGAAGAGTCATAAGCAAGAATAAATTGTATTGCTTCACAAAAAAGAAAAATTGTACTAATGTTTGTAGCATTTGCTTTGGAGTTATCTCATTTCATGAGAAATGGAAGGACTAAATAGTATTCTAATATTTTAGCCCAGTGTAACAACCAGGAGTCGTGGGCAAGGCCATGCCTTTTCTCTGTGATTGCCAATCTTAAGACTGAGAAAGAACATTTAGGTACTTAGGAAGAATCGGTTTTCATTCTGATTTTTGTAGTTCATTCTGAGTAACACACAATCTGTCACACCACTACACTGTATCTGTCTTCGAGATGAACTGCAGTTTGAATGTTAATCATTCTTTGATTCATTCATTCACCAGGAATATATTTCAACTAGCACAGTTTATTGATCCTAAGATGTACTTTTTCCTTTCACACTTTAATTTCTCTGAAGTGAGAAGAATATTACAGTCAATGAGATTTTTAAATTCATGGTCCTGGTGGGAAATCGATGGCAGACCCAAATGGGAATTGAATAGGATATAATGAAAGAATTATTTATAATGGTGTGGACATGGTAAAGGGAAGTAAATAAGGCATATTAAAGCACTCCAAAGCTAGTAGTATCAGAGGACATTTACCACCATAGGCCTGAAGGGCAAGAGGAGGGAGTGATTAATGGAACTCAGAGACAACTGTAGGTATAGTTTAGGACAGAGCAGACAGGAGAAACCATGGCAGAGGAACAAAGCATTTAACAACCTTCAGACCAGTAGGGCAGGAGGAGGGGCAATAAGTACCCTGAACTTTTTCTCCTCCTGTCCTCTAATCTCCACTATTGGCTCCAGTTGGCCAAACCAAACTGAAAACCAGAGGGCAAAAGGCACAAGGCACAAGGCACAAAGCACAAAGCAATTGGGAAAATTGTGAGTAGTGAGTCTGGTGGGGCGAACAGAATATTTACCACAGTTCATCCCTTTTATCCTCACCATCTACTCTCTCCTTTTGTCTGAATAAAAATCTCATGTCATCTACTGCAGAAGTCAGCAAACTGTAGCCAACAGTCTAGCTGTTTGTTTTTATAATTAGTTTTAATTGGAACACAAGCACATACATTCTTTTATGTATTGTCTATGGCTCTTTTTGGTCTATGAAGGCAGAGATGAATACTTATAACAAAGACTATAAGGCCTTTACAGTCCAGTTATTTGAAAACATTTTCTGACCCCTGACTACTGTATCATTGTATCATACTGCCATATTAAACCTAAAACCTTATATGAAGTGCTCTTCATATAAGGCAGCTGGAGGAGAGAGAGGGTGGGCTAAACAGTTAATTAACACAAAGCATAGGTGCTCCAATCCTACTTCTGTAGCTGATCATGAGATCAGAGTTGATAATCATTTCAAATTCTTCTTACTATCTGTCAGTATTTTAAGTGAATTAATTTCTTCACCTGGAAAGTTCACCTAAACCTTCATTCCTGAAGAATCTGAGTCCTTGGTGGCCCTGTTTTTATTGGTTGCTGCAGTTTTTCACTTGACCAGGACCACTGAGCGATGGAGTACTAAGAGATGCCTTAATAAATCCCCTTAGCTATAGACATAGTTATCCTTGTAACTATTGTGAATGAGCAACTTTTCTCTTGATAATCACTCAAGCAAGTACAAGTAGTACCTTCTCTATCTGTAAGTTAAGTGGTGTGGGGAGTCCAAAACATTTAAGAGGCATTCTCAGCTTTTAAGATAATAAATCTATGACTATCCCATATAAGCATCCTTCTTTGGGCACTAAAACCTTTAGGCTCAGTGGACCCAAGTTTATAGAGATATATAGGAAAAACTAAGCTTTTAGGTAAAATGTTGAAAAGGGCCATTCCAAGCTGCACATCTTGGATCCTGAACTAATGTATTTTGCCTATGAGGGTGACAGCACCATATTTTGGCTACTGGTAAGATATCTCCCTAGCCTCACTAAGTATTGCCTATCAGTAAATTCTGTAACTGAGCTTTAAGCAAATCATTCCATTTTCCCATCAAACCAGCTATTTTGGGTGATGAGACATATGGTAAGACCAATGAATTCCATAGCATAGATGTACAGATGTGCTTTCTTCATTATAAATTGAGTTTCTTGGTCAGAGGAGATACTGTGTAAGGTATTGCTTGAGTCTAGGTATAGTAGTACAGTCACATGACAGAGAGAACAGATTATCTTTACTTTCTAATCTAAGGAAGATTATCATCTCTTTCGCTCTTTGTTATAATGTACTCCAGAGGGATCTTGATTGTCTTTATATATGAAGTAGCATGTCAGTCCATCATATTGATGTCATTTTGCTATTACAAATGTGCTATCCTTACCAAGCAAAGCAATAAAGTCTCCAGTTCCTGTCACCCAGATATTGACTGGGAAAACGCTTTCTTTTTCATGTCTATCAGCAGAGATAATCAGAAGCAGGGGTATCGGCTGTAGAGAGCACAGGGAATCTTCACATATCTTTAAATGACCATCTTTTCATATTCTGGGAATCTTAAATGGGACATCCTTCTTGATTTCTAGCTACCTGATATTTTTCCTGGGGATTAAGGTCATTTAGATTGGAGATAATTTTTTCACATTCATTCAAACAAAGCATGCATTCCTTTTTCAAGAGCCAGCAATGCTCCTCCGATTATGTGAGCAATATAAACCTAAAATTCTATTTTTGAGAATACTCCTGATACCAATTAGTATGTCAAGTAAGGTCCGAGCAAGAAACAAATGGAACACTGAAGCTATGACATTGAAGAAAGATTAATAAAAGGACTATTTATAAAGATGTGTTCAAAGTTAAGGAAAAGTAACAAGTGATGGTGAAGCTATCATCAACCAGGAGATTTTATTATTATAGCCCTGAAAGGACGAAGGGAGGGAGTGGTTTCTCTAGCCTTAACAGTAAGAGAAGGCCACCCGAGAGGAACCATTGCCTGAATAGTGGAATGTAGCCACTGTGACTTTGTGACGTTGCAGGAAAGAGCCAGGGAAATAACTATCAATTTCACTTTCCTCCCACCATTCAATCTTTTGCTGGTACTTCCATTGACCAAACCAAATCAAACCAAAATCCACTAGACAAGAGAGCCCCATTGAAGCAGCTCGTTAAGATTTGCCAGTTTGAGTCAGAGAGCAGTGTGAAGAAGGGCAAAGAGAAAATGTGCAGGGACAGATGTAGAACACCCAGAACAACATCTTACAGTTAGAATTGGCAGCATTTTTTTTCTTTTTTAATGGATATCACTTAGTCCAAGCCTCCCATTTTATAGATGACAAAATAGCCTTAGAGAGAGGAAGTGTCTTGCTCAAAATTCACAGCAAGCAGCACAGCTAGGAGTAGGAGCTAAGTCTCCTAACCATCAAACCCAGTATTCCTTACTTCACATCACCCCCTTTCAAGGCTGGAGTAACAAAAATGTATTCCTGACTCAGGTGTCACATTTTCCACTGGTGGTATTCACATGCTTTTCTCTATACCTGACTATCATTAGTAACACAAGTGGTAGGTATAGACTGAAAATAGAAGAGACATCATCTAGCAGGTATGTAATTAGTATTATGGAATAAAACTTTTAGGGGTTCTACTTCCTCAAGTTTAGAAGAGATTGTATCTAGATTCAGTTGATTCTGACTAGATTCAGCAGCTTGGAAGACTTACCTAAAATAAAAAATATCCAGGTCTTCATTGCATGTACTCTGAAACAAGGTCAAACTACATGCCTGGGGAATGTCTTCCCAATGCTTACAGGAGAAGACAAGAAAAGATACAAAGGATGTTAGTCATCAAGCATGGGTTCATGGGGAGAAATTAATATTGAGGAAGCAAAAGGCTAAAAAAAAAAGGCTGGTAAGTGGGATGTTTTAGGCCAATAATCACATCAACAACTAGTAGGCAATAGTCTTAAATATCAATTACCTTCTGTCTCAAGATCCATTCTGCCATATTATCTACAACAATGTTTTTTAAAGTTTATTGTGCTTGCAAATCAACTAAGGATCTTATTTTATTGAATTTTCTGATTCAATGGGTGTGGCTTGGGGGCCTAACATTTTTCATTTCCACTGAGTTCCCAGGTGATGCTAACACTGCTGGTTTATGAATCACCCTTTGAGAAGCAAGTCTCTAGCTCATGACAAGTATAGAATTTCTCTCTGGGGTGCAGTTTGATGAAGTACAAATAGCACTGACTTGGGATCTGAATTGGGCCAATGTGGAGTGAGGCTCTATTACCTACTAGCTGGATAATTTTTGCAACTTAACCTCTCAGACACTCATATTATTTTTGTCCTTCATATTTGTAAAACACAGCTAATAAATTAGGTAACAATTTGTAAAGTACCTGATGTATAGTACATATGTGCTCAATAAATGTCACTTTTGATCCCCTCTCTTTTCATTACCCATGATTTATTGAGAGGAAGGCAAAGGGAGTAATGCTGTCAGGATTTGGACTGACAGATGAGCAAAAAAAAAAAAAATGAGGGTCAGATTCAATAGCTGAGCACTAAAAAGAGTTGTTCAACATAATCCTAATCTTAGAAACAGAAACCAGACACTCATCCAATCTGTGTGTGTCAATTCAACAAATGTGCTTTTCTTCAAAGACAAGTAAATATAAAAACAGGCAGAATAGGTGACATACAATCAATATTTAAATATATACAATCCATCTTCAAGTACTCTGGGATAACTTGTAGTAGAACATATTAGGGACAGTAGGAAAGTGAATTTAATGAAAAACATTACACTTTGCATCAAATCAAGGGTGGCACAAAGGATTGGTCTGGGGTATAGATTCCACGTAGATGCTTTGAAGTAGGTATGTTAAGTGTTTCAATATTGCTATTAATTTTGCACTAAACATGTCAAGACAAGTAAATAGGAACAGTCCTTTGTGGCCAACAATAAAACCAATTAAACTAGCAAAATGAATGCAGACCTTCCATTATCTCCAGAGATGTTTTTTAAAAAAAAATTGTTACTGTTTCTTAAGAGTTCTTCTGTCCTTTTCTCTCTACTTAAAAACAAAGATACTGTATCATACAGTTAAATTTTTGTTAAGTGGGTAAATCTCATGAAGTGCTCTTATCAAGACAACAATAAAAAAAGCTATCAAAGCACAAAAATACATGAAGGAATTTTAAATGCACACTGATAAGTGAAAAAAGCAAGTAAAAAAAAGGCTATACCATATAATTCCAACAAAGTGACAATCTGAGAAAAGTCAAAACTATAGAGACAGTAAAAAGATCAGTGGCTGCCAGGGGTTGGAACACAGAGGAATTTTAAGGCAGTGAAACTGTTCTGTATGATAATGTAATTGTGGATACATGATATTATGTATTTGTCAAAACCCACAGAACTGTAAAACACCAAGAATGAATCCTAATACCAGTTATGGACTTTAGTTTACAATAATGTACCAATATTGGCTCATCAATTGTAATAAATGTGGCACACCAAAGCAAGATGTTAATAACAGGAGAAACTTGTGGGAGGAAAAAGCAGTAGTATATGGGAACTGTCTGTACTTTCTGATCAAATTAAACCTAATAGTGGCCTAAGAAATAAAGTCTATTAATTTAAAAACAATCAAACACAGAGACCACATTCCTATCAGCGCAGGAGTTTAGAAGAACAAATTGGCAGCTAAAGCAGATAGGTGCCAGGGACAAAGCAGAAATTAACATACTGACATATAGGTGATCCAACCTTTGGCAGAGTTTGGAAATTACTCCTCTTATTTCTTTCCAAGTAGAGCCCCCATTCTATTTTTTTTTTATTTTTTTATTTATTTTTTAATTCATTTTTATTGTTAGACTTATTGGGGTGACATCTGTTAGCAAGGATTACATAGGTTTCAGGCATACAATTCCACAGTGCATTGTCAACTTGATGCATAATAAGTTCACCACCTAATGTGACCCCTAGAGCCCCCATTCTAATGTCTCAGTAACTCAGTGATTCCCTAGCTTTTCTTAGGGACTGAAAGTATGTCCTTATTCTTCACCCCACTACACCCTTCAACTCATCTTCAGGCCCAGAGGAAAAAGAGAGCCTTCCCATGACAACTATACTCAATTCAGGAATGGAGACTCAGTACAATCAGAATTGAACCAATTCTTATGCTGATGATGTGATGCCCATCACACAGGTTCTTGAAATATTTGTACATTATTTTGAGGAACATCTGCCTGGTAGAATGGATATAAAGGAAATCTCCAATGGAGGCAAACCACTATTTCCCTATGTCCTTTGCAATTCATTTTTGGCCCAAACTGTAAACCCCATTCAGCAAAACAATAGTCCTGCCTCTCACTATATCTGTATTTGTTAGAATTTATCCGCCATGAATTGGTATTTAGGCATGAGGTCCCATCCTCACTTGTCTACTCAAGTAGACATTATTTCTTCCACTAATACCATACTCTTCCTGAGAGGAGTTAACCTCATTACCTTTTCAAGGATGTTTAGTACCTCTTATAATCTGGCATCCTGGGAAGCAGCAGAGAAGGCCCCCCACTCACCCTCCACCACTTGCCCCACCATGGAACCTGGCCCTGTACATTCAGATGCTTTAGGAGCAATAACTCTAACAGAGCTAGCTTTGGAGATGATAAGAAAGAGCCAAAAATTAATAGTTTCTCCAGTAATCTATGTAGAAAAAAAGCATTAAGGGCATCCCTTAAGGTGCTTGTATGTATCCCATTAGTCAGAGGGACAATGTAAGAAGATACTTAGGAATTCAGAAGGACAAATTAATTGGGGTCGATGAGGAAGGTCAAAAGCAAGGGGATTCAGGACAGTCTAGATTCTCTTTCTTTACATCAACTGAAAGTCAATGATCTCTCTTCAAAAATGTCCATTTATAAACAATGAATACTAGGAAAGGAGAGAAAATAAAATGTTCCCAACTCCTTCAGTCACTTGATGTTCAACCATAAATGACTGACACAAACTGCTTTGTAATGAAATGGCTCCCCTTCCTTGTTTCCAAATGAGAAATATTTGTAAAGGAGTTTAATTGTAGGGACTCATCAATTCCCATGAATTTGCACAAAAACTTTCAACTTTCCTTTGAAAACAAAGTAAATTGTTGGCTAAGATGAAAAAAAAAAATGCTTAGAAGTAGCAATCAGATTTCTTCTCCGAAGTGGATCAAACAATAAAGGAACAAAAATAAAATACTTGGATTCAAATACATATCTAGTGTCTGTTCATCTTTCAGGAGGCATTTTTTTTCTCACTGAATACAAATGATTTAAATGTTTGCTTTAACTATTATATGAAATAATTTATTTGCTTGCTTGTATTAATTTCTGCCTCATTCAGAGAATAAGGAAAGCAAAACAGAGAAGTCTCATCTTGTGCAGAAAAACGGGAGAGAAAAGCAATATCTCCTACTGTATGTGAGTGTTTTATCAATTATAGGCTATACTAATTATATATTCTACTTCCCTTTTCCAAATATGGAAGAACCTTCTACCAGAAAAGCTTGATGAATTCTAGAGAGGTAAATGAAGATGATCTCTGAAACTATACATTAGTCATAGTGACAACAGTAGTTTGTATTTCTATGGAATTTGTTTTGACAGAATATTAAATTTCCTTCTGTAGATAAAAAGCATGCTCCTGAACAATATCCCTGATAGGAAGGTAGGTTGAGCTCCCCGATATGGGGTCACAGAAAGAGACAGACTTTACACTGGAAGAGGGCATTAAGGAAAGGGGAAGAAAGGTTTCCTTGTATGTTTCACAATTAGTTAACAAAAAAATTACCACAGTTTCCCCTCCATAAAATTGATTTTTGTTATATTTACTACATGTTCAAATGAAGTTGGAAACTCCTACGTCAAATAAATAAATGAATAACACCCTAAAAACAAATAAATAACTAACACCTACAGTGGATAACATAGCACAAAATAAGTGTTTTTTGTTTGTTTGTTTTCCAGTAATTTTGCTGTATATAGAGACCATGTCATTATACATAGAATGCTTAACACCTAACCAAGCATCCAGGGAAAGCAGGGCCTAAGAGATTATGAACCATAGAGCACTATAATTAGCTCACTAATAATGACCTATTCTTCTATAACAGGTTAAAATTTACAAAGCATATTTATATATATTACCTCACTTGATGTCTCCAATTACTCCAAGGTAGCCAAATTATTCTTATTTTACAGGAAACTAGATGAAGGTGTAGACTGGATAATAACTTGAGTGAGGTCACATGGTTGGTAAGTAGTTAAGTCAAGACTTATGTTACTGTTGTCTGAGTCAGAGGTTAGGCTCCTTCCATGTCACCATGGTTGCCTTGCATTTAATAATCTCCAGGTTATTCAAATCTAATTTGTCATCATTATGTAAATTTGGTCCAAATAATATACTCAGGATAATTTGTCCTCTAATGTAGTTTTTCTCAAACTGCTATCTACTTGTATTAGAATTACCCACGAAGCTTGATAAAAATGATGGGAATTTCTTGTTCCGTAGATTTGTAGTGCTCTTGAATCAATGTATTAAACTTACCTTCCAAACAATTCAGATAATCCTTTGGAATCCTTGATGTGGCCTAATTTCCATGGCTATTGTTCAAATTTTGCCAGATCCAATTTTTGTTATAGTTTTGCCTGTATCGTCTTCCTACTCCTATGTCTTTTATTTAATTTCAGCGGCCATAAATGACACCATTGTAGGAGGAAAAACCCTTCTGCCATCTTCTAAAGGCAATGCTCAGTTCATAAGAAATATCTACATAGAAGAAAAAACAAACATTGATCCAGGCCCAAAATGCCATAGGCTCTTGCTCATGGTTGCTTCTAGGACTTGATATTTCTATCCACTTTCCTTCTAAAAGTTGGGTTTGCCCTTATTTCTTCCATGGCTTTCTCCTCCCCTGCCAAATATAAACCTTAGGGTAGCAGGTGGCGATGAGACTAGTATCACTGTGAAACAGGTGGGCTCAGTCATTCACTAGTTACTTAAGTACTTAATGATCATTGGTCATAAATTTCTGTAAGTTTCTAAAGAAAAAGGAGGCCAAGAAAAGAAGTCTTATCAAGGTATCATTGTTTTGTTTTTTTTTGTGACCTGGAAAATCTACATCTTTATGATTTCAGTGACAGTATGAACATAAGTGAAATGAGAGCTGATAAACTGAATCATCCATGTATCCTATATGTACTACTTTACAAGTAAATGGACAATGTCAGGCTTTTAGGGTTACTCACATCCCTTTATAATTTGTCTGATTCAACTGAGGAAAAACAGAGGGCTGATATCTCCAAACAAGGAGCACGATGCTCCAGGCAAGACCAGTTTCTTCTTCTGAGAAGCTGATATGTTGGGCAGTGGGCATACTTGCCACTTTTATCTATGCTGAGACAGGCTGGGACAAACGGCCTGGTGTTATAACTACAATACTTTAGAAAGCTTGTTTTTAAAAGGCCAACCAGTAATCATATTCAGAAATTTTTCTTAATCTGTGTGGGCCCCAGTTTACTTATCTGTTAATTGGAAGTTAGAAACAGTGGTCTCCCTCTAAAGATACCAACTCTTCTAACATTCTATGATGGTACTTTTTAAAAATTTCCTCTTATTTCACCAATATATTTTTTTTCTTTTTCTACCCACACTTTAATGAATTTTACAAACTATTTGATATCTATAGTTATTTATAAGCACCAATATATATTTTTAATTACCCAGTCAGAACTAAGTACAATATAGCAGAAAAAAATATTGTCTCTGCCTCTATAAATCTTACATTCTAGGGATGTGGCAGGGAGGGAACTGACACAGGCATTAAAAGACTCATTGCATGAATAACTTATTATAATAGTGATGTGTGCAGTAAAGGGGAACTACAGGCAGATTCTCATGACCTAGTCAGGCAGAGGGTCAGCAGGGGAGGTTCCCTGGGGCAGTTAACGTTTTTTGAGGCCTGAATGATTAATGGAAAAGAGGCTGGTGAGAAGGAGCAAGCAGATTCCTTGCAAAGGCCATGAGATGGGATAGAGAAGCAGAAAAATACACTGTGTGACTGAAGGAAGGAAAGGGAAGGCATGACCCGGGGCAAGCTGGAGAGAAGGCAGCAATCATCTTATGCAGCGCTGGACAGTCTGTGAGCAAGAATTTGTATTTTATTGTCAGGGCCATGAAAAGCCATAGAGGGTTTTAAAGCATGATCAAGTTTGCTATTTTTTTTTAAGATCACTCCTGGGATGGATAGATAATGATAAGTAAATATAGCTAATAGTATTAATAGAAGCTGAATTTAGGTGGTGGGTATAAGGGTATTTAGTGTAAAATCATTTCAACTTTTCTGCATGTTTGAACAATTAAAAATAACATGTTGGGGAAATCTGGCCACAGTGTGGAGAATGGATTGAGGGAGGGCAAGAGTAGATGCATAGATGGCAGGTAGGAAACTTATGATAATTGCAAAGAGGTGTGACGGTGGCTTGGACTAGGGTGATGGCATGGAGATAGCAAGAACTGGACAGGCTTTTGAGATATGTAGGAAGTAGAATCAATATGGTTTCTTGATTGATTTTTGCCTCAGGGTAGGAGAAAGGCATAAATCAAAGATCACTACCCAGTACCTAGTTAGTATAACTGAGTGGATGACAGTACCAGGTACTGAGTCAGGATGTAATGGAGTACAAACACATGGGTACAAGGGAGATAGGAATGAAGAGATCAGTCTTGAATATGTTGAAAATATGAGGGATCCTGGTGGAGATGGCCTATAGGCAGTTGGATCTTGGTCTGAGGCTGACAGAAAGGGTCTCGGTTTGAGATATGAGTTTGAAGTAATAAGCATATAAGTGGTGATAAAACCATGAGAGCACAGTACATGATAATGCCTGAGAGAGTGTACAAAGTGAAAATAAGCACTGAAGAATCCAGTGTGTTTAACATTTAACAATTTTTAACAGAGAAGCAAAGGGACCAACTAATGACACAGAAAAATTAAGCATATATGGTATTACTGATGGGCTTTTGGGTTGTTTCCATCTTTTGCAATAATAACTCTTGCATATATTCATTTCTTACATATGCATGTATCTCTAGGATAAACAACCCAAAGTGAAATTGCTGCATAATGTGTAATATATAATTTTGAATCTTAATGTTTATTAAAAAGAAAAAGACTGCTGAGAAAAGCTGCCAAACATAGATAGCTTAGTTAACCATATTTAATGTAGCATTTGATAGGACTGGTTAAATTTGATATATCCCTATAATGCAATACCATGTAGCCATAAAAAGGAATGAGGCTGTCAATATATTCTGATATGGAAGGGAAGGAAGAATTACTTTTCATGACTTTGAACTATTTGAATTTTGGGCCATTCACATGTAATGTGAGATCTGAAAATTAAGTTCAAGAACTCATCCTAGAAAAAGTGCTACATACCTCATTGCTGAATATCACTACAATCATCTTCAAAGAACTCCTCTTGGGAGTCTATGCACTGACACCAGCACCTAGTCCACTCTTCAAAGCAATTTTGGAACTCTTTTTCTGGAATGGCCATCAGAGCTGTCATTATATTACCCTTAATGTCATAAAAATGTCTTCCTTTCAATATTTCTTTTATCTTCAGGTAAAAAAAAAGTCATTGGGGGCCAGATCAGATGAGTAGGGAGGGTGTTCTAATACAGTTATTTGTTTATTGGTTAGAAACTCCTTCACATACAGTGCCCTGTGAACTGGTGCATTGTTGTGATGCAAGAGCCATGAGTAGTTGGCATAAAGTTCAGATGGTTTTCATCAATTTTATGCAGCCTTTTCAGTGTTTCCAAATAGTAAATATAGTTGACTATTTGTCCAATTGGTACAAATTCATAATGAATAATTGCTCTGATATCAAAAAAGGTTAGCAACATTGTTTCAAGTCTTGATTTGGACTGACAATTTTTTTTGGTCATGGAGAATTGGCTGACTTCTATTGTGCACTTAGACACTTTGTTTCATGGTCATATTGTTATACCCATGTTTCATCACCAGTGACAACACATCCCAAAACATTGTGTTGTCTATCCAAAAGGTCTTGGCAAACTTGGATTCTCCTTTGCTTTTGTTCATCGATGAGCTCCTTTAAGACCATTTTTGCATGTATATTTCTTATGCCAAAAATTTCAGTTAAGATTGGCCTGTTTCTCTTTCAATGTTTACTTGGTTTGCCATGCTTCTCACAGTCAGCTGACAATTTTGGTGCACAAGTTGACGAATTTTTGCAATGTTTTCATCAGTTCTGCTTGTTACCAGCTACCCTGACCTCTCTTTATCAGTGAAGCTTTCTGTCCCTTTAGAAAAACGTTTAATACATTTGTATGCTGCCATTTTCTTCATGACATTATCCCCATAAACATGAACAAACATGTCTTTGATTTCACTTCCATTCTTGCCAAGTTTAACAAGAAATTTAATATTTGTCCATTGCCCTAATTCAAGCTCTGACATTCTTGTGATAGCACACAAAAACATGCAACAACAATGAACTCAACTCAGCAAGACACCAGCACATGTTGGCACAAACACAGCTGTGAGACACAGAGATACCGAGGTTATGAAACCTTACCAAGTTGTTTGTACAGTGCTGCAAACATAAGTGCATGATGGCAAGTTCTCAAACTTAATTATCAGACCTTGCACCTATATTTAAAAGTATTCTTTGTACTTCTATATCATAATTACTTAAAAAGAATGACTTAAAGATCAATTTACCTTTTATTTCTGAGAGCGACACCAATAGGTTTCTGATGAACTTCTACACACCTGGGTTTTGCATCATGCAAATACCAGCTGGATGTGGGACTTTATGAAACCATGATACAGAGAATTGTTCTAAATGTGACAAAGGTCTGAACACATAAAGTCCATGCTCATCTTCAGTTCAAGTTATAAAACCTGAAATTTTTTACTTTGACACTTTTATTATTAGTGAAAAATCCACTTCATTTTGTTTATTTTAGAGACATCTCCAGACTTTATTCATCATCCCTCTCACCTCCCCTAAAAATGTTGATGAACACAGAATGAGTCACATCAAATTAGAAGACAATTTATTTTTCCAATATAGAAAGTAGTGATGATCTTACATATTTTGTTTTTAAAGAAAGGCAACATAGGAACATGGGTGTGAGTTTTTTAAAAATTCACCCATGGACACAATCAATAGTTTAATGTTTATTTGGGGACGAGTGGGTTAGGGAGGGGAGAAAGGGGAGGGGGTGGGAGAGGAGGGGGGGAAGCTAAATATAAGGGGATGGAAAGAGAAGTCACATTAGGTGGTGAAATTATTATACAACAAGTTGACAATGCACTGTAGAACTGTAAGCCTGAATCCTATGTAATCCTTGCTAACAGATGTCACCCCAATAAGTCTAACAATAAAAATGAATTAAAAAAAATTGTACCATAAGTACTAAGCTACACTAGACCACTAACTTCAATTTTCTAAAATTAGGTAGTGTATTTTAAATAATATTGAAAATGGACTGCTTGTTCTCTTACTAAGAATAATGCAAAATAAATTCTTAAATAGGTATTCAAAATTCAGAAGAAATTTAGAATATGGAACAATAAGCTAGAATAAGCCTGAAGATGATTTTAGCTTTATTACTACTAAAATTCAGTTTCTATCCTTTTAAGGATTTTATATGAATTCAAATGAAAAAAGATAAATGAGCTGAGGGGCTAAAAGATGATTCCAAAATAAGACTAGGTCAGGTATGTTCATACTCAAATACTCAGACTCTACCTTCCTTCATGTATGTTGTCCTGTCCACCCTGATAAGCATAGGGTCATGTTAAGGACTGCAATGGAAATAACACGGGCCTAGAAGTCACATCCTGGATTTAAATGCAGATATAGTCACAGCTTTGGTATGATCTTGGGCAAGTCATTTCAGCTCTCTGGGTTAGGAATTTGCAAAATGAGAGACCAAATGTGAGATTCCTTTTAGCTTTAACTATCTTTGCATCTAAGTTTGGTGATTAAAGCATCTGGAATTTCAGGAAACAGAAAGTATGGTAGATTGAACTATTAGCCATGATTATTCATCCCTTCCTGCATCCTCACTCTTGTCATGGCTTCACTGTGAGCATAGTGTATTTCTCTGCCTCTTGATTTTTGGCTTGGACTTCCTTTGACCAATGGAGTATTAGTAGGCAAGACAAAAACAGGGCTCAGAATATATGTTATGTCTTACTCACATTTAGTTAATGGCTTAGAACATTTTATTAAATGAATGTTTAAAACGACTTCTCTAATAGCTAGGTCATAACTAGGGTGACCCTACATCCCAATATTCCCAGGTCGATACTGGTTTACATCTATTGTTCTGATGTGTAATAGTTTAGCTTTCTTCACTCTGAAAAATAGGCTGATTTAGATTATAAATTATATAGTCACCACAGAAAAACTTGCCAGTTAATCTTGAAGTTACCTAGCAAAGCCACAAGATTGCTACAACAACAGGTCTACCTCCTTATCCCAGTAAGCATCCCTGCAATACCTTCTTTAGATCATAGGGACTCCCAGGGTAAGGAAAGGGCAGCCTGTATCCCTTCTTCTTACTCTTCAAGTGGTCTAAATTCTGAATGCCCCCCACTTTCCCTCAAACTACTTGAGGAAAACTAAAGTAACTTATAACTAGAAAAAGTTTGGGGACTCCCAATCTCAACTTGTAGTGTCAAATAAACTTGCAACATTTCCCTTATGGTATAAAGCTCATGAATCATTGCTTGTTGGCAGGACGGTGTGGTACATATTCTATCATCAATTGTGAAGTCCCATGGACAGGTAGAGGTATGTGCTTTTTTCCGACACTCCACAAGAACGTAAATGTTCTTCACCTTGATATTTCTCCCCTCATGTCCCAGTGCCCTCAGGTGAGAAATGACAGGGAAGAGGAATCCCAGGTCCCAAGCCTGCTGTGGCTAGGAAATAGCAGCCAGACAGTCCTGAAAGGTCTCATTTTGGAGAATGGTATGGTCAGAGCTGACGTTTCCCCATGCTGGAACGCAGCATGAGTATGCCCTCTATGGGAGTTCCAGGGTTGTTAGCCATATTCTGCCAAAGGTTTTGCTCTTCACCCTGAGAGTCCATCCAATCCACATTCTTCCCATGGCTCATACCTAAAGAAGGGAAAGGGAAGCATTATAATTCACAGATTAAATGTTTTACTCTTCTGGAAGATACTTATCAATCTCTGAGGGGGCCCTTTGACCAGAGAGCCCTTCACTGACTTGTTCCCACAACATCTACTGAGTGGTGTTACAATGAAGTACATCTTTTGCAGCCTACACTACTCTCTTTTGCTTAGGTGATGAGAAATAATAAATATGGCCCTACTGGCTCATTTCTTTCCCACTGGTAGTTTAGCAGAGAGTTGGCTCATCTGGACTGAGCTAATATGACAGAGTAACAGGCTGAATTGGGCTCTGAGGCTCTTCCTTTTTAACAAGGCCACTTCTCTGCCTAGGGAGTTTTCAGTTTAGTGGCACAGACATTCTTAACTCTCCTTAATCTATAAATAAGTAGAGAATCATAGGGATGTGGGTCATTTTCAACAGGATTGTTGACCATGGTGCATGCAGCCCATTATATCTGAACAAGCTGTCAGATAATGAGAGTGTGGGGGGCTGCATGTACTCCATTACTATAATTCCCCCCAATTCTATTAGTTGTGTCTTCTGACATCAATGGTGTGTTTCCATGACCTGTTCAACAGCATTAGATGTTATTTACTTTCAATTCAACTAGTGTGAGTAATGGCTGCTAGTGTTAGACATAAATGAGAAGAGGATGAAGTAAAATTGGTCTTGGAAGTGTTTCTCCCCACTAGAAGCCTGTGTTATCTTGGTAATCCCACCCTGACCAAAACCTGAAGTAAGGCTCAAGAAAACAGCTGAAATTCACTTACAGTAGATTAAAGTGGAAACGATACTTTGTGAAAATGAATATAAACATATAAATCCCAAACTTCTGTCTAAGGGATACAAAGTTATAAAATAGCATTTTTATTTTGAAAAATGAATAGATCCTCAGCTAAAGGCATGGAGCATCTATGATAATTTCAGGAGTCAGCTATGCTGAAACTATATATACACCTACTATATATCATACTTGCAGGAACCACTCCCTTGTCCCATGCCCAGTTACAGACCATTGCAGGGTCTCCAAGTCCCTCACCGCTTCCGGAATTCAAACGAACTCCTCCCAGAAAGATGTTGCTGGAAAAGGCCTCCTTGTCCCAGACGGTAAGTTCTAGACAAACATTCTCTAGATCTTGGGGTTGCAGGCCACTGAACGTGAAAGTATGATTCCACTGAGGGTTAACACTCTTTTTTATTACCAGGGTTTTGTGCTTGGTGGCTTTACTATCATCAGGGAGCAGGTAGCTGCAGGAGAAAATGCAATGAAGCCATCAGTGAGACAGTAGGCAGAAAAATGATTTCCTTAAGTAGTTGTTTTAATTTCCCATAATTCCTGGTGAGTGTTTGTGAATGTGTGTGTATGTATGTATATATTTGTGTGTGTGCAATATGTGTATTAAATTTTCTCTTCCCGGTTATTATATACCTAAATTGGGATTTATTTAGTGGGATGGTTTATTTCATTTAAGTGGAACAATGGGAAAATGCCCATGCTCTCTTTTCTAATCCTATTTTAGTCCTTCCCTCATCTTGAAGTGAAAATACCTCCTGTGGTAGACACTATTTAATGTCCTGCCTCCTATCATCTTTGGCCTACCCGTAGTTTGACTTGAAGCCAGGACAAGCAGTTCATGGCCTTTTGCCAACTTTCTACCTCAAGAGCCTGTCTCTTGGCTTCTCCAGTTAAAGATGTTCTCTGGTGCTGTATGAGCTGACTCACTTTTTGTGCAGGGAATCCTGGGATTACTAGGGATTTAATGTCACTAAAAGCAACCCCCAATCAATGAGTTTTGGAAATTGATGGATGAGTCCCACAGCTTCCCTGTCCCTTGAAGGGACAATCCTAAAGTATACATTCTACAGAGTTCCTTGTCACTTCCTCAGTGGAAATGAGCCCCAATTGGCCACAGTACTAACCTACCTTTTAACATAATTTTATCAACTTCCCTCCCTTCCCTGTGTTATTTTCTCTACTCTCTACTGGTGCTTCATGGAATTTCTTCTCAAGTAAAATGCCTATACCCAGGATTTCTTTCCTATGGTCAAAACACTGTTTTTGACTATGTAGGGAATGAGGCTCTAGGTACCTGATAAATCAGGAAGCAGGCTTTAGGAAAGAAGACATATGGATATGGAATTATTACATCAAAGAAACATTAAAAAATGCCACAAAACAAATGACCTTACAACAAATAAGATAATATTATGACAGCTGAAATTTCATTTATCAAGCAGAGACTACTTATCTCCCAATATTCATTCTCACCTTATTCTTCTCCAAAAAATTCTTATATATTTTTTTCTTCCTAACTGTGTGTGTATGTATATGTGTGTGTGTGTGTGTGTGTGTATGTATGTGTATATATATATATATATATATATATATATATATATATATATATATGGAAGAAAATTGCCCAGGATAAAGACTACATTCCCAAGCCCCCCTTGAAGCTAGTATACTCATGTGACTAAGTGCTAGTAGCTAATGGGGTATAAGTAGTTTTGTATGAAACATTTGGGAAGTGTATTGTCAGATAGAATTTGGATGGGATAGCTGAAACTCCAACAGCTATATTGGCCCATGAGGTGGACACCATAATAAGACAGAAGAAACCTGGGTCTGTAATCATAATGCTTCCATACCTGCCCTAGATACCTTACCTTTAGTCTTTGTTTACATGCAAGAGAAAATAACAAAAACAAAATCCTTTGTCTTCGTTAAGCCACTGTTATGTGGGCTCATAGACAGAGCTAATGTTAACTGACATATTTTATAATATTAAACTTCATAGGAGGGTCTATTTTCATTCTCTCATATTCTTTTAAAAGAATCTGAGATCCCTTTAAAATCAGCTCAAGTTGGAGTATAACAAAGGAAATAATTTATTAGAAAGTTACTGGGCTTTTAAAAATTTATAGAACAAAGATACTGCTCTTTATAATTTCTGCTTCAGAAGTTTTCAATGTAATAAAGTGAAAACTAAACTATTTCATAAAATGTTAAGTCACCTCTGTAAGGCTACAATGAGGACTACAGGTGAGGAGCCATCCCCTTATCCCATCAGTGAGCAGAAAGAGGCCTGAACTGGATGGTGGAGCTGGTGAAACAAATTGCAATGGCAGGATCCAAATAAAGCATCTCACTACTGTGAGAAAGAGTGAAGGACAGGTGGACCAGGATTTCCGCATACATACTCATCAGTGGGGAAGTCCCAGACATCTGCTCCCCCTTATCAAAGAATATGTGAGGGTAGAGGCTTGACTCATTTTACTGTAGGGAAAATTATACTTATCTAAGAAGGATTGAGAAGAGAAGCAATACTTTCATCTGACTCAAAGAATTAACCTCATGGGAATCTGTCTGACCTCATGTGTTTTGTGGCACTCTATGAAAGTAGGGGCCATGTCTTACTTTTGAAACTGCAGCATTTAGTATTTGGTACAAGTGCATTTATATATTTGCTTAAATTAATGAAAAATATCCTTTTGGTTTTGGTTCCTTTAATTATAGGAGACACATCTCAAATAGAAATCAAGAGATATTTGTTGTTGTGTTGTCTAGAATGGACAAGAGTGCCCATTTAAAAGTTTGTATTCCCTCAAGAAACAAAATGGGCACAAATTCCCAGCAGGCACTCCCAGACTTTCCCCAAAGCACTCTCCAGTGGATTTCTCCAGGGAGGATTCTCTGACATCTCCACATTTTAGGATTAATATTTCCCTCAAGAGAGTAAATCACCAAGGGGTCAATATTTTTATTGTGTACTGCCAGCACCAAATGATACAAAAGTACAATAGAAGTATATTCCATGTAGAAAAATTATACTTTCTCGTTCTTCAAGTAATGAATCACACAGGAAAATTTGTCAATCTTAAAGGTGAGAGTGATGGAAAATCCTGAAATATGCTGGAAGCAGGCTGAGGGCTAGAATAACTACTTCCCTCTATATTCATATTGTTTTAAAGATGGAAGAGCTAGCACTGAAAGCACAGCTCTTTCCTAATATATTTGAAATAAGAGAGCATAGAATCCTCAGGGTCATCACTGTCTCACGGGTCACAGATTCTTTCATTTCCCATTAAGTCCCATCTAAAATGAGCTAAAACAAAATTACCCCTTCACGAAGCTATCAGAAGTGCCTCCTGATTTCACTGCTGTCAAGTTCTTTGCCTCTTTGATGAACACTTCTAGTATTCCTCCAGAAATTACAGGTGACTCCTTCTTCTTTCCCTTTTTAATGGTCTTCTTTCCTGCATAAGACATCAAAATGAAAGAAAGGAAAAGAGTAAAAGATGGAGGGGAAGACAGGGAGGGAGTGGGGAGAGAGAAAAGAAGGAGGTGAGGTGGGGGAGAAGAGGAGGTGGAAAAGGAGGGAAGAAGAGAGAAAAGAGATGGATCATAGGTTCCATTTCAAAATTTGCAAAGAAAATCTACAGAGAGTTATTTCATTTGTTGATTCATCAGGTGTTTACATTACTTTATATTTTTCCATGTATTGACTTAAATGTTTTTATCCCATTGGATTCTTTCCAGATACGTTTTTCATTTCTGTTTGTTGAAAATATCGACAAAAATTTTAAAAATTTAAATACTCCTCTACAAGGTATATCTTTTCACAGGGTATAAATGAATAAAGTGGAAAAGGTCCTGAGAGCTTCCTGGGCCACATTTCTGCTCGCACTGAGAAATGGCTACAATGAAAGCCATAGACAAGTGCCAAAAGAAGAAATTTCACAATGCCCTTCTTTGATATTGTAGTCTTCTAAACTGTCAACTTCATGAAGGGCCAGCTCTGACGACTATAGCCCAGGCACAATTACAATTTTGTGTGAGAGAAAATTCTTCCCATATCCCACTTTTATTATGATGATACATGCTCAGACATGAATAACTACCACCACCTTTATTTTAGTACAGTTTTACGCACTTTACATGAATGAATCTATTTAATCCTTGAAGTGAGAAAAGTGAGGCTGAGCGATAGTAATTTACTTGCACAGGGTCACATTGAAGAAGGTGATAGTGGGTGGAAGGATAAAGAAGACTGTCTATAGAGTTGATGGAAGTATTTACAAGTTGACTCCATTGGGATTTTTCCTTTACATTTTGTATTCTACATTCCGTATTCTGTCATCTTCTTCCTCAAGTAGCTATGAATGTCATAAATCCATATGACAGCTATCTACACCTCCCATCTCCAAACACTGTCTCTCCTTATCCCCCACTCCACCCTGTGGAAGATCCTGTATCTCTGGGACTTCCAGGAAACAAATCTCACCAATAAGACTGGTTTCTAAGTATGAACTTTGTCCTTTCTTTGTAAGAATCCCATACCTCTCCCATTTATACTATAGATTCTCTATTACATGGAACTCAAGCAACTACCACTCTCAAGAAATTGGCAGAAATTGGCAAAAACTGGAAAAAATTGGCAAAAATTTCTTGAGACTGGTAGTTCCTTGAGTTCCAAGTAATAGAGAATCTACTGTATATATGGGAAAGGTATTTGCAACAAAATGGATGGACCTGGAGATCATCATGCTAAGTGAAATAAACCAGACAGAAAAAACAAAGAACTGTATGACTTCAATCATATGCGGACTATAAAACTGAAAGCAAAGAAAAAAGAAATGAAGAAACAAATAACCCATGGACACAATCAATAGTTTAATGTTTATTTGGGGATGAGTGGGTTAGGGAGGGGAGAAAGGGGAGGGGGTGGGAGAGGAGGGGAGGAAGCTAAATATAAGATGATGGAAAGAGAAGTCACATTAGGTGGTGAACTTATTATACAACAAGTTGACAATGCACTGTAGAATTGTATGCCTGAAACCTATGTAATTCTTACTAACAGATGTCACCCCAGTAAGTCTAACAATAAAAATAAATTAAAAAAAAAGAAATAGGCAAAAATCACCAGTTGCTTGAGATTTTGCCAGTTGCTTGACTTCTAGTTAATGAAAAGTCTACTGACTGTATTTTGCCATGTATAATGCGCGCTTTTTAGCCCAAATATTTGAGGGAAAAATAAGGATGCACATTATGCATGGGTCGTACTAATTCCTTATCTATATAAATGTTTTTAATTATTTTATTTATGCTTATGAGTTAACAGTCTAACTCCAGAAATCAATAATGGTATCTGTATGCAAAATAATGCCCTGGAATTTTTTTTTAATTCATTTTTATTGTTGGACTTATTGGGGTGACATCTGTTAGCAAGGATAATTTGATAATCAGTTTTTTTTTATATTTCTACCATTTTACTTTTAATTAAATTATTGAGGTGACGTTAGTAAAATTACACAGGTTCCAGGTGTAAAATTCTTTATTGTCCATATGTTACACTGTGCTCTCACTACCCAGAGTCATTTATTTTTCCATCACCATATATTTGAATCACCTTCCATCCTTCCCCCCATTTCCCCTTTCCCTCTGGCAGCTACTAATTTCTTGTACCTTTTATCTGTTCTTGTGTTTTGTAATTATTTGTTACATAAAATTTCCTGTACCATAATATGTTAAAAATGTTAAAATTTCTTTATAGTACAAGAAACAAATACCTAAATATAAACAAATAAAAATTTGAATTAAAACATTAAAATGTGGGTGCACATTATACAGGAGAGTGCAATATACACAACAAAATAGGGTACATTTATTCGACATCTACCAATCTTCATGGGTGCCAGTTAACTGAGAGTCTATAGTAGTATGAATTTTTCAACTCTCCTGAAAAGACAGTGACAGCTAACCTTTTAAATTCATTTCATCTATGTAATGCAAAAATAACATAGTCCAACAAATTTCTGATCCCTATTCCAAAACTTCTAGAAACACAATGTCCTAAATCAAAATAATTACTTTTTAGTCTACCTTGAAGTTGTCCTTGTGGAAGCGTCAAGTTTTCCCCTGGGGGAATGTAACGTAAAACAACTGTCAACTCTCCTTTGTACTGAAGGCCAATGTCAGCAGAAAATTCCACCTAGCCAAGGGGAAATAGGTGAAAAGAAAAAGTGAGAACATTTGTTTTTTTGTAGCCCATGTTTGTACAATACTTACTTGGCTTAAATGTGACAATCTATTCCTATTCCACTATGATAGCACTTAATTGGTTTAAAAGATGTCTTAGGTATGAGAAAAGAGAGGCTGGATAATTCTATGAAGTATTTTGCACATAAAATTCAGCATTAGAGTAAAAGTAAGTTCAAGGGAGATGTGTAAAATATATGGTCAGTCAATAGACACTGAGTGCCTGTGATGCAGTGAGGACTGGACCATCACTGAATACACATACAGTTTGGAGAATGAGGCAAAAATAAAGATGCCACTCAGAATAGCCTCATAAGATGCTTCTTGTTTGTCCTTGATGTCTCAAGGCTTTCCTAAGTGACCAAAAGGGGGAAAGTAGGCAATAATGCTCAATTCACACTGAGCTGCAAGTCACCAATCATTAAAAACTATATTGGTAATTCACATCTTTAAAACTCATTATGGAAAAATGAGTTCACTCAAATATTGCTGGTAAAAATGTAAAATAATATAGCCACTTTGGAAAACAGTTTGGCGGTTTCTTATAAGGCTAAACATAGAACTGCCATACAACCTAGCAATTATACCCTTGGGTATTTATCCTAGAGAAATGAAAGATTACGTCCACACAAAAACCATACACAAATATTTGTATCATCTATATTTGTAATGGTAAAAAACTGAAAACAACCTACATGTCCTTCAACAGGTGAATGGTTAAATAAACTGTGGTATAACCACAGCATGGACTACTACTCAGCAATAAAAAGGAATGACTATTAATACCTGCAATAGCTTGAATGAATCTCTAGAGAATCATGCTGAGGTAAAAAAAAAAAAAAAGCCAGTCTCAAATGGATACATACTACACTATGCCATTTACATGACATTCTTAAAATGACAAAATAATAGATATGGAGAATGGATTATTGGTTGCTACCAGTTAGGGATGGGTGTGGCAGGAGGGAAGTGAGTGTGGTTATAAAAGAACATGAGGGAACTTTGTAGTGATGTAACTATTCTATATCTTGGTTATGGTTGTAGCTACACAAAGCTATGCATTTGATAAAATTGCATAGAGCTAAATATACAAACACACACAAATGAAAACTAAGAAAATCTGAATAAAATTGTAGATTATGTCAATGTCCATATACAATATCTTGACTATGATACTGTACTATAGCTTTGCTGATATAATTGAGGAAATTTAGGTAATGGGTATATAGGATCTCTATGATTTATTATAACTTTAGTTGGATCTACAATTATCTCAAAATCAAAAGTTTAAATAATTAAATGTGAACCCAGGGCCTCTGTTCTATGTGTCTCCCACCTGCTGTTGAGTAACTGAACTTTAATTTTTCATAAACAGGGTAAGAAAAGTCATGTAATTTTTTAGAATTGTTTCTTTAGGGACCTGACTAATGACCACTGGGTCAAGGGTTGAGAACTGCTCTCTTCTGAAAGAGGACAAACAAAAACAATTCAGAAACCCAAAAATTCACAGCAAAGCCACAGGCTGGACAAGCCTCAGCAAAAAAGACCAAGACAATTATAAAGAAAAGGAATACTTGCTTGACTTTATTTCTTCTTGGTGGTAGTAAAATTTATTGACAATGGTGGGAAAATCATTTGAAGTAATTTTTGTTTTTATTCAACCACGAGGTCATACACCTCTTCCCAGGGGCAAAAAAATATGATTAGATGGTGAAATAGACTATCTAACATTTAATCTGATTATCTTAGATCAAGTGCCTTGTAAAAGAATTTTTCTTATTATTTCAAAGTTTCAATAAATTTTATTTCATATGAATGTCATAAATGGAAAATTATTGTGGACGTTATGGCAGATTAGAGAAGTCACTCCTTTTTTGACACTGCAGTCAATAAGAGGTACAGTGTTTGTCCTCTTTCTTTGGATCTGAGTGGGTTTTGTGATTGCTTTGACTGGTAGAATATGGCCGAAGTGGCAATGTGCCAGTTTTGGGGCCCAGGCCTTAAATTAACAGTTTCTATTTTCTCCAATGGGATGGCTATTCTTGGGATGCTCCCTCTGGGAACCCATGATGTGAGGCCCAAGCCATTTGTAGGTGATCTACTTGGCAGCCACCTTGAACAATCAGCCCAGACAAACCTACAGAGGACTTCAGCCTCACTCTGCCATTTGGCTGTAACAACATGAGAGACCTTAAATGAGAACCACGTAGCAAAGCCCAGTTTCCCCAAGGAATGATAAGTGATAATAATAAATTATAGTTTCAAGCACTAAGATTTAGCATAGTTTTTTTATACAATTGGTGCAGGCTGTTTGTTTTCAGATGAAATATTTGGGTAGGAAGATATGTTCATAGAAAAAAGTAGTATGTGCAAGTGTCACATACTAATATATAGTATACTAGTAGGGATCACAATATGCATTATTGGCATTTATTAATATTCCATTGGTTTTTAGCTTAAATTAAAATATACTGGTGACTTCATATAAATACAGTCTTCAAATTTTGTGAAAGTAGAAAACAATAAACATGAAGTCTTATAGTCTCATAATTACATACAAAAGAAAGTCAAAGGAGAGAGTCATTTTGCATCTTGCACATATCTAATGTCAGGGTATTTTTGGTATTCTTGCAAGGAAATTTCAAGGCAGCATTCTCTCCTTGCATACCACTAGTTTACATTACGGAACCAATTCCTGCATTGACAAAACTAGCAGAATTCAATTCAATTCAATTCAGTTTACACAGAAAGGCTTCTTATAGTAATGTTTTTAAGTCATTTGCCAAGTATTGTGGGGACACAGACACAGATCATGCTTTCAATGAGCTCTCGGTCTATCCAGGAGTCATATATGCAGTAGAAGTTCTATTAATCTCTTCTTATTAAACTGATTCATCAGATAGATGCTCTCTATTCCCAATGGAGGATCCTCTCTGTAAAGAACGTGCATATCTGCTCCCATCAGTTGAACTGCTCATCAAGAGTCAACGGTATTAGTCCCTGAAGTTCTTTATGCCAGGCATCTTTGTGGTTCTAATTGTATAATTTAATATTGCATAAACTGAAGAGTACACAAAGATAGCTATTACCGTGAAAATTAAGTTAAATACTTCAGAAGAACCAAAATATTTGAAAATAAATTTACTATTGGATTATATTTGGGCTGGAAGCTATAAAAGATCAGAAAAATATGAATATTTAGAAAGATTTCATATTTGGTTTAATTTGAAAGTATTCTTAAATTCTTGTTTCCCCTTAGAGAAACTCAAACTAGAAACTGTTCATGATAACACACAGTGGGTAAAATTTATGCCAAGAAGATATGACAGAATTTTAATCACTGGAACCATACTTAGAGAAAATGAATTGTCCCTATATTAGAAAACTTGAAAATGAATGCACATTTATTTTGTGTTAAAACAAATATTTAAGAATGAAATGCATTGAAGATATGTGTATGTGTGTGATTTCTGTGACTTTCTTTATTAACTGAACTACTATTTGTCCTGATTGCTGGGAGTCTTCTGGTCTTTTACTACACAAGTTTAATGTCACACAAACAGTGATGCCTACTCCAATTCAAGTACAAAAAAACTACTGTGGAAAGAGAAAGAGAGAGCAAGTAATACAGATTGGGATAAAGAGGTGGCCCCTGTCTGGTCCTTTTAGGATGGGAGAGATGATAGCAGATGAAGATGGTGTGGGAAGACATTTAGTCCGAGTTAAGAAAGCAGTGTGAACAAAATACAGTGGGGACTGTATAGAATGCATAAAAGAAGTGGTAGGAAGTCAGGTGTGGTTAGAGGTATGTGTACAGGGAGGTAGTAGCAAGGAAAATGGAAACAAGGTGTCTACTCTGAGTTCCACAGAAGACTCTAAGACATGAATTTATGTTAGTGTTTTATAAGGGAGGACAGCGGATAAGTGGGGCCACAAAGTGAAGAGAGGCTTCACAAGTTGTGATTCCAAGTAAAGTTTCAAGGAGAGTGACTTTTGCTTAGTTCTAAAGGGGAGCTCTGGAGACAAGACAGATCACATCTCACAGATGGCCCTGTCATAGGAAAGGGAATGAGCATGTTTATGGTCCTTCTGTCCTCAACCCCCAGGAGATGTAAATAACCAGCCTATTCTGGCTTTCCATGCCCACAGACCAAGGCCACTCCAGCAGCCTGAGGACTTCTCTACTACCAAGATTAGCAGGTGTTGGCTGGCGCGAGTGAAAACAATGGGCAGCCACCTCTGCATGAAAATGAGGATATGGGAAGAGAGGCAACATCCCCTTTTACTACAGAAGGCTGAGCCATATCAAGAGAGCACTGAGTACTAGGGTGAGGGTTAGGATTTATTGAAACCATATTCAAAAGCAGCAGGCAACCAGTAAGGGTATCTGACTGAACAGAGGTACCCCATAACCATTTAATATCCATTATATTCTGCTTTGTGAAGAGAAAGAGATCCACTTTCCATCAGAGTAGGAAGCAGAGTTCCCAGTGCCACTTATAGGTCTAAGACGGGATAATAATTTACATACAAAAGTCAGTCAATAGTGGCCAATAAAGAGCCTTTTAGCTAGGTAATAATTCCACAGGAACTTACATTTACTCTCTGCCTGAAAGCAAAACAGAGGTTTCCTTGGAAAACCATTTAAGCTTGCTGTTAATTTTCGAAAGTCCTTTTTTTTTTTTTATAATAGCACCTCTGGGAATGCACGAAAGGCAATTCATACTAATGAATCCTTCTTGTCTAAATACAGAATATGCCAGAAAGATAATGAGTTATACAGTAAAATGTAAATTGTACCGTGAAACTACTTTTCAGCACGTTCAACATCTTGAGTTCTTTCTCTGTTTGGACCAGCCTCCTGACTAGCTTAGTGTTGTAAGATAGAGCAAAAAATCAAGGTAGGTGTCCAGGCACTTTCAGTAACATAAGAGTCAATAAGCAATGAGGCACTACGTCTTTCCAATATTCTCATGATGGAAGGATATGACTATTTCTGAATGCTTAAGGACGATTAATGCTGTCATCTATTTGTAAAGAAATTGGTCCCTGTAGCACACACCTCACTTCCTCAGTTGGATAATATACAAGAAACATCTGGTCTCTGGAGCTCCTCATACTATAGCTGCAGCTGATAAAGTGACTACTGCACTGAAATGACTGAGATAGGAGACTGAGAATGAAGTGACACTTCTGATAATCAACTCCAGATCAGCCTGAAGATAAGTCACTCATGAAGTGGTTAGCAGTCTACAAAGCAGGTTTTTGCATGGGTCCCCCCCATTTTTGGAAGGCATGCTAGCTAAGAAAGTTTGAACCTGCAGTCTTTCCTCTATGTGTCAGAAGAAGCTTGACAAAGAAAAGTGACATACATGGATTAGAGACACTAACTTATATTGGGTTCCCTAGAAGCTGACTCTGAGGTGGGGATTGTTATGCAAGTGACTTACTGAAGAAGTGCTCTGAGGATAGAGCAATGAAAGGGTGGGGAAGCAGGTCAGGAAAGGGGAGGGAGCCAAGCAAGAGCACAGCCTGCTCTGGCTGGGGACCCCTGGAGTATAAATAACTCCTAGGAGTTTTTCCCATTCTCAGTAAGGGACCTGGGCTTTCAGATCCATCTCTCCTCAATATATCAGGAGCTGGCTAAGTGTTGCCTTGTGGCAAGTAGTATATAAGCTCTAAAGAACTTCTGGCTCTTTGCCCATGTGTGGGGGTGAGGCAGGAAACTCTAGTAACCTGAGGATACTCTTCTAAAGAGTCTCAGATAGAGGCTGTTGGAGGCAAAACTCCTAACACATGTGGTGAAAGGAATCCAAGCTCATCTGGCAGAGGACCAACTGAGTTCCACAAACATGAAACACAATCAGAACTTTTCTACCTTGAGCAGGCTCAGAGAGATGTTTCTCCCTTATGATAGAAAGTGAAACTACTCATTGGCAATGTGAAGGTGATTACTTTGGAAAGTTGTTGGTCCCTAAGCACAAAGAATGCCTGGGAGAGGCCTGGGAGGGCTTAGGTACCATCCCAACACAAATCCTTCAACCATTTCCAGGAAACTGATGGGAAACCCTCCAAAGAGCCCCCATGTGCTTTAATGTTAAATTTATGACAGACAAGTTAATTTCATGTACTAAGATCGATGTTACTTGTCCTCCATCTGTGTCATGTATCATACGATGGCTTGAACATTTTCTATCTATGATTCCATGATGCACAGGCATTATACACACAAGAAAGGCAGTGACAAGAGACCATTAAGTCATATTAAGTGCTATCCTAATTAATGTCAGCGGAATGTTATTGTATTGTGGACTTTCTTGTTGTTATTATTGTACTTCACATCTCTATCACACTTGCAGTTATTGTATGTTCAAGGATTTTTATTATATTTTATTGTCAATTTTACCCACAGCCCAATTATATCTCCTAAAGATTTTTCATAAGTTATTTATTTATACCATGTTTGAGGCCATGTTTGATGGGATTATAAAATCCCATCAAAAAGTTGTATTTAACTTCTGAGTCTCAGTCTCCTCACATAAAATGGGGATAATGATACTCAGTCCACAATGATTATTGTAACCATTAGATGTGAACAATGCTGCTACTGATCATGACCAATGTTTGTTGTTGTTGATGATGATCATCCCTTTTTCTTTTTTCCTGTCTAGCATCCACTCACCATTCCTTTAGTACTACTGTACCTGATTTCCTTTAGGGAAATACCACTTCAGGACCAGAATGTGTTCTGAATGTCTTAAGTCAGCCAATGTAGCTCACCTCCTTGGCCACAGTAATTAGCTCAGGATGGACCAATAATCCAAGTAGAATTAGGAAAACTAGGCCCAGGGCACTGCATGAACTACTGAAGGAAGAGGAACTCTCTTCTCTACTGGACAGTGTGCTGCAAAGATGAGAGGCATGCAGCTGTTATTGTGTCCAAGAGAAACATACGTGGAACTAGTGAGGGAGGCCAAAACTGTATGAAGTCTGGAAATGAAGCCAATATATAGATGAGAGACCAAAAGATTCCAGGGCCTTGATAAGATTTGAGCATATGGATCAGGTACTGCTTGACAATCATTGGCCAATAATTTCCTTTTACTTTTTGAGCAGTATGAGCTGCGGTTTCTGTCAATTGCAATACATGGACTGTGATGTAACATAAATATTATTGTGGACTTATTTGTAGTTATTATTGTTCTTCACATCTCTATCACACTTATGTGCTAGCATTTATTGAGAGGTTACAATGTGCCTGACTGTGAGCATTACACAGAATGCATATTTAAACCTGATGGCCTCCTTATAAGCTATGACCAATTATTATATCACAAATGAGAATGCCAAGACCTGGAAAGTTAAGAAATTTATCCAAGGTCACACGGACAGTTGTGAAGCTGTGAGTACTGAACCCAGAAACTCTGATTTGAGTCCACTATCATTACCATCATTTATTTTTTTGCATCTCTATATAAAGAACAATGTTTAGTTATATATATATGTGATATTCTTTTCATCTTACTCTTGACTTAAAAAGTCACTGTACATGTAGAAAGACTCCAGCTACATCGAGTAAACTCAAAGGACTCTTGCTCTAGTTTAGAATGTACCATATTGTCAATTTCTAGAACTAGTTTTGAGATTATTTTTCTGACTATAACTTAAGGCTTAGGTTATAAATCTCAAAAGTAGGAATGCAGTAAACCAGACACTTAAGCTACTGGCTATTTCCTCATGTGAGACAAAGCAAAACCACTTCTGCTTCTGTCTGAATTGTGGAGAATAAAGAATAAAGAGAATATTTTGAGATTGATCTTGCCTTATAGATTTGTTTTTGCCTATGTGAAAATGAGTGCTTTCTCTTTCTAATAGGATCGTGTAATGTATTCCTTTTGTTTATGCATAAAAACTTCAAATAATGAATACATTTTGAGTAAGTCAAATTAACGATATAATACATATGATTATGTGGTTTGCATTACATTTACAGTCTGTATTGAAGAAATATTTCCAAAAGAATAGATTTTCATTTATTACATTATTCTAAGATTAGCTATACTAATCTTTGAGATTATCACTGGAAAATTGGAAGTCTTCAGATTTTTTAGATCTGTGACATCAATTTGGGATACAACTTGATTCACTGTATAACTGTATGACTAACTTGGAAGCATTTCTTACCTTGGGCTGTAGCACAAACCACTCATCACTTGGATTTTCAAAGTTCCATGAGTCAAAAGGAATCTCTACCTCCCCGAGGAAGCTGTTATGTCCAAATCTATCATAATGCCAGACTGAGAGCTGGAGGGTTCTTGTTTCCAGCTGCGTATGGCTGATGGTGTACTACAAACGAGAATGACAACATCACATTCCACATGGAGGTTTCTGCCCAATTCTAGGACAGATTGAAATTTACTTCTGCCATCTTTCGGATCAGATGCATTAGTAATATAAACAAACCAAACACCAAAAAATACTTATTTTTTCTTTGTTTCTGTTACAACTGAGGTTCTAGTCTATCAATTCATTTTATGTTAGACCTAGCACTGAAAGATATATCAACAAATTATTGAAGGGGGGGGTCGATAAACTTCAGATATTGTACAAAAAGCATTAGGGGGATGAAGCTTGTCCCCTTTCCAGTTTTACCTGTTTTTCATTTGCTTAATTATTGTTTTACCATCTATTTGTAAGGTCAAGGTTTATTCTGTCAAATCTCTAACTTATTTGTCTTATTTTATTCATACCTCTCAAATGAAGAAACTTACTGGTAGTGAGACACTTGCAAATGCCCAACTTCGTAAGTCCAGTCTAAATACAGGGATGAATAGATAGATACAAGGTCTCATAATTACTTTTGCAAACTCATCCTAGAAAACATGCTATATATCTCATTCATTGCTGAATATCACTCTGGTCACCTTCAAAGCACTCCCCTTGGGAAGCTATGCACCCACATCAGTGCATAGTCTATCCTTCAAAGCAATCTTGGAACTCTTTTTCTGGAATAGCCATCAGTCATACCAAAAACCTGATAATTAAGTTGGTGAACTTGCCACCGTGTGCTTATGTTGGCATCAATGTACTAATAACTCCATAAGGTGTCACAACCTTGGCAAGATTTTGATGACAGCTCTGATGGCCATTCCAGAAAAAAGGGTTCCAAAATTGCTTTGAAGGGTAGACTATGCACTGATTGTGGGTGCATGGCTTCCCAAGGGGAGTACTTTAAAGGTGGCCATAGTGATATTCAGCAACGAGGTATATAGCACTTTTTCTAGGATGAGTTCACAAAATTAATTGTCTGACCTTGTATACCTTCTCTAGGCCACTTCCTCTGATATCTCTCAAATATAACCCCGTGTCTCCACTGTTCATTAACCACATGCCTAAATTTAGCCAAGTTCTGAAACCCTAACAAGAAACAGTGCATATTCATGCTGTGTTAGCAGAACATTGAGTGTGTACAAAGTGACCTGCTCAGTCAGTGTCAAAAGTAACAAACTTCCTTTAAGGAGAACTACAAAAAACAGTTTTCCCAAGGGTGAAACATTATTTTTTACAAGATGTACCAGCTCAGATATAATTTTGCTGGATCTACTTAAGGTGCAACTTGAGTAGCAGCAGAGAAATAAACAAAGTAAGAGTGGTTTATATTTCCCCTTTCCCAAAAACTGTTAGGAAAGTCAAGAGCATTACAGTAATTTATTCAAATTCTCCTTTTCTAAGATATACATAAGGCTTGACATGCAAATTCTCTGTAGCTACTTCTAAACCAATGAAGTTATGAACAGTATCACTTGAGTTGCTATGAGAGACTATTTACCTTCAGTGTTTCATTGAATTCTGGATTAGTGCCTGTCCTGATTTTGGTCTTGCGCTTATTATTTCTAGATTTGTCAGGAAGAAGGTATGACTTGACGTAACTGTTGATAATAAAAGATGAAATTAATTATTGGGAAACATCTACTTTGCAAGAAATGTTCAGGAACTTCAGTGAATAAAAGACATAAAGGGAACAGGCCAGTAAGCATAAGAGACAGAACCAAAGAGAATCTAGTCTACATAGCAGAACACCTTAAAAATAACTCTGGGTCTTCAATAAGAAAGGGGCAGTAAAGTATAGTGGTAAAGAGTGTGGGCTCTGGACTCAAGTTGACTGGGTTTGAATCACTCCATGTCTCACTAGTTTTGGTGAATGCAAGGACTTACTTATCTGTGCCTCATTTTCCTCATATATAAAACTGGGATAATAACAGTATCTAATTTATGGCATTGTGAGGACTAAATTAGTTAATATATACAAGGAGATGATATCTACTGTACAATAAATATAACCTATTATTACAATTAATGATCTCACAAAATACAAGGTTATATTGCTCTCCATTCAGATGTTAGGACTTCTGATGAGAGGAATCATTGGTTATGGGTAAATGAAGGAAAATGGTGAAAAAGAAGAAATAAAAAATAAAAACCTAAGTCACAATAGCAATTCTACCCAACATCTTGCCTTGAACTATCCTAGGAATCTCTTGGAGCAGGGGCATCATGGCGGACTCAGAAATACGTAAGATGTACAACAGTGGTGTTCAAACTTTTGCCTTCCTTGGATTACACTGGAAGAAATGTATTGGGCCACACATAAAATACACTAACACTAATGATAGCTGATGAGCTAAAAAAGAAGTCACAAAAAAATCTCATAATGTTTTAAAAATTTATGTTAGGCCAAATTCAAAGCCATCTTGGGCCTCAGATTGGACATGCTTGATGTACAAGATGCTACCAGATTCCTGAAGCATATCTGCTGAGGCTTTAGATGACCCCTTTCCATGCTAGTCTAAATTATTATATTGGTTCTAAAGCTTTGTAATACTTAACTAGGGAAGAAGGTAAACTAACTTGTACTCAGAATCCTTTCGTTTGTCTATTTTAGGATACTTGGAAACAGCTTTTCTGAGTTTATTGAACGTAGGTCATCTAGTATGTAGAAAAGGGGTCACATAGCAGGTCTGAGATTGCTATCCTTAGAATGCCTGTTTAACAGGTTGATCTTTGGCTAGCATCTTGTAACTTGGATTCAGGAGGATTCTTATCATTCCCAGAACAGCTATAAGTGGGTCACTGTGACTACACTATTTGCCAAACAAACAAAAAAACCCAATATGGCTTATGTTGAACATCTGCTTTCTTTCTAGGAGACTGGAATTTTGGTATGTGACCAATTATGTCTCTAAATGGCTTTCTTGGCAGCCAACATTTCATAAGTAATATTACACTCTGTTAGAGTAATTGAGTGCTTCCTGAGTGATTCCACTTGGAGAGAAGATTTGGAAGCTGAAACCTGGAGTTTTCAACTTCATCATATATGCCTCTTCCTTTGCTGATTATAACTACGTGTGGAGTCCTGTGAGTCCTAGTGAATCATCAAACCTGCCAGTGGTCTTTGGAACCCCTGATGATACATCTTTATTCCCAGCTCTCCTCCAATGTGCCATGGTCCACACCTGCCCTCCCAGGCTGATTTCCTGGAATCCTAAGAGCTTTAAAATTGTCATTTTGACTTCTTTAATTGGGCTAACAGCTCAGTAATTTTATCTGGAGTGTTTCCCAGAACAAAGTCAACTCTTATATATCCTGGGATGTGCCAATGTTTCAGCCTTCTATTTTAAAGAGCTGCCTTTGTGTAAACTACAAATATGTCAGTCCTAAGTCATGTTGAGTAGCAACTTCTTAAAAATCAGGTAACCAAAGACACAACCATTAACATGTACTTTCGAGAATATTTTGAAGTGTCGTATAGGAGGAAAGTGACAATCAACCTTCGGAAAATGCTCTGAATCAAGAGGAATACTAAGAATCTTCTGAAACAGAAACACATATACTGACAAAAAAATTCAGTGATTAAAATAATCTGAGGAATATATTATGTGCTTACGCATCTGTCCTCTGTTTCTTTTCATCTCCTATGGCCAGATTTCTGCAATTCTTGACAAAAATGTAGAGCCCGCCAGTTTTGTAGCAGTAGCTGATGTGGAGAAGGATTTCACCACTGACCTTCACGTTGCCATAGTCTCCTGTTTCACTGTAAACGCTCATCATGCTGTTAAGGCTGGTCTGGAATGAATAAGATGAAAAGAAGCATCCAGTTTTATTCTAATGAACTCTTCACAGAAGCCACCCCTTTCATTCAATTATAATTCCTGTGCTTTATAATCAGCAGAAAAGTCTAGGGAGAGGTTAGAAAGCAAATATCACTTGTTTTGCTTGTTTTTCTGGTGTTGTATAAAATCCAAGCCTGAGAAAGGACAAGATTTAGGACCATTAATAAGGAAGGCAGGAAACTTGCTGAGAAGAAAAGCATTGCCCTTTTGAAATAGTGAATGCCTTTTGTTGATTCACTTCTAATGAGCACAGTGGTCACTGAGGCATTTCTAAGCCCATCTCCTCTCCTCATCCCTGTAGCTTTCGCCTTCTTCACTGGTAGTCTCAAGGTCAATCTACTTCAAGGTCTAGAATGCACTGATCAGAACAAAGAAAAGCTCATATCATATTCTGTGCTAGCAGGAGCCATCAGCTTCTCTCTCAGACACCCACAGAGAACATCCTATCAGTCTCTGGAAAGCCATAACTGCAGCTTTAACAAGGGTATCCAGAGCTGCCATGATTCCCGTGAGCAGCTGTGGGGCACCTGGGTAGTATAAGACCACAGGTTTGTAAACCTCTGTAAAATAACAACCCACAAAATAGAACACTAAATAAGAAAGTAACACACCAAACAACAAATAAAATAAAAACATAAAAAAAGTCCAAATCTACCAGAATGAACGTAGTTTCTGACAAGACACTAATGATAAGAGGCATATTTTAAATTAATTGTAACAAAATTATCCTTTAGTGCCAGAAGCATAAAGTATGTATCTTAGCAACAAGACTGTCACAAAAAACACCTGGAAGGCTTTCATGAGTGACTCAGTAGTTCCAGAAGTCCTGTCTGTGAATGATTGGGACGTAAAGACTATGGTGAATGTGAAGAGAAATTTAACTTCTTACTTTTTCATATGAATCTCTATATACCTACCTACCTCTCTCTCTCTCTCTAAAACAAAAGCCATTGCATTCCTCCAATTGCCCAGAATGGAGAATGATCAAAGAACAGGATGTGAGTGATGTGGCTAGTATCTTTTCTAAGCTTAAGTCAAGGGCAAGAACAAACCAAAAATGCCACATAATTACAGATGACCCTCTATATTTGTGGGTTCTGCATCCCGTGGATACCAAGGAAGGACTGTACTTGAAAATTATAATTTAAAGAGGGCTAGTGACTGACCTAATTTGTCTTTCTTATTCCTGAAATAAAACAAAAGAATTGTCATGATAGCAAGTGGCTTTGAGCAGTGCTTTTCAAACTTTAATTGCATATAAATCACCTGAGGACCTTATTAAAATGAGCACTTAGAGCTATTCCAAATCCTCAGGTGTGGTCTGAGATTTCCTAACAAATTACTAGGTCCACAGTTTCTAAACTGTGTGCCCAGGCATCCCATAGCACCACTGCAAACTCAAAGAGGCACCAGCTATTTTAAAATTTCAAGGGAAGCAGTGACATCAGATACCATCCTAAGTACTAACAGTAGTTCCCAGTAACAACATTAAATCTACTGCATTTATTTCAATGAAGCCCTATCTGAGTGAAGCTGAGTTTCTGGCAGTTGCTGTGACAAAAATCAAGTATTGCACAAAAAATCAATGTAGAACAAGACATTGAAGTGATACTGTTCAATCAGATTCCAAGATCTGACAATTTATGCAGTGCTCAACAGACACACAAATCCCAACAGTAAGTATTAGGGGCCATTTAATAATAGAATACAAGTATTATTTTTCTCTCAGTTTATATGTATTATTTTTTCAAATGGCTACTAAGTTATTAGGACACCAGTGCTTATTAATGTTTTTAACCTAAATACTTAATAAATGGGTTAGTCAGGTATTACTTTTGGCCTAACAGTGCTATGAAAGTATCATTGAGATACTAGGGCCTCTCTGAACTCACACAGTTATAGAGTCTCTGTTCCAGGTTATATAATGTTGCTGGTCCATGAACCATGCTTTCAGTTTTAAGGGCTTCAAGAATAAGTCCCAACCTCCCCATGTAACATATGAACAAATTCTGTCTCACAGAAATTGTTGGCAGTGCCAAGACATACAGCAAGATCTCTAGAATTTTAGTCTGAGGATTTCCCCACCATACGTTACTACCTCCTTGTATCACTAACTTGTGTCTGTAACACACCCCTCTGTACTCACTATTCAAAGAACATCCTCAGTAAGCAGAGGTCCTTATGGAGAGAAGGAAATTTAAGAACCCACAAATACTGAAGCTTGGGAGAAATTCAGGTAGTTAAGGCAATTTTACTACTAACTAAACCTGATGCTCTTAACCAAGTCAACATTGTGATTTATTTTTTCATTTATTTGTTTTTGGGTAGTTCCCTGGTGGGAATCGAACTCAGGCCGTAGCATTGAGAGTGCCGGAGCCTAGCCACTACACCATCAGGGAACTCCCCAATGCTGTGGTTTAAAATAGAGATATTTATTCTAAAGATATCTCATTAATGGTAAATCATGTTGGACTGTGTCTTTTGAGTGATACTTAGATTCTAATATTTAATGTATGTTCTTTCTTTGGAATACTTGGATTTTGGTAATGTTATTTATCTTTTAAAAGAGAACTTATAGTTAACTGTACATAAGTCAGAAAAAGATAAATGGTGAAAAAATTGCCCACCTAATCAGATTTCCCATACCATGAAACTAGTGAAGTAAGGTTGGAAAGAAGGAAAAGGAAAGACAGAAAACTCACAGTATCTGAGTCTGCATCAGGCACATTTAGGTAAGTCCTCTTCCTGCCACAGTCTGCTTGAGAATTCTTTAGGGAAGTCACCAAAAAGTCAGAAGGAAAAAGGGTATTACTATTAGAGCAAAAGTCAGAAATCAGAGAAGCAAAGAAAAGGACAGATACATTGATGGGTGCAAGGAAACAGGCTCCTAAGGTAACAGGCTCCTAAAGTCCATCTCTTGAGGAAAGCCTTGAACACTAAAGTAAGAAGAGACTTTTAGTCTGTTGGTAGTGACAAGCTATAGATGGTGTCTGAGTAGGAGAGAAGCCTGATTGGGTATGTGTTTTAGGAAAAATGATTGGCAGCACTGTTGTGGACAGTTGGGGGGTTGAGAGAATGGTGTCAGGGAAATGTTATCAGCAGAGAACTGAGATAATGTATAGTCCTGAGCTGAAAAGAGCCTGAACTAGGGAGCAAAGAAGTTTTAAACCTGGATGAGGACCATGGAAGGAGAGGGAAGAAATTAGGAGCCTTAGGAAAAACTCACACAAATTAGACTGAAAAGTACTCTGTGGACAAAGGGGTAAGCTGGAGACTATAAAGACTTCTAACTTATTATCACACATTGTTCAAAGAACATTCCTATGCTCTTTGGAAATGCACAGAAAATCAATATGAGAAAGAAGAAACTTCCAGTGTGTGCTAGAGAGCTGCTTACAGTTGACAGGCCACTTGCTAGACTGTGGGTGTTTGCAGAAAACGGGGAGGACACTAAGTTATCAATGCCTTCTTTGGTCTCTTCCAAGGAGTCCTAAGGAAGGAGAAAAAACAAGAGAGGTTTGGTTTATTTCTTTCCTAGAAAGTCTTTTCACTTCAAGAACTACTTCCTTTTTTAAATCAGATACAATTATCTGAATAAATCAGATACAATTATCTAGAAATTACCCTATTTCTAGGTTTTTCTCTTTATTTCTATTCAACCTGAATTACACCATTAGAGAAGTGGGGTCGCCTTCGTAGTGGTGCTTAATTTATGGAAAGAACATAAAATTGAGAATTACACAGACCTGGGTGTTCAATTCCTACTTCCCTGATCTCTAAGGTGATTTACTTTGGGTAATGTATTTATTTTTTTTGTATTAAAAAATGTTGGGTCTGTGTATGCATTCGTGAGTGTGTGTGAGTGTATGTGTGTGTGTGTGTGTGTGTGTGTGTGTGTGTATGTGTACTGTCAAGATGGAGAAGTTTATCTCAAAATATCTCTCCAATAGAATAAATTATTTTAGATATTGAATTCTTGTCCAAAATTCCAGATTCTATTTTCCTTCTTCCACTTTTTTTCTTCCTTCATGATAAAATGGCTTTTCAAATTTTGGTTATTTAAGCAATGCATTTTATAGTAAAAATTTTCAAGCAATATACTGATAGATAAATATAAATTAAACTTAGACATCTCATTAACATATTGGCCAAAATTCAATATTTTATGGTATGGATGGGATATACATACATACACATACATACACACACACACACACACACACACACACACACACACATGGATTATATCATTTTGTTTGTTTTTGTACTACTTGTTTTTTTATGGAGACCTTTTATTTTTGCTTCTCCTCTTTTCCCGTTCCCTTTTCTCACCCCAGTTTAAACTAGTATCTTGCATTCTGCTGTACATATTATATTACATATCTTTCTTCTTGTTCATGTGAAAAATCATATAAAATTATCCACACATAAATCTAAATAGTCGTACAAAATCATTTCTTTTAACCATAGCTTTATAAGTTGAGATTTTATATATGTAATCAGGCAAGAGAAAGAAATAAAAGTTATCCAAATTGGGAGAAAAGAAGTCCAACTGCCACTATTTGAAGATGACATGATTTTTTATACAGGAAATTCCAAAGACTCCACCAGAAAACTATGAGAAACTAAATGAATATAGTAAAGTTTCAGGATTCAAAATTAATGTACAAAAATCAATTTCATTTTCATGTATCAACAACAAAACTTCAGAAGAAGAAATGAATCAATACCTTTTGCAATTGCAACAAAAAGTATAAAATACCTGGCAATCAACTTAACAAAGAACATGATGGACTTTTACACTGAAAACTGTTAAACACTATTAAAAGGAATAGAAAAGGACACAAAGAAATGGAAAGATATGCCATGTTCATGGATTGGAAGACTCAACATTGTTAAAATGAGCATACTACCCAAAGCAATATACAGATATAATGCAATTCTCATCAAAATCCCACAGACATTCTTTCAAGAAATAGATTAAAAAATTATCAGACTTGTATGGAACCACAAAACAAAACAAAAACAAACAAAAACAAATAGCAAAAGCAATCCTAAATAAAAAGAATAAGGCTAGAGGAGGGAGTTCTCTGATGGTGTAGTGGCTTAAGGCTTCGGTGCTGGCGCTGTTAGCGCTGCGGCCTGGGTTCGATTCCCGGTCAGGGAGCTACG
>PVJL010002283.1:109236-186444 GCA_004026885.1 Lyroderma lyra
AAAAAAAAAAAAAAAAAAAAAAAAAAAAAAAAAAAAAAAAAAAAAAAAAAAAAAAAAAAAAAAAAAAAAAAAAAAAAAAAAAAAAAAAAAAAAAAAAAAAAAAAAAAAAAAAAAAAAAAAAAAAAAAAAAAAAAAAAAAAAAAAAAAAAAAAAAAAAAAAAAAAAAAAAAAAAAAAAAAAAAAAAAAAAAAAAAGGCTAGAGGCATCAAGCTCCCCACTTTCAATCTGTACTACAAAGTGTCAATAATCAAAAGAACCTATTACTGGCAGAAAAACAGACACACAGACTAATGGAACAGAATAAAAGACCCAGAAATAAACCTACAAATGAACAAATAATTTTGACAAAGGAGCAAAAAATACACAATAGGGAAAAGAAAGCCTTTTCAGTAAATGGTGCTGGAAAATTGGAAAACCATATGCAAAAGAATGAATCTGAACTGCAACCTGTCACCACATACTGAAATTAACTCAAAATGGATTAAAGACTTTGACATAAGGCCCCCAAAAATAAACTATATAAAAGGAAACATTGGTACTAAACGTATAGACTTTGGGTCCAGGGAGGGCTTTAATGAACCTGACCACAAAGGCAAAGGAAGTAAAAAATAAATGAATGGATTAAAGTCCTTCATATCAGACCTGCAACAATAAACTGTATAGAAGAAGACATTGATACTAAACTTATAGACCTGGGACTCAAGGAAGACTTCATGAACCTGTCCTCAAAGGCAAGGGAAGTAAAAGCAAAAATAAATGAATGGGATTATATTAAACTAAAAAGCTTCTGCACAGTAAAAGAAACCATCAACAAGGCAAAGAGACAAACAATTGAATGGGAGAAAATATTTGCAAACAACGCCTCTGATATATATATATAAAGCACTCATAAGACTCAACAACAAAAAAAACAAATAATTCAATTAAAAATGGGTAGAGAACTTGAACAGACATTTCATCCATAAAGACATATAAATGTCCAACAGACATATGTAAAAATGTGCAACTTCATTAGTTATTAGGGAAATGCAAATCAAAACCACAATGAGATACCACCTCACACCTGTGAGAATGGCTATTATCAACAAGACAAGGAATAACAAGTGCTGGAGAGGATGTGGAGAAAAAGGAACTCTGGTACACTGCTGGTGGGAGTGCAAACTGGTGCAACCACTGTGGAAGGCAGCATAGAGGTTCCTCAGAAATTTAGGAATGGACTTACCATATGACCCAGCAATCGTCCTTCTGGGTATCTACCCCCCAAATTTGAAAACCTTAGTCCACAAAGACTTACATACCCCACTGTTCATCACAGCACTGTTCACAGTGGCCAAGTCATGGAAACAACCAAAGTGCCCTTTGACAGATGACTAGATAAAGAAGCTATGATATACATACACACTAGAATATTACTCAGCTATAAGAAAAGATGAAATACTGTCATGTGTGACAAAATGGATGGACCTTGATATAATTATGCTAATTGAAATAAGCCAGACAGAAAAAAAACCAAGAACCATATGACTTCACTCATTTGTGGAATATAAAACTGAAAGCAACAAAGAAAGAAAAACTTATGATCACAGTCAATAGTTTAGTGGTTACCTGAGAGTAAGTAGTGAGCGGTGGGGGAGGAGGGAAGAGGGTGTCAAATATATGGTAATGGAAAGAGAACTGACTGTGGGTGGTAAACATATAATGCAACACATAGACGATGTACTGTAGAACTGTACACCAGGGACATGGAATTTTTGCTAAGCAATGTTACCCCAATAAATTTAACAATAAAAATAAGTGAAATAATATGGGATTATAACTTCAAGTTTACAATAAATATCCATTAGTACATACTGATGTAAATAAGTTATTGTATAGTAAGTGGGTAAGAAGAGACATTTCCTATGTAAAATGATTCTAAATAATTTGTGTAGATATTTCATATTTAAGAAGGTAGAGCAGTGGGATAGGGAGGGGAGAAAGGGGAGAGGGCGGGAGAGGAGGAGGGAAGCTAAATATAAGGTGATGGAAAGAGAAGTCACATTAGGTGGTGAACTTATTATACATCAAGTTGACAATGCACTGTAGAATTGTGTGCCTGAAACCTATGTAATCCTTGCTAACAGATGTCACCCCAATAAGTCTAACAATAAAAATGAATTAAAAAAAAAGAAGGTAGAGCATAACTCCCTCAGTGTGGGCTGTATACAGTGACTTGCTTTCAAAGTGTACTGTGATAGAAAGGAGGAAAATGAGTAACTGCATAGTGGAGAAACCTGACAAACACTACTTCAGTCAGGTGATCAAAGTCAACACCAACAGTGATCAGTCAGGCTGACAGGTATGTACCCTGGATATGATGTAGTGAGAATGGCACTTTGCCACTATGGTCTTCCTTTCAAAAATACATAGCCCATTTCTGATCATCAGAAAAAAGTCAGAAAAATTTAAATTAAAGGTAATTTCTATAAAATACTTTATCAGTACTCCTTAAAACTATCGAGATAACCAAAAACAAGGAAAGTCTGAGAAACAGACTCGGCCAAGAGGAGCCTAAGGAGACATGACAATTAAATGTAATGCAGCATCTTGGATGGATTCTGGAACAGAAAAGGAACATTAGTTAAAGACCAAGGAAATCTGAATAAAGTATGGACTCTAGCTAACTATAACATATCAACTTTGGTTTATTAATTGGGACAAATGTAGCTTACTAATATCAGATGTTAATAAGAGACACTGGGAATGAGGTATATGGGAATTCTCTTCACAAATTTTCTGTATATCTAAAGCTATTCTAAAATTTTTAAAGTTCATTAAAAAATCTTGTAATGCTGTGATAAATCCAGCTTGGTCACTTACCCTTTTTATACATAACTGAATTAATTTGCTAGAATTTTGCTTAGGACTTTTCCATCTATATTCAGGAATAAAATAGTCTTGCCTTTTTTTTTTTTTTCCAAAATGCCTTGGCCTGGTTTTCACTGGGCTCACAAAAGAGTTAGAAATATTCCATCTTTCAATTGTGCCAAAAAGTTTATATATAAGGACAAACATTATATTAATTCCTCTAGTATAGATTTCTAGAGTAATCAAACTCAAAGAGACAGAAAGCAGAATGATGGATGCTAGGTACTGGAAGGAGGGAGAATGATGGTTAGCATTTAGTAGGTAAAGAATTCAGCTGGGGAAAATAAAAAAATTGTGGCCATGAATGGTGGTAATTGTTGTACAATATAAATACATTTATGCCACAAAACTGTAGATTCAAAAATAGGTAAAATGGTAAATTTTATGTTATATATATTATACCACAATAAAAAACTTCATGTAATCCTTAGGATAATAATTTCTTTGAAAGTTTCATAGAGATTGCCAGTAAAGTCTTTTGTCTTTATGAGAAGACTGTAACTACCATTTCAGCCTTATTAATCAGGTCCGGAAATTTCAGGTTTTTAAATTTTTCTTGAGTCACTTTTGAAAAATCTTATTTTTATAAAAGTTTATTCATTTCACCTAAGTTTTCAAAATTCTTTGGCATATAATTGTTGATATTATCTTTAAATCTGTTATCTGTAGTCATGCTCCCTTCTGCATTCATAATACAGTAGACTCTCTGTTAACTGGCAACCATAGGGATTGGTAGATGCCTGATAAATGTATAATAAATAGACCCTCTGTTAACCCCAGCTCAAGAGGCTGGTTCACCAGTTACTTAAGAGTGTTGGTTGCTTGAGTGTCAGTTAACAGAAAGTCTACTGTATTATTTGTTTTTGCCTTTTCTCTTTTTGTCTTGCCAATCTTTTGAGAGGCTGTCTACTTGGTCAGTTTTTGCAAAGCACTGTTTGCATTTATTCTATTTCATTTTATTTTTATCTCATCTTTGTTTTTTAGTTAATTGATTTCTATTCTTAATTATGTCTTTATTTTTATATTCTTTGAATTTAATGTGTTATTGTTCTAACAAGTTTATTCATAGTGAATAATTTTCACTTCATTTCCTCTCATGTAAATATGTAAGGCTATAAAATTTCCCCCCAAGTAAGACTTTTGCTGTATCCTTTATTTTTTTAGGCAGTATTTTTATTTTCATGCAGTTTTGATTGTTTTTATATGCTCATTATGATTTCTTCTTTAACCCACTAATTCCTTGTCTGTCTGTTTTTATTTTCTACATTGTGGGATTTTAAACTTTTGTTATTTATTTAGTTATTTATTTATTAGTTTAGCTTCGGGTGTACCAAACAACATAGTGATTAGACATTTACACACCGCACAGAGTGGTAACCCCAATAAGTCTACTATCATCTGACACTTTACATAGCTATTACAATACCACTGACTATATTCCCTATACTGTATTTTATATTCTGTAACTATATATTTTTAAAATTATAGTTGATATTCAATATTACTTTATATTAGTTTCAGGTATACACCATAGCAGTTAGGCATTTATATAATTTAGGCATTTATAAATAGATTACATATATTTTATGAAGTGATTCCCCCTGATAAGTCCAACACCATATATAGGTTTTACATTACTGAATATATACCCCGCACTGTATTTCACATCTCTGTGACAATTTTGTGATTACTAATTTTTACTTCCTTATTCCTTCACCTTTTTCACCCATTTCTCCAAACCCTCTCCTATCTGGCAATCATCAGTTTATTCTCTGTACCTATGAGTCTATTTGTTTGTTCATTTATTCTGTTCTTTCAATTCCACATATAAGTGAGATCATATGGTGTTTGTCTTTCTCAGTTTGACTTATTTCACTCAGCACAATGTCCTCTAGGTCCATCCACATTGTCACAAATGGTAACATTTCATTATGTTCTATATATGTACCATAATGTATTTACCCAATTGTCTGTTGATGGGTATTTTGGTTGTTTTCATATCTTGGCAGCACTATTCACAATCTCCTAGGTTTTCTTTTAGAAATTTTATAGTTTTACTTGTTATATTTAGGTATGTAATCCATTTTGAGTTGGTTTTTGTGCATGATGTATAGTAGAATCAAAGTTTTCTCCCCCAATCTTTTTTTTTTTTGCTTAAGGGTATCCAATTTTCCCAGTATGATCTGTTGAAAAGATATCCCGAATTGCCCCAAATTAATAGAACACAAATGTAAGGGTTATTTCTGAACTCCCTCTTATATTCCTTTGATTGCCTATGTTCATACCAATACCACATTGTACTTAAGACTATAGTTGTATAGCAAGTTTCAAAATCTAATAGATTACATCTTCCAACTTTGCTTTTTAAAATTGATTTTGTTATTCTGGATCCTTTTTATTTTCACATAAACTTTAGAATCAGCATGTCCATTTCTATAAAATAGTCTGCTTAGATTTTAATTAAAGAGTCATTTGGAGAGAATTTGTCTTAAAATTTTTGAATCTTCAAATCAATGAACATAGAATGTCTCATCATATATTTAGATCTTCTTTAATTTAGCTCAGCAATATTTTTCTAAATTTCAGTATATATAATTGTCTTATACTTTTTGATAAATTTATTCATATGTATTTTATTTTTTCATTCTACTGCTAATGGAATCATAATCTTCATTTCATTTTCAGATCATTCACTGCTAATATAGAAATACAGTTATGTTTTATATTTGATCTTATATTCTTCAACTTTGCTGAACTTGTTTTTTAGTTCTAGAAATATGTTTGTAGACTCTTTAGGCTCTTCCACATAATACTTTATTTGCAGAATCATGTTATCTGCAAATAAAGAAGATATCACTTCTTTCTTTCCAATGAGATGCCTTCTTTTTCTTTTTCTTGTTTTTTTTCTCCTCCTCCCTCCCTTCTTCTCTTCCTTCCTTTCCTACTGTATTAGATAGACTCTCCTGTATAATGTTGAATACAAGTGGTAAAAGTAAAAACCCTCACCTTGTTCCTGCACTTACAGGGAAAACAGTTGTTTCTTTTTGCATTTAAATATGATAATCACTATAGGAATTTTGTAGATGCTCTTTATTCAACTGACAAAGTTCCCTCTATTCCCCGTTTGTTGAGTTTTATTATGAATCAATGTTGGATTTTTCTGCATCTACTGAAGTGGTGAGGTTATTCTTTTATTCTACTAATATATTACATTAATTTATTTTTGAATGCTAAATCAACCTGTGTCTATAGGATAAATCACCACTTGGTTATGGTGTACAATCCTTTTTGTTTGTTTGTTTTTTGTTACTGCACTTGTTTTTCTAATATTTTATTAAGGATTGTTCCATGTATATTCATGATGGGTATTAGTTTCTAGTTTTCTTTTCTTGCAATGTCTTTGTCTAGCTTTGGTATTAGTGTAACATTGGCCTCATGAAATGCGTGGGGAAGTAATTCCTCCTGTTTGGTTTTCTGAAAAAGTTTGCGAAGAATTGATATTATTTCTTTTTGCAAGACGTGATACACTTCATCAGTAAAGCCACCTATACCTGGGCTTTTCTTTGGGGGAAGATTGTTAATTACTAATTTAATACTTTTAACTTATTCGAGGTATACCCAGATTTCTTATTTTCAAATCAATTTTAGTAACTTGTATTTTCCTAGGAATTTGTCATTTTATAAGTTTCCAATCCAGTTCATATACAGTTGTCCATGGTATTATCTTAAATAATCATTTAAATTTTGTTATATTGGTAGTGATGTCCCCTCTTTCACTCTGAGTTTGGTAATTTGTGTCCTCTCACTCTTTTTCTTGGCTACTCTAACTTAGTGGTTTTCATCTGGAGATATCTTTGGTTGTCACAACTTGGGAAGTACTACTGGTCTGTAAAAACTAGTGATCTTTCCAAACATCCTACTGTACGCAGGGCAGTCCCCTACAACATAGAATTATCTAGCCAAAATTGTCAATAATGCTGAAGGTGAGAAACCATTGCTAGTTAAAACTTTGTCCATTTTGTTGATTTTCTCAAAAAAAACAAACAACATTTTCCTTTATATACTGTAATAAGTCTGGATTCTGATTATTTTAACCACTGAGGGTTATTTGATACTCATTGTTTTATTTATTTTTCTTTTTCTTGTTTATTTATTTAGTAACTTGGCTGGACGAGTCCATGGAATCTGTTTCCTGACCTTCTGTGGCTGCTCATGTCTCTGCTTAGTTTTTTAATTCTTGTTTTAATTTTTAAGCTGAACTTCCTATAGATCACCCATGTGTGTATCTAATTTAGTGATCAATTAGTAATTGTTTAGAAATTGTTCAAGCACCTCAAGCCAATGGGCCCTCAACCCTCGTTCAATTTTGAAATCTGTGTTGTTTTTTAGAGCACATTCAAAATCAGGCAGTTTTCAAGTTTCCTCTAGCTCTTACTTCCCACTGGGCCTTCTTGTGTCTTATTTGTACATGTGTTCAGGCTCATAGTCAGGGATGACTAAATAGCTTGAGCTCACTCCAGTCTTCACTCTCCCTACCATTTACCACAAGCATGTTTGGAGAGCTTGTCAAGGCTCTGTATGGCTGTCTGATTGATCAGATTGTCTGATAAATTTCTAGTTAGTTTGTGGGCCTATTGCTTGCCCCAACCAGGTTCATAAACTCAGATTAGCTAAGTTGCTGGTCTTCCAAAATTCCCCTGCTAATTCCAGCAGCTTCTCTTACTAAATCACATAGGAGTTTTTTGCTATTCAAGCATATTACAAAAACATATATAATTTCATATCTTATTTAACATTTATAATTATTTCATTTTCTATTTTGATTATAATTGCCAGAACCTTCAAAACAATGTTGATTTATACAGTAATAGTGGGAATCTGTTTTGTTCTTGTATTTAATGAAAATGGCTTTATCCTTTAAACATTTAAAAGGATATACATTATGGTATTTTTATATTCAGTATTTTTAAAATCATATTTAAATGGTTTTTATTAGTTTTACATTAGTATTTTTATTAGGTATGACTAAAATTTTGTCAGTAATTTTCAGCATATATTAATTATGTAAAAGATATTCTTAGATAGATTAATTATTCCATTCATACCTAGAATAAACCTTACTTATTCTTATTGCAATGTTTTTCTGATTCACCGCTAGGTTTTACTAAATATTATATTTCAAGTTTTGTATATATACTCATAAATTAGTTTAACTTCTAATTTTCTTTTTTTAAACTATTTTTAAAATCAAATTTGACTTTTAAGGTTATAATATCTTCAAATTATGAATCTGAAAATTTTCAGAGTTTTCTAACATCAGGAATAATTTTACAACATTGGAATTAGGTGTTCTTTAAAGGATGAAGAAAAGTAAGGTTTGAAACCATCTGATCTCATTGTACCCCACACTTTTGTGGTGAATTTTAAAATACTTTCCCAGTTATTTTACACTATAGTAAATAACATTGAGTTTTAGAACTCTGAGCTTCCTGACTTATTTTTGAAAAATTATATTAATATCATTTAATATTTGTGTTACATTTTTCTTTCAAAGAGTTCAAATTGCATTATGGCAATTATAGAAATCAAATGTTAGAACTAGAAGGAACCTTAACAATAATCTAATTCAACTTTCTCATTTGATAAATTAGTTCATTTAAATGTTAATTTTCACATAATTGAGTCTCAACTAAGAAGGTAGTTTACTAGGTGTAACTTGAGTGTAGAAAGGTTCATATAAAATATATAGTCAAAATATTTAGTTTAGCAAATGCTGAGATCCTTCATTTTCCAGTTTTAGATTAAGTGATGTGCTTTTAGCCAGGAATTGGAATTCTCAGTTCTCAACAGGTGTTTTCTTAGGGATAATCTTCATTCATTAACTTGATTAACTTTTATTTTTTCTAAACTATGCCTTAGTTGTTTTTATATGTTGGTTGTGAAGACTCATAGTAAGAGATCATTGTACATCCTCACTTTAGTCTTAACTTATCCTCGCCTAAAAGTGGACAGGTTTGGAACAATATCATGCCCTTTCCTCATGATCATTAGGCTCTCTTCCATATCCAACTTACCAAGTCTTTGTCTGAAGTCCCAGGGATAGACTTGCTTCTTATGTTTACCATATCCTCTAAGTCTTCTGTAAGTGATTCACTCAAATCTAACTCAGATTGACTCCAGTCTGGTGGAAGAAAGAGAAAAAGAAAGATATGAATCAGTTTGTTTCCTTAAAAGGTTTCATTTTTCATTGCAAATGTTTCATCTTTATTCTAATCCTTTCTAGGCATGGGGCAAAGACACTGTCATTGAAAACAACAGTCAAAGTCAGTAACTTAATGTTGTTAATGCTAACATACTTTCATTTTCAATAGTATTTTAAAATTTCCTTGAACTGAATTACCAACACTGATGTGTCCATTTCTCCTTTGATCATAGAAGATTAAATGCTCTACCATAAAATGTTAAATTTTAAGCTGTTTAAATCTGTTTGGCTCCTAGACATCAAAAAACTGTTATAGAATTAGCTCTTAAGCTTAGAAAAAATAAAACAATAACAACTCTTAATTTAAAAATTTAGAGAATTCACACAAGAGGGAGTGGCTGTAGGTAAATCAGGAGGCAGTTCTATTTCTTCAGGCACCAGAACGGTCTTTTGTCAGAAGAACATCTTGCTTTTGAAAATACAAGTTAAAGAACAATGCACTACTCAGTAGTGCTGTGGACAGGTTACCAAGAAATAGACAGTTTATTTCCATGGAAAAGTTCTATGTCAAAGCCCTGCTGAGATAAATACAGTTGCTTCTAAATGAGAAAGATTTAAGAGAGCAATCATGTACTTAAATTTGAAATGATGCAGAAGTGCTTAGCATAGTGCCTAATACATACTACTCAATAAACAGGAGCTGTTCAGTAGAAGCAGTAGAAATACACTCTAGGAGGTTGGCTTCTAGGCTAGTTTACAATTTTGCACTTTACAGGTTAACTGATTTTCTAGTCCTAAACAAAATATAATAGTGACCACACACATTTAGAAAACCCTATGGGAGCTACCTGGCTAGAAGAGACTCCCCAACTCAGCACACAGAATCCAGCATGATGCTTTATGCAAATATCATCATTAGGTAACAAGTAACTTTTTCACATTGAGATTTTGTCATGATTTTAATTCTACATATGAGATATAAACTTCCTCATTATGCCAAATGTATCTCAAGGGTGTGCTTATTCATAGATAATAAAATTGCAACACAAATAATACTTTCTTCATAGGGTTGCTGTGGTGATGAAGTGAAATATTTGAATGTACCATACAAATGAAAGGGGTTATTATTAATACCTTAATGCTGCTTTCAAATAATTCTCTATTTAAACTATGAAATTATTAATCCGTCTAGGTATAGGGCATTTTTGACCACTATATCAATTGTGCAATCATTTCTTTGAACTCTGAGGCATTGTCCTTATCTTTCATATCAAATGAGCCAATTATATTTCCTACACTCTTATATCAACATTTGATATAGCTCAGAAATTTGGCAGTGATTCCTGGCAAGAGTATACCCTGAATAAATGGATTTTGCATGAATGCAGGAGGTTGAAGACATCCCCGGGACCACCTTTAAGCAGTTCTTATGGTATAGGCCTATTACCATGGTTCAAAAAATGGACAATTTTTATCTAAGGCAAGAAACATCCATTTAATGCCACACAAGAGTGTAGTACCACATGATTTAAATGTTTTGCACAACAGAGTAGTCATGTTGTAAATACCCACCTGAGGAGAAGGAAGCCCCAGATACGGCTATGGAAGGTGTGCCGGAAGTGTTTCTGCGATGATTCTTTGTGAGGCCCTCTGAAGTGCTTTCAAGAGCAGCCAAATCCACGGAATTTTCAAGACCACGTTCCCTCTCACAAAGTAAATGAAACAAACATTATATGGATAGTAATTTACTTTAAAATCCTTCCACGGAAATATACTTCAGTAAAACTATGTTTATGTGTACACTCTTTAGGAGGAGCTAATTGATATTTGGAGGACCCTAATCAGGAGCCTGTATACTCTAAAACTTACTATCAATCATTGCTCTAAAATCTTTACCAAGAGGTTAATTAATTAGCACAAAAGGCATTTGAAATAATATTTCATCCACAAAATTATGAGTGTTCTTTTCTTTTTTTAATGTGGGTAGTTCCCTGGCTGGGAATTGAACCCAGGCTGCAGTGTTGACAGCCCCGAAGACTAGCCACTACACCACCAGGGAACTCCTAGTGAGTGTTCTAATACATGGTTAGCAAGAATGATGATACAGGTAACTCTAATTTTACATGGACTATGTATGAGAACCTGGTAAGCTTAATATCCTCAGAGTAGTATTCAGGCTTAGAATTCTGGTCCTATGTTTGTTCCCATCCTCAACACCCTCTCTCTTCAACCATTCTTTACCTCCTTCACCTCCATTTAACAGAAGTCCAAGCCACATTTTCCACATTTTCTAGGTCATCAGAATATGGTTGGTTACATCATTATTGGAATAAAACTTTCATGTAAGATGCTTATGAAAGTTAATAAAAGGATAAAGAATTGGGACATCTCCAGTTTATAGGAATAGGTGATTTTGAGGGGTGTCTTCTTGCTAATAAATGCTTACGCCTGTGATGGAATTCAGTGTGAGAATTGCTTTCAGTGTCACATATAATAAAGGAAAACTCTGTCCCAACTCTGCCTGGGCCCCCAGGGGCTTGACTATTGCATCACCCCAAGTTTGCTTTATAAAATGAATTTTGAAACTTTTGAGAACTAGGATGAGGTTCAATGTCCATGCAAATGATATCGTGGTATGATAATGATCAAACTTAAAAGAGACTTTCAATTTCCCCTTCTGTAAACAATTCAAAAATGCCTTTCAAAGTCCTACAGGAAGGAATCCTTTTCGTGATGCCCTATATTTAGCCCATTCCTTAGACACTGAGGGAAATTTTGATGAACTCACTCCAGAGAAATGTGGCTCTCACTGGCTTAGCATGCTAATCAATGCAACTTCAATATAGATTGTTTTTAGTCTTTAATTATTCACTAACACATACTCCTTGTAGCAGGAAGAATATAGCTCCCAACTCATTGCCATACCAAGTTTATCAAAAGACTGTGACAGAGGTCAAACAGATCAATTATTTTAGCTCAGTTTTCAAAATATTGTTCACACATGGAGTCATCCAAAGAAGCAAGACCATCTTCCTTAGTGGCAATTATGATGACAGCAGATTTTCCAGTTGGCACATTGAGAGCATCAGTAACATAGAGTGTTAATGGGCCAATTAATATTGTACAGTTACTAGCATACTACACATACCCTGGAGATTTAGGATGTGAAACCTAAAATTAACAAGTTATATCACAGCAGAGGACAGGATGGAGACTTTCATGGTTTAAGAGTTTTCCATTTTAAAAACTTACTTCTCATATACTAAAGCAGAAAAGAACACTGAAACAAAGAGATGCTGAGAAATGGGAGAAACTGAGTTGTTACCTTGATCATCATATCACTGTATATACTTCATCTCTTCACAAAAGAGTACATGTGTTTCTTAAAGTACTGTGCTGTCTTATGTTTATTCAACAGAAAATATTTCCCTTTGTCTCTTTCTTTCTCTTAGAAAAGACTAGCTAGACCAGCTAGAATGCAAGAATAAGAACAACACAGACAACTGCTTATATATGTACATATACTAACCTCAATTGCAGCCTACTGGGGTATTCTATAATATATGTTGTTTAATAAAGAAATATTCATGTGGAGACTGTTAGTTTTGAGGCTATTAGCACATGACAAGCATGCCTTTTTTCCCTTGAAAAATGGTACTCAGGAAGATAATGCTTGTTTTGAGAACAAACTTTACTAAGTTACTTGTTACTGGACTGATGGTCTGCTGCTAACCATTGGTAAAGCTGTACCAGGTCTTAAAATCTTTTAAAAACTTCTGTATCAGTTGGGAAACAGGACTAATTTGAGTCCATCCTCCTTCCCTGTGCTGCTCCTCCTCCTCCTCCACAACCCTAGCTTTCCCCATAACCCAGGTTAATGCTTGGCATGGAATGACCCCCAATATACTGCCTCAGCTGTGTGCCAGTGTTGTTTCTGATTGCTCAGTTTCCCTGCTATACCAGTTGCTATATATCGAGTATCATTCCTTGTTAAGTTGCCAAAGAAGTGAGCATTACCATCAACTATCCATGCATTTTTCTGGTGATTGAACAATTAGTGCAGTCTGAGCTTAAAATACTAGGGCTGTCCAGAAAAACATCTAGCTATAAATGCCTCTATTTTCATGTTACATGGCAAGATACTTTCTGGACAGCCCCGGTAAATATTTATGAAATTTTACATATGACTTTTATCTTATCAGCAAGTATAAATTAAACTATAAGTCTAATCTATTATTATCATTCAATCTGCCTGAATGTCCTTTGGTTCTTCTTAAAACAAAATCTGTAGAATACAATTGCTCACAACCTTCACTTCTATCTCCCTGTTTCCAAGCTCAGTTTCTTGCCTGTAGTAAGGCCATGGCCTCCTGGCTTCTATTTTTGTTCCCCTACAGCTGCTTCTTAACACAGCTCCCATCCTGCATAAACAGAAGCCACATCATGTCACTCCTCTGCTCAAACCCTCCAACTACCCCATCTTATTGAGAGTAAATGCCCAAGTCCATATGGTGATCTACAAGGCCCCATCTGGCCCTATTGCCTCTCTGAACTCATTTCCTAGTACTCCTTCCTTCATTCACTCACAATAGCCACACTAGTTCTCTTGCTGTTCCTTGAGCATAACCAGTCATGCTGCCACCTCAGATCTTTATACTGGCTATTCCTCTAGGAGCATTAAATATATTTCAGACTTTTGAGAGAGGCCACTGACTATTAAAGATGGAGGTCAGCCATAAGAAATTGGAACAACGTTTCCATACTCCTAATTAACTTGCTGAATATCAGGGCTGTTACTGCCTGGAGGAGTAACATGTCCCAGTCTCCTGAATGGCTAATTCTTTCACTTCCTTCAAGTCTTTGCTTGACCAGTAGGCCCTCGTTAAATATTGGCTGACTCAAAAAATTGTAGTTGTATGTAAAGATTTCTTAAATACAGATGACAGCTATCTACCATATTTTCCTATGTATAATGCGCATCCAAGTTTTTGGCCCAAACTTTCAGGGAAAAAATATATTGTTTTAATTTTTTAAGTAAAATGTTTATATCCTTATAATTAGGTACTTGATTTTTGTATTACAAAGAAATTTTAGCATTTATTTTGAACATATTATAAGAAATGTTATGTAACAATTACAAAACACAACAACAGATAACAAGGTACTATAAATTTTATGTATAAATTTTTATATAAAAAAATCCCATTATCATATCCAGGGTATTATTTTGCAAATGGATATCATTATTATTTCTAGAATTATACTTTTAACCCATAAACATGAATAAAAGAATTAAAGACATTTATATATAATAGATATAAAATTAGGTACCATCCATGTATAATGTGCATCCTTATTTTTTCCTCACAAATTTGGGCAAAAAAGTGCACATTATACACTGCAAAAATGGTATGTTGTTTATTGTTTAATTAATAAATCTATTAGATGTTCAGTCAAAAGAACAGCTTCCATATTATATACAAGTGCTGTTCAGGAAGGATCCATCCATGTAATATGAAAAATAGAAGCATTTATGGCTGGATGTTTTTCTGGACAGCCCTCATATTATGTATTATATATTTATATTATGTATATTATATATGCACATATTATGCAATTCAAGTCTTCATTATGTATTGACCCCTTATTTTAACAGGTGTACAGAAAAGAAAACTATAAAAAGATTTCAAGATTCTAATTTTACAGATTTAAATCGGTTTGGAAAAATTTTGGTTCAGTCAACATGTTGGTAAGTAACATGGAGGATCAAAATTAAAGACTTCTAAAAATTACTTATATTTGTTATACCATATAGCCATTTAAACCTCATCATACAAATGTCACCTTTAGCCTGCTACTTCCTTTTCATCTCACTTCAGGTTTCTTGCCAGAACCTAAGGATGCATTAGGTTCAGTTCTGATAAAGAAATTACTACCATTAAGCAGTGTAAACAAAATGTGCAGAGATACAGAGAGTTGAAACCCAGTCATGCCACAGTGGTGAGGTCGAGTCCCAGAAGCTGGGTGTCCCTTTACATCTGTGTACTTACTCTACTGCTGACTGAGGACATGCTACGTGTGCTTGGGGCCGGTGACCGCTGAGAGACTGGGGTCATATGATTGCTCTGGCTGCTCCTCGGAGTCCCAGGAGCAGCTTCCTGGTCATTAAGATCTGATGAACCAGTGCTTCCCCTAAATGTGAAAGAATATTCTGAATTAACATGGAAGCAGAGCAGCAACCAAAGACACAGCCAGGGAAAAGCTTATAAGAAAATGATGATGACATGTAAACCATATGAAGTACACCAGAGCCACACTGGAACTGGTCATCCACTATCAGGTCCTCCTCCTCCTCCTCCTCAAAGACCTTCAGGGGCTCACTAGGTTCAACCCCATTTGTCTGACTCTGAGGTCTTTGTCACCGAGCTTTGTTCTACCTTTCCAAATATATTTCCCACAGCTTGCTAGCACTCTTCCATCCAAATCCAGATTCCTTACTATGCTGTTAACTCACCATGCTCATGGGCATGCTTTCCACCTCTAAGACTTTTGCTCATATTCTCCCCAACTGATGTAGACTATTTGCCACTCTACGTTCATGCAAATCTTCCCTATCCTTCAAGGCTCAGATGAAGTCCAGCCTCCCCTATTAGACCTTTCCTGTCAATCACAGGCCTTGGCAGTTTATGGTCTACTCAATTCCTATTGACTTTCAGTCTGTGCCAAACTAGGTAGCACTTGAGTATATAATGTCTTGTGTGGGTCTCTAACTGATCCACATATGTGGGCCTGGGTGTTTCCTTCAACTGTGATCTCCTTGGGGACAGAGTTCATTATATTTTACCAGAGTATCTCTAGCACCTTCATAATGTCTTGGTATAAAGGAGGCACTCAGTACATATTTAATCAAAAACTGAAAATTATATTTTATTTCTGTGTTGTTTTAGTGACTGACACATGGTGCACATTTACTATGTATGTGGGATAAAAATAATGACATTTGGTAAATGGGCCTGACTCACTTTCATGTTTGTTCAAACTAATTCAATTCCATTCAATAATGATTAAAGAAAAAACAGTTTCTGACTTTGAGGCAATCACATATTTTTCTCATTAAGTGGAGCTTCATAAGTAAGTATAAGCTTTTACAAAATGGAGTTGAAATGTTTGTTTTCATTTTATTCTTTACCCTAAGTAAGCACAGAGTATGCTAAGTGGTAAAATATAAGCCCTTATGAATTTCATTTTGAGTTACTATTTTAATAAGTTATAAGCCCACCTGTAATAATAAATATGTTATTGTTAAAGCACAGCAGTGATAGTGATTAGGGTTTGCAGCTGAGCCAATCAGAGGAGAGACTTAATGGAATAAAGCATGTTTATGTTTTTTAAAGAATGTCTGATGATGCATGTGTTATTACTAGAAGATAAATCTGGCAGAAAAACTGGCAGCAGCCATTGAAACTGTCAACTACAGCTCCTAAGATTCTTCAAGGCTGTGAATCAGAGAAGCCACCAAAATCAAATATGCCCTGATTGATACTACCAGCTACCACCACCCTCAATAATTATGCAGCTATCAGCTGCATTTATTGGGTATTTTCTAGATTTTAGACACTTCCCATTCACCAACATCCCTGTAAAAAAAAAGATACTAACATTCTTATTTCAAAGATGAAGAAACTGAGTCTTGGAGAGGTTAAACCATTACTCCATACATGCATGTATATGTATACACACACACATACACACCATCACCACAATCACCACACAGTCACAGAGTTAGTACATGACAAAATCATGATGAAAACAGAAAATTTTCTGCCTACTCTAAAGCCTATGCTCATTCTAGTTCTCATATTGTTTATTCATCATTTCACCAAGATCAGCTTGTTACAGTCAGGCAGGTTCTATATTCATAGACTGACCTATCAAGAAGAGAATCAAAGGATCAGAGAGCTGGGGTTAGTATCTTGGAATTTGATTAAGATAAGTATAACAATTCTCTGATGGCATTTCTTTGATACTACATAGAAACAGTCTCTGGCTTCTTTTTAGAGATGGTACTGTGAATAAATTATAGTACTATGGACTCTGTATAGAAAGGGTTTATGACTGTGTCTTTTGATTATGACAAAGGAATAAAATTTTGTGATTAAATAAACTGATTAAATAAATTCTGTGGTGATTTTCTTGAGCCCTCCTTTCCCAGGTGCTCTATTTCCACATGTGACAACAGTTAATCATATTCATACTTTCCCAAGTGATTCTGCGCATCTCAGAAGTCCTATTTAGAAGGGACTTAGAGACCTACCCAGTAATGCTATGTTGTGATCATAGGTTCTCTATTCTCAGAATAATATTACCTCAAAAATTTCTTTTTGTAGTGTTTTAGCTAAAATCTGCTTTAGAATAGAAAGGCTAGGAGTGAATCTTGCAGAAATAAGCCAAGAAGTTATGATGCAAAGGAACGCAGGTGGATATTTCTGCTTGTGTCTGTGTTGAAGGTTCTCTCTGACCCAGGCAGTTTTGAAAAAGTCCCCATCATGGATAAGCTTTACTAGAATCAAAAGACCTTATGTATGTAGAATTTCTGGTAGAAGCTGATTAATGATGATGATGACATTCAATAGGCTATCCTGCAATATGGAAAAAAACAAACAAACAAATAAAACAAACCCTTATGACTGTAAGTCAGCTACTGGAAACTACTGTTGCCAGAAGTATTACCTTCAAAATGACACATACATTCACATTCATTCCTGACATCTACTCTAAGCTTCTCAAAATGATTTTCCTTTCAGTTAGCTGTTTTGGTTAATTAGATTAAAAAAGATTTACTCTAATGAGGAAGAATGTCATAAATATTTGGGCAGCAACTCTTTTAGATGTTATGTAAAATATGACTTAAATACACAAATCTTTGCCACTGAAATAGTAAAAGAATAAATGTTCCATCAAGTTTAAATTAGAGAAGTTTAAAGTTCAATAAAGATATATTTTTAATTTAGATATCATGTTATTGACATTTAAATTAGAAATATTAGCAGTTAGTGCTAACAAAACTTCATGCTTAAATTTATGTAAGGGGCAACTGACAAGAAAGAGATACATTTACCTTGTTCTAATAAGGCCCAAAGTGTGGGGTATGACACTGTTTGATAAGCTTAGATATTCTGGGTTATGAAAGGCATTTCCTAGAGTAGGAAAGTATAATATACTTTAAAAGCTCTTCATTTTGTTATCTCTAATTTCATGCTGGTCCAGAACCTTGATAATAGCTTCCTAGATATAGCCATTTCTAGAAAAAGAGCATAAGAATAGAGGACAGAGACTGTAATTTAATAGTTGTCTTTCTGATTTACATAACAATCTCTCAGGAGTTATAGTCTGAAAAGAATTTTCCAGCATCCAACTTTCCCAGAGTGGGTTGACAATGCTGAGCTTGTGCCCACACAGTTATTTAAATAAGTGCTCCCTTAAGGAAGATCAACCAAATGCAGCATTAACCAGAGAGATACTAACATTCCCTGAGACAATGAGGCTACTGCGTAGCATGACATAGAGACTGCGTGATATTTTTCCTGTTGTTTATAAGCTTTCCTAACTTCTTTTAGGCATTTCACATCTGAAATGAATATATAAGAAGGAAAGGCTAGGGAGGTTGAAGTCAGAAAGTGAGGTGAGCCTCATAAATGGGAAAGAGCTGTTCAAAACAAAAAAAGGGAAAAAAGTTGAACATAGCTCAACCTTAAAAACACCATGTGTTTGGTAACAGTCTGATGGGAGATATGTGCCCTTCACCCTTGGATGTACATCAGAAACATGGAGAGAGCTTTTAAAACTCCCCATGCTCAGGCCACACGCGAGACTAATCACATCAGACTCTGGGCATGAGAGCTAGGCATCAACACGCTTTAACACCCCCTGCTCCTCCCACCCGCAATGATTCCAATATGCAGTCAATGTAGAAACACTGGGCTAAACTATGGATTAGTTTAAATTCACTGATCTCAGACATTTTGCTACCTACATTGTTCTCTCCTCTCATACTACTATTTTCTTCATTCAGAACAGTGCTCACATCAAGAGAGCTAAGCTGTTCTCATGGTTCAGACTGTGATAAATGGAAAGACACTTCCTGTGTTACTGAGTGCACATGCTGTGCTAGAAGTTGTCGAACTCTAGACTGTGGATTAAATTGGGCCCACCACTTGCTTTAGTACAGCCCATTATCTAGGAGTGGTTTTTACATTTGTAAGTGGTTGAAAAAAGTCAAAAGAAGAATAATATTTTGGGCCATGTCAAAATTACATAAAATTCAAATTTTAGTGCCCACAAATAAAGTTTTATTGTAATGCAGGCATGCCCATTCATTTCTATTGTCTGTAGTTGCTTTCATGCTCTAATAGCAGAGTTCAGTAGTTGAAATAGAGACCATATGGCCTACAAAGGCAAAAATAACAACTCTCTATACATTTATTTAAAAACTTTGTTGATCCCTATGTGTGTGCCCATACACGCAGGCACACAAATATGGGTGTCTCCATTTAAAAACCTAACTCTTTGGAGAGGTCAACACATACCAAAGGAATGAATGTCAGATATTGGGTGCATGTGTTTATACACATGTGTGTATATGTATATGTATGTGTGCATGTGTGTGTTACACTTAGGCACCGGTGAAGCATCATAGGAGCTCTTGAATGCAGAATTAGGGAAGCAGAGAAATGAGGAAGAAGCAGAAATGCATCAGGAAGCTTCTCCAGCTGCAATTTCCTCTGAAGCCCCTGGACTTTTGTGGCTTAATTACCCATATTTTCCTACCTTTTCCTTTTTGGAATGAGGACAAAGATAATGCAGTGTGGTGGGTGCTCAATAAAATTTTGTTCAATTGAGCCTCAATGTTAATCATATAAAAAACCTTTATCATTTGACTTATAAAACAAAAGCTGATTTGTTTATTGGTTTAAAAAACATTTAGAGTTTCCTTAAAGTATTGGTTTCCTTTTAAAAGACTCTCTAAAACAGAGGAGACAATCACCATGAGGGAAAGACTCTGGGTATGAAGCAAAACAAGAACAGCTAGAACTCTCAGAATGATAATATTTTGTTCTTTTAACATTAAAAGAAAATCCTGATCTACATCTTATTTCTAAATAATGGCTAAAGCCCATTGGAGGACAGATGGGAGCAGCCAGGAAAAACCTTGGGTGGACTAGAAGTCAGGAGCAAAAACAAAGCTAAGTGCCTTTTCATATGGACACCAAGGAAAGCAAGTGTTTAGCAGAACTTAGCTTTCAGTATCTAAATGGAACAAGCACTTGCCCTGTACTCAGATTTGCTAAGCTCTTGTTCTATCTGGGATGCTAAGTTGCTTATAAGACAAATGTTATCAAGGTATGCAAAGCCAACCACATTCTGGCCTAACTTAATTCTCCATGCTATCTCTTAAATTTTACACTCTATAAACCATGAACTGTGTGTTCTCCATCACAGACAAGATTGCATTATGCCTCTTTTTCTTTGCATTTTCTATTTCCTTTGTCTAGAATGTTCTTTTTACCTTCCTTTACCTGGCCAAGTCCTCCTCATCCCTTAAAATTTTTCAGGGGTCATCTCCATGAAATGTCCCTGAATTCTCTGGAAGGATTAATTACCTGTCTTTGGTTTTCCCAGAACACACAGTACATATTCTTATCATGATACTATATTGTCTTGAAATTATTTGTTCAGGTATCCCAACCTTCCCTGCCATACTGAAGTTCATGAATGGGTGGAACAGTATCATTGTCTAAGAACTTCCATATTTACCACCTGGCATTTAGTACTAGGTCAATAATATTGGCAGAACTGTGTGTGAATTTATTAGTATAAATAAAATATACAAGTGAGTAAGTCATTTATCTCTATTCCTCAATGATTTGAAGAAAGTTATTATTGTGTCTCAGCTAACTTGAGAATGCAACATATCACATAATGTATCTTAAGTAACAGTGAGTAAAAATATAATTAATTATATTAGAGTAGGGAAATGTTTTCTATTTAGTTTATGAAACTATAATATGCTAAGGCAGTGAGTCTTTGGGAAAAAATTGGGGAAACAAATGAGATAGCAAGGGGGAGGCTTCAGGCTTACAATCTTGTAACCACAAGAATGAGGTAAACCAGCAACACACTTACAGTTCAACTGAAGAATAGCATCAAGGGTCTGTCTGAACTACCAAGTCTCCACACCTCTGCACAATGACATTATAACAAGGAAAGCCACATGTACATAAAGTAGACATAAATTAGAAGCTGAGCAAATGGTGGTCTGATAAACTGCACCTTTGGATGAGGTCTGAGAGCAGTTTGGGAGGGATGATGCCACCACCAATTCCCCTCAGCACTCACCTCTACCCACAGCAGCTTGTTTACTGGGAACATTCACAACTCTCTGCCTGAGGACTTCCTCAGGTTATAAGAGCATGACACTTCTGTGCACAGATCAGAAGTACCAAAAAATTAGCATCCCAGAATTAGCCCTCATCCAATGATGCACAGAGCACTGGTTTACAAATACACCAGACACCTGCTCTCTTGACTGGGTAAGTAGGATGTGTGTTCTTACTGTTTCCTACAGTTGTCCACAGAGGTTGAGCTCTAGTTTCCAGAGTGGTAACTGGCTTAATGACATATTCTTTTGGGCTTCCTTACCTTCCTTGGCTCACTTCTCCACTTCCCTGTGTTTTCTGAGACCACATCCTAAATAAATTACTTGCTCTTGAACTTATTACAGGTTTTGCTTCTAGGGGAATCCAAATCAAGATAAATGTGCATGGTGGGCAAAGGATAAATGTACAAAGAGATGGTTTTGAGTTATAAATAGAAGTTTACAGCTGAAGAATTATTTGGCAACTCCAGATCTCATGTAACTTCCACTTACATGGTCACAGTCCAAGTAAATTAAATACTCTCATGAATCCACATTTCCTCACCTGTTCTATCACATTATCTATCATGTTATGAAAGTAAGATTAACTCTTCTCAGGACACCATGGCTTTGTGAATTGCTTTAAGCTGTTAGCATATGTGACAGCTTGTGGCTTTGAATGTCCGCCTCTTGCTGCCACTAAGGAGGACTGAGCTCATCCAAAGTAGGTTAAAATAGCAAGAAAGGAATTAGCATGGGAAAAAATGAAGCAAAGTCACAGCAAAGAGGTGAAAGCAATTTTCCTTTGGAGGATAATCCTTACAGTCTTGATTTTTATTTTTGAGTCACAACCTACCACAGCTAGTATTATGAAATAAAATTCACATACTGTTAGACATGTGCTATAAATTTGAATAATTTTTACAGCCTGGTAAGGAAAGACATTTGCTAATTGCATTAGCAACTAGATATATAGTGTTTTATCTAATACGCAAATCATTATTGACTTTATAGATCTGGTCCTGATTCAGAGCTAGAATATTCGTACCTTGTGATATTCGAATTACTAGTAAGAGAGTACTGCTTAATTGGCATCTTAATTGTAAAGATGCCAATGAAAATAACATTTAGGACAGGAAAATATTTTTACTTCTGATAAAAAAGGTAGACCATGCACTGAGGGGGTGGGTTTCATAAACTCACTTTTCCAAACTAACAGATATGAGGAAAGAATGTTTTTTTACTTATTAAGGTACCAAACATGTCAATGTTTTTAGTCATAATGGTCCCAAACATGAGAGACAGAGATGTGTGTGTGTGTGTGTGTGTGTGTGTGTATGTGTGTATGTGAGAGAGAGAGAGAGACAGACAGACAGACAAAGAGTGAGAAGAAACTAGAGGTAGCAATCAGAATGTGGGACTAGTTTAGGGCAGGCTTGAATGGTGTGTTCTCGGCTTTTAGATCAGAGCCATCAAAGCAGCTTGTGAAGTTTGACCGAAACTGTGATAGTCAGTCCCAGGTCTCCTGGAGAGCAATACAAAATATTTGGATAAAACTGGTATGTTGGTATATGTTGGGGGTAGGGAAGAGGAAGGATGAGAAACCAGTTGATTATGAGAATGTAGACTGTCCCGTGGTAAAGTGCTTATCACATCCTCCAATGTCATGACAGAAATGCGGATGTCATGAAAAATATCATCACCCTTCTATTTTTTACTGAACAGAGTGAATTTTAAATCCCAAGTTTTACCATTTCTTTATGTTCTTTTAGGGGACATTGTTAACATCCTACCCAGATGCCCTCAGATACTATGGACTAGCTTCTGAGGCCTTTTCTGCTAATGGCTTGCACCTGTGACCTTCAGCGATCTCTCTTTTAGTACTGGAGCCAGAGGCCTAGAAATGCCTTGGAATGTGTCTCCCACTCCCCATGGATGAGTTCTCAGATAAAAGACAGAACTCCCAGTTAAATTTGAATTCCAAATAAATGATAAATAATTCCCAGTATAAAATATACTAATATTCATATAGTATATGAATGAAAACATTTCATGGGACATACTTGAAAGAAAGTTGTTTATTTGAAATTCAAATTTACCTGGGCATTCTGTATCTTTCTTTGCTAAATCTAGAAACTTTATCCAAGGGGATCCATAGTATGTGACTGATTGGTACAGCAGACCCACAAAATGGGAAAATTCAGAAATACTATTTATGTCCCAGGGTCCCTTGCAGGATGAAGCTGAATCCTCAGACTCAGAACTTACCTAAGAGAGCACATTGCTTAACTTCTTCCTCTGCTTTATTTTGCTTCTCTTACTCCCTTACTGGTTCTCCTAGAATCATTTCACCAATAAATCACTCCCTTATGAATCCTTGTTCAAAGATTTGTTTTTGGGAAAGCATGACTTAAGGTAGATATCTCATATATCGTACACATCGACAACTTGTCATAACCTAAAAGAAATTAGGAATCATTGCCTTGAAGACCATCTGTTTATTAACTATAGCTTATATTTATATTATTTTAAAATCTCCATTGCTTTCTGTGTCAAGTCCCTAGCCAGCAGTGAAGGGCCACATGCCATGCTCTTCTGAGAAGCTGCTGGGCCTTGTCTAACCCATTCCTACCTTTCCCTGCTTTGAAATGACTTAACAGTAATAAAGTCAACTAGGCATCTGATAAAACATTGTTTCTACTATGATATGAAGTGAGTTTTAAAACAGAATGCCCCAGGCCAATTGTTTCAGGAGAAGAGCAATGAACAGTGATGAAATGTGTACTGTGGTAGAGAAAGGAGAATTAATTGCTAAGTTGGGTCAGGTAATAGACCAAAGAAACTGGGGTCTTATAATCACTTTGGGGGAATTTGTTCTTCCTTAGTCTAAAATGAATTACAGGAGAGAATCCAAGAATGTAGGAGGAAAAATGTCTGCCAGTTTTATTTCTCAGCTTCGCAGAAGTACTGCACCTCCAAGCAAACAAAAGGGAGTTAACATCTTTAGGTAATGGGAATTAAGAAAAGATGGGCCACCTCATGCCTCAACTTTCTAAGGAGTAATTTTGAGATAACATAACTCAACTTACTGTGGTAGTCTATTAATGATTCACCATTGTAATAAATGCATATTCTAGGAAAAGGATATTTTGTTCTACTGATTACCCAAACATCTTTCCTGTCATTCTTAACAGAAAAAGATTGTTCTTAGCATGTTTAAGCCAAACCACCTCAGACTACTGTATTCTGGTTATCTGTAAATCACTTCAGGTATTTACAATTTAAAATATAAAGTCTACCTAGGGACCTTCTTCCAGTTTACAAGAGCAAGAAACTTCTGGGTCAATACATCAGTATTTGGTGAAACACATTCATATGGCTTTATAGCTTTATGGTTATTTATACTCAGCAGGAGATAAGATACAATGAATACACATAGATTCTGGAAGAAAGGTACAAACACTGTGATACTGAAGAACATACCCCTATTCTTGTTGAGTAACCATGAAACAGACTAATTTAAAAATGGAATCATCTAATTTTGTTTTTTGGGCCAAGAGCTGTTTTTTTGTTTTTTGAACAAGGAACTTTATCGTTCCTCTCTGCTCTCCTCCCCTCTTCTCGCCTCCCCTCCTCCTCTGCTCTAGTGTCATGTTTTGTCTTGTCTCATCTCCTCTCCTCTTTTTTCGTTTCTCTCTCTTTCCCTCCCTCTCTCCCTGCTTTGTCTGTTTATCTATCTATATTCCTCTTAAATACTAGCCTGAAGTGTAAGCTTATATGGCTCATCCATGGTGTCCCTAAGAAACTGAGGGACAAATGTAGCAACACTAAGCTAATTGCTTATCATCTCTAAATAAATTTATGTCTGAGAGTCAGGAATTCAACAAAAACAAAAATGAGATTTTTATATAAAGTTTTGTGAGCCACAACATGGGGCTCTCCCAAGGGAAGTCAAAGGTAACTTACAAGGACAAAAGCAACCATGGTTTACAATTTTTTATTATAAAGGAAATCTATCTATAATCTTAAAAAAGTGGAAACTACTGAATATGGTCATGATCTTTCGATAGTAGATAAATGATTTATTTTATGCTTCCATATGTTATTCTGTGTAGTTTTACGTGAAGTAACACTAGTTTGCTTTAGGGAAAAAAGAAAGAGCTTTGGAGAGTATCATCATGGAAAAAACAACAACAACAGCAGTCAAAGGGTGTCCTCTCTAGAGCAATATACTGTTTGATATTCTAAAATGAGTAACAGGGAGAATGTAATTCTGCTTGCAGAATGGTTTTACTATCCGGCTTGCAGAATTACTATAGCTCCAAGCAAACAACAGGGTGTTATCATTTGGATGAAGCAGAGAAACTTGAGGGTAGATCTTCTCATTCCTGTCTTTCAAAATACACTAATCATGAAAATAAGCCTTGACTCATGTTCCAACAAGATAAGGAAAATCAAGCCTGATATGAATTGACTATGCTCTTGGCTATCCTTTCTGTTTCTCTTTACTTTTCTTGAGGAGGTGATAGCTCTGTGCATAGACTCTCCCTTGGCCCCACTGATAATGAGTTAGGGGAGGTGAAATTAGAAAGTGGAGTCTATGAAAATTCTCTGAAGCAGTTTCAATGATGAATTATTAATATTTTTAAAAGCTACCAGGAATGTATATGACACTTAATGGTTTCTTTTTCAGAAGTTTAAACAGAAAAAGATCAAGAAATCAATGAAAGAATTTCAATCCCCTGTGAATCTCCATTTGAACTGCAGCCCTGAGTCCCAAAACATAAAGTCTCATCCCTGCAGGTAACACAGATGATTTTCACGGCTGTAATTTCAGAGGTGTAAGTGCTTTCCTTTTGAACTAAAAAAATAGTCTCCTGGTTTTTCATATTATGTTTTAGGAGTTCTCCAAGTGGGAATACCTTATGGCCACCTAGAAGCGCTATTTGGATGAAAATATATCAACCTTATCCTCAGGCCATACCATTCTCCAATCTGCACATGTCTCACCTGTCTGAACCGGGTGCTGACTTTAAAGTCCGAAAATGTTGGCTGTCTAAGTCCACACTGTAGCTTCGTCCACTTTCAGTTTTTGGAGTTAGGATGATTTCTCCTCTGGTTGCTGCTCTGAACTTGCTAAGAAGAAATCTGAAAGTATATAGATATATGTAAAATATAAGAAAGAAACCATTTTAAAATATAATTTCAAGAATACCATTTCTAATACTTGCAAAAGTAAATAAATTCTTTGGTAAAGTGGTCTTGGGGCTGAGAGGTTGGGGTGAGTTCCCATATCTCTACATTTGCTTGTAAGCCAGGCCTCTGTCCCTGCTAAGAAAAAGGCCATCAACTTTGGGAACTTAACACTATCAGCTGAGAATGGAGCAGCACTGCCTGAGCTGAACCTATTTGCATGGGTGCTGGCAATAAAGAGCTTGAACTCACCTTGCTAGAGAGGGGATCTGCAATGATCCTACAAAACAAACTGAGGTTGCAACTTATTAGACTGAATCTCCATCAGAGCAGCAACTCTGCCCTTCTTGTTTCCTGCCAAGTCTCCTGAGCCTAGACTGACACCTGGCATATACTAGAACCCAACCAATTCTTGTGGAACGAATGACTGAATCCATGTGGTGGGAAACATCTTTTTATATTTCATGACATTTTTCCATGTGAGAATGAAATTTGAACAATGGAGTGTCTCAAGTAGGATGAAATCTGATTGCATTCCCACTTCCCCAAATTTTTTGCAACTTGAGCAAAAATAGCATGAGACATTGTGGGAGTCCTGAGGAGTGAGAAATGGATTCAAGATGGTAGGAAGGATAAATGTATTGGATATATGGTTACTCTATGTTATCATTTCCCTTCATCTCTGCTAATTAATGAAGACATGGTTAGTCATGAGTGTTTGAGTTTGAGGACATTTTAGGTTTCATTCCTACTAACTGTTCAAGATTCTTTAAAAAAAAAAGAAAGAAAGAAAGAAAGAAAAGATATTCTGGTTCTGTAGATCCATATAAAGTCTCAGACACTGGCAGTCTCTCACATTGATTTCTGCTGAGAAAACAATGCAATGCTGTCTGGAAAGTAGCACGGGATCACGAAGTTACAAGTATTAGAACTCTTGCTACCTCAACTACAAAACTAGCCAACAGCTACCTGAGAAATGAGAACTGCTAAATGTTGCAAAGCAGCAGTTTGCCTTTTGGTCTTTATAGTCTGCATTTTGGGGGCAACTTTTCTCTCTGGATGAAATTCTCTTGCCCCCAGTTTCCCAGTGCTTCCTTGAATCTTGCTTCCCTATGTGCCTCCCTTTCCTATTTTCAGTACTTGACACATATATTTGCTTTCTAAATTAAGTTATTGAGGTGGCCACTTGTGACTTTTTCCCTTGAGGAAGCCTCAATTTTAAACAGGGGATATAATATTTTTAGCCATTTTAATAAATTTTTGATTTGTATATTTCATATATTAGCACTCAGGTTAGGAGGAGAGGAGTTGACATTCTACAACAAAGGCAGTCATCACCTCTTTAGAGACAAGACTGGCCCTGACATGAAACCTTCTACCTAGAAGAAATGGGAACCATTTGGTACAAAACCAGATATGTCAAATGCAATAAAACTTCTTACATACTCATATCAGAGAATATCTTTATTCATCCAAGACTGAAAGTAATTAAAACTGCATTTCCTTAACAGAATGATAGGAGAATGTTACTTCGGTTGAGTCTCTGAAATCTAGGTCACTGAAGTAACATCAGACTTTAAAAACTAAGGAGTCTTATCTCAGAGGTGTCTGAAATAAAGATTAAAAAATTTCCTAGGAAAGTCTGTGTCTTACCCCTTTCTCTTGGGCCCATCATGGCTGGCCTTCTGCCCAGCAGAAGGCAAAGTGTTTGACTTTTCTGCATCCTGGTGTGTTTGCTCTTGGCTTTGTATTTCTTCAGCTTGTTAAAAATAATCAGAAGACAAATTTACATACAAAATAGTCAGAAATGAGAGTAATTTTCTATTCTTCATTCAGTTGCCTACATTAGTACAGGACAAAGAAGTTTATGATAATTGGCAATGATGTCCCCATTCTAGGATTCCCTGTCACACAGTTATTTGCAATCTGTTGAGTTTGTTCCAGAGTTAAATGCAAACTAAGATCAGGACTCATCTGTGGGAAGTTTTCTGAGATACGATTTCTAGGGATGACTACAATGGAGGAATAATACATTGTCCCTCTATAGGTATTTTTAGAGCAGAGGACCCTGGGTTCATGAGAACTACATATCCCTAGAGACTGAATTCAAGCATGGGATTCTAGAAAGGATACCCTGATTTCTAAGCACCTAAGCCAGATTTCTTGGGAGGGTGAGCACCTGTGCACATATCTCATGACTTGACAGTCTACACTCTGCAAGGTACTGAGGTTTGAATGGTGAAAGCAGCCATTGCTAACTGCTTAATTTTAATTCTACTCCGTTCTGTCCTTCTGTAGCATCAGATCTGATGTTACCCATCTGGGAAAGCCCTTCTTTCCTAGTGCCACACCCAGAAGTGGTTCCAGAATCAGTTCCAAGCCTCTCAGCCCTTCCTGATAGATTTCAAAATAAGGACTTTAGTCTCCCAAATATGAAAAATAAGATAGCCTAGGAACAGACCAGAAGATGTCTGTTCTACCCTACTACACCACACATGAGAAATATGCTTCTAAACACAAGTTTTACTCAATATTTTTAAATTAAATTTATTGAGGTGACATTGATTATAGTCTCATTGCACAGAATAGCATTCTCAGGGTAGGGTGTTACTTGCATTCGGTAATAGAATAATTAATTCTTCATTGAGTGAAACTGTCCTATGCCTTTCAGGCCATGGAGCATCTCTGGCTCCTCACAGTAAATGCCATTAATTTCCTAACCTTTCAGATCATTAAGACAACCAGAAATGCCCCCCTTGTATTTATAAATGCTCCTCTGGATTGAGGGAGGGGAGTGCAGTACACAATATCATCCCATGGTTGAGAACCACTGGATTAGAAAAGTTATATTAAAAGAAATCTGAAATACATCCTGCTGGAAAATTAAGGACTGTGTTTACAATGTGAAAATGTGAGTCATTTAATTCATCTGTTTTGTGTTACTTCCTTAAATGTTTAGTTAAATGTGTAAGTGCATTCAGGAAAAGAACTGTCTGTGATGAAGATAATGCCTCCTTGAAAAATCTCAGTGTTTCAGCTATATGGAAAATCACTGTGGATTTTATCTTCTACAGACTTCCTCTTTCCTTGTATGAACTGCAAATTTAGATTTCATGGGTTGAGATGACCTAAGGGATTCAGGAAATTCAACTGTGTTCATTTGCTACATAATATATTAAAGTTATTTAGCCTGCCAAAATGAAGATTAAAACAATTTTGAAATCAAATAATTACTTTAATTACCTGGATTTCTTCTTAAGATGGATTGTCGCACAACATCAGTGCCTAGAACATTGGCTTGCTTGAAACGCTTTGCCTTTTCTTCAAAAAACCATTCACCAGTTACAATCCTTAGCTGTCTACTCAAAAGGAAAATGGGAGAACATTGGAATTCAGTTATTTAGCCAAATAATTAACCCTTAAAAATCCTGAATTAAGTAAAAGAGTCAGTAATTTATAGAGTCCATCTCAATATCTGGAATATTCTATGGTGATTATTATGGCCACTTTTAGTTGAATATATACTATGTCCCACTTACTGGCTAATTGTTCTTCATACTTAATATATGTTTAAGTAATGTTACACATAACAACTCTGTGTAAGCATTGTTATTTCCATTTTATAGTTGAGGAAAGTGAGACAGAATAAAATGACACAACTCACGTAGCTGGTAAGTGGTAGAGCTAGGATCCCATCCCAAGCAATCTGGCCTAGGGCTCAAGTTCTTAACCACTGCATTAATGGGTAAATAGTTTTCAGTGGGAGACAAGTGCAAGTTTTGAATTATAAAGGGGACATGAAGACTTTGTTTTAGAATGATACCTTGATGTAATATGATGACTAGGTTAGATTAAAGAGAGAATGGGACAAAGAGACTGCTTGGTCATGGGAATAGTGAAGGAGAGAGATGACATGACCCATGTTAAGGCAATGACAAGACAAACAGAGAGGAGAAAATAATTTAAAAATGTGAGTGGTATAAAGGCTTGAGTGCATTTCACAATCAATTGAATGTTGAAGATGAAAAAGAAGGATCTTTGAATAATCATACTCATTTTTAAGCCTCACCTGAGATGGTTATATAAAGCCTTTGTGCTAGTTACACAGTTCTGTTTACCATTCTCAGAACATGTCCCATAGATGTGCTGGGACAATAGTGCTCACCAATTACTGTTCCAACACTTCTATGGAAGACTGTAATGGAAAATGAGGTTGAAAGGTAAGATTGAGTCATATAATGAAAATCTTTGAATGTCACGCTGAGTTGGGCTGCCATTCTGGAGACAATGGGGGAACTTCAGCAGTTTTTCTAAAGTTCAAGTTGGATTATATAATATCTGGAGCATTATGTGGAGAAGGAAGAAACCAAAACCAAGCAGTCGAATTAGAAAGCTATTGCAATAGATGAAATAGAAAATGCTGAAGATGTAAACCATGGTGTCATAGGTGTGAGGTGAAAAGAAAAATGTAGATACTTGGGCCACTGAGGATGAGAATCAATAAAACTGGTAACAAATCTGACATGCTGGCTAAAGAAAAGCAGCTGAGAGTCAAATAGATGTTTCTAGTTCCAGAGTGTTATATTCATGTGATTCAGTAACTGATTAGAATTAGAAATTAACAATTGGATCCAAAATATTAAAATCAATCCAGAAAAGTATGCCAAATTCTCCACAGTAATTACCCTGAAATCCTACTTCTGAACATAGAGACAAAAGTAACTTATATATGAAACACAGTTCCTCTACTGGGAAAAGAAAGAAAATGTTATTCTTGGAGCAAATTATTCATTGAAAGACCAATAGCATGTACATCTCAGATTTACTCCCAAATAGCTAGATCACCTAATGAGAAGCAAGGATTATTGAAGTAGTTCCAAAACTATATAAAATACATTTATGAAGTATGTCAAATATAAGATGATCTAATCTACCAAAACCAAATGCTTGAATGGGTTAAATTATTTCTGTGATACATGGCAAGTGCTCTATAGACTTATTTTTAATATTTATGTTGAACATGTAGGAGATAATTGTGCTATTCTAAATTCTAAAGCTGTCTCAAGGTTCCTGCCCCTTAGTTTTTCAACCAAATGCTAATCTAGGCACTGCTATTGTTGAAATTTCATAATGGAATTAAAGTTACTAATCAGTTGACCTTAAAATAGGGAGATTGTCCTAGATTATCTGAGTGAGCCAAAGGTAATCACTGAGCCCTTAAAAATAGAGGAAGAACAGAAAATCAGATGCTGCAGAACAAGAAACCAAAGGGATTCCAAATGTGAGAAAGACTTGGCATGCTAAGACTCTGTGATGCAGAGGTCCACATGTAGGGATCAGAGAGAGAGGCTTCTAGGAGCTAAGGCTGGCTCTTTGCTAATAGCTAACAAGTAAATGGGAGCCTCATTCCAACAACCACAAGCGATCAGATTCTGCTCACCAAAATGAGCTTGCAAATGGAATTTTCCCAGAGTCTCTTGATAGGAGCTCAGTTGGCCTCTACCTTGACTTTAGTCTTGTCAACCTTGAGTAGAGAATCAAACCAAGCCAACCCAGACTCCTGAGCTACAGAATTGTGAGATAATACAGTTGTGTTGTTTTAAGCTGCTAAACTGTGGCAATTTGTTATGGTGGCAATAGAAAACTAATATAACAATAAAACATAGAAAAATTATATATATGTGTGTGTGTATTCAGCTCAGGAAATGAGTTGCACAGGTTGGGAGCTAAGAGTGTTCTTTATATTTTTAAATGCTTGGAAAGAATCAAAAGAAGAATGTTTTATGACATGTGAAAATTATATAACTCATATTCAAAATTCACCATCCATAATTTTATTTGAACATATTCATCTCATTTGTTTATGTGTTGTTTCTGGTTGCAAAGTTGAGTAGTTGTAGCAGAGATCACATGGCCACAGAGTCTAAAATATTTACTCTCTAGTATTTTATTTTTGAAAAAATTTGCCAGTTTTTGCAATAGCATAAAGTGTTTCCACAAAAAGAAATAAGAACAAGGAGAATAACATCAATCAAAGGTTGAAAAACACCCAATAGTGGCATGCCAAAATCTCGGCTGTATTATTTTTCTTTACTTTACTTTTTTTTTTTTTTTTGTTATGTTCTTGGGTTGTCAGATGGGGTGGATAGCACATTGAGCACAGTTTCACATGTGAGAGCAGAAAAGTGGGGCACATTTAGTCTACATGCCCCAGGAAATGGGTGACTACATCATCTTTACCATATACACCTAGAGCTGCCAAAACCTAACATAAATAAGATCTTTCCAGATTCTTAGTCATCACCTTTTGCTATCCTTGTAAGAACACTAACTATAATCCTTTTATTTGTTTAGCTCAGATAAGCACTTGAATCATTTGTCATTTCAGAGCTCTATGATATCAGAACGATCTATTGGGATTATGCTTTTGCCATATTTTCAGGTCTTGGGGGTAGATGGAATGTTTAGTAGAATGAGAAACTAATACCTAGTGAGTGTATACCATGCACCAAGTCATGTGCTAGGTACTGTATATATGAGGTCAGACAATTAATTTCATGAACTCATCCTAGAAAAAGTGCTAGATACCTCATTGCTAAATATCACTATGCTTGAAGTACGCCCCTTGGGAAGCTATGCACCAATGCCAGCACCTAGTCCACCCTTCAAAGAGATTTTGGAACTCTTTTTGTGGAATGGCCATCAGAGCTGTTGTCACACCCTTGCCAAAGTCATGACACCTTACTGAGTTTTTTGTATAGTGCTGCCAACATAAGCACACGGTGGCAAGTTCACATATTTAACTCAGATTTTAATTATGACAGCAGCTCTGATGGTCATTCCAGAAAAAGAGTTCCAAAATTGCTTTGAAGGATGCATTAGGTGCTGGTGTGGGTGCATAGCTTCCCAAGGGGAGTACTTTAAAGGTGACCATAGTGATATTCAGCCATGAGGTATGTAGCACTTTTTCTAGAATGAGTTTATGAAATAATTGTTTGACCTCGTATGTACATTGACATTTTCTATTCTGTATCTTTTTTAAAAAAATACAAAACCCACCAATAGGTCCTGACCCACAGTTTTAAAACCTCACCCTAGGGAAATTCTTGTACATGTCTGTGATGCCATATATACAAGAATGTCATAACAGCATTTTTTGTAATGTTATAAACTGAAACAATATAAGGGTCTGTGAACAAGAAAATAGATATAATATAGGATGATATCATAGTGAAGATGAATGTGATGATGTTAGCATAAGCATGGACAGATTTCACAAAAAATGTTAGGCTAAAGAAGTCACAACGAATATATACAGTATGATTTCCATTTGTATAGTACTCAAAAATGAAAAACCAGTAAAGCCATAAAATAAAGCAAGGCAAATGAAAAAGGCAAAACAAGAATGTTGAACTTCTTCAATTAGGTAACATACAGATAATCTTTTTCTTTTTTTTTTATTGTTTAAGCCATCCAAATACATTATAGAGTGTCTTGATATGTATATTTTCACATTTAAAAAAATCCCTCTAGTCTATGTAGGTATTAATATACCATACCACAGTGAATAAAGCATTCTAAAAGAGGGGCAGGCTCTTGTAAATAAATCATAAGTTTTTGAAATTAGTATGTCAAAGCACTCAAACTGCTTCTTACCACTCCAAAAATCTCCAAATCTACTTTGATGTGAATCTCTCTCTTGTAGCCTAGATTACAATATTTTCCTCCACTAGGGGTGGTTTTGAAATGACTATGTGACAACTGTCGATACCTATCAGACCAAAGATCACCAGGAAACTGCCTATGGTTGAACAAGTTGAGATTTTCGTTCATTGCAGTGAAGAAAAGCACATGCCATGAAGAACCTTGGGTGCCTCCATAAAAGGGTGTTTGAAAGAAGTTCTTTATTAAATTTATTGGGGTGACATTGGTTAGTAAAATTATATAGGTTTCAAGTGTACATTTCTATAATACATCATCTATATTGCATTGTATGCTCACTCACAACCCAGAGTCAGTTCTTCTATCACCATATATTTGACTCCGTCCCCCACCATTCCCTCCTCTGCTGTAGGATTTGGGTTTAAGGTAGGTAATTTTGTGGAGAATTCAAGGGAGCAGGGATCTGCTCCACATTAGGTGATGTCAGGAAGCAGGGACAATGCTATGATTGGTTTCTTAATAAGTTTTATCTAAAGCGGAGGCAGACTAGAACAAAGCTAAAGCTGTAATTGGTAAGGAAGCAGCAGGTCATTTACATTATTAGCCAAGAAAGCGGGTGTCTGGTACTTTGAGGCTTGAATGGTCACCTTGTTTTTGTCTATGCTTAGACAAGATTATGTTATTTTGTCTCACTTAATCATGGGTGCAGAATGATCTTGTGAGATACTGGTGTTCTGAAATTGTTTATGCTCAACAGGAGAATGCCATGGCCTGCCTCTGAGCGCCAGCAGCTCCAAACAACATCAAGGCCTACATGTTAAGTGTTAGATCACTTTCTAGATGTCAGGGGCTGTATTTCTCTTTTTCATAACAAAGGACTATAAATTCTAACCTGCACTCCCTCTGTGTATGTTCAGCCATTGGTGCTATCTTGTTTCAAGTTTACTGACACTCATATATCATCTATTTCAGTTATATTTCACCTATTTCATTAATGACTACCAATTCATCAAAAATAAAACATCAGGTTCCTCCTTTTTTAAAAATGCAGACTCTCACAAGGACACAGAGCAGCATGAAATGTCATAACATGGCATGAATATAAGGTCAGTTCATAAATACCGTATTACAAGTATCTCATTTTTTTGGTTCCCTGTCATGTAGTTTTTATCTTCAGGGTCCTTCTGAGTTCAAATGGTATGTTAATTAGGAAAAATGACCATTATGACTGTCTTTGTGTTGAAGGGCAACTACCTCAGCTGATACAATCGTGAAATTTTCTAGGTCTCATTAAAAGAATGAAATGAATTAACTAGCTGTGTCAGGGTGTCTTTCATTGTGTGTATAGAGTTAGTTTTAAAACTGGATCTACAGCAACTGATTTGTTAGAATTAGAAGGGGGAGGAGAAAATATCAAAGGCTGCTCAGCCATTGTAACAGGTAGCCTCCCTCCATTACTCTTTGCTGTAATCATTTCAGTGCTACAGCAATAAAATCTCATTACTTTTACCCAATCCAAGGTAAATGACAATAAAGGCTGTGCTTCCAACTGATTAAAGAATGAGTCACTTTCTGACTCATCTCATTTCTTAGAAGTCAGGGTGGAAATTTCAATTTTATGGTCTATTAAACATAGAGACAGCCCAGTGGCACTGCAGCATTCTCTCATAGTAAAGGGCGTTCACTGCCAATAAAATATCATTCACACTTCCTTTTCAAAAACCACTCCATGAATAGCAAACAAGATACTTCCAATTCTGATAGATTAAGTCTCTGAGATCACACAGACTAGCAGCTGAAATATTGGCAAAGTAATAGTCTCTCTTTTCAGCATTAAAAATGAGCGATTTTGATATGTCAAATTAAACACTTATCATGTAAATTTCCAGTTGTCACAGAAAGATATAAGTTGTTGTCACAAGGGTATAAGAATCACACATTGAAAGTTCTATTTCATTCTTAGGATATTTTAATGCATGAAGACAGAATTTACTCTATTGATCAGACAATAATGTAATAAATTCACCTTCTTCCTTAGACTGTGAAACCACTGAGGGTAGTCCATCTTTGTATCCTTATCCTCTAGTATACAAAGAGGTTATCAATAAATGTTGTAAAAGGATGGATGGATGAGTCAATGGACATAAAGAGACAGGTAGATGGTTTGGTTTTTAAGTTATTGTTTCACCAATAAAGAAGTACACGGGATTCAGATGATCTGTATTGATGCATTAACATCTCCTAAGGAAGGCACAGAACTTTTAATTTGTCATTATTTATTCTTACATCTTTCTGACAACAACCTGTCTTGTAGTTGTATCTTTCTATGACAACTGGAAAGTTACTATGCTCAGAGGGGCAAATGTATTTCAACATGGCTCATGTTTTTTTGTTTTGTTTTGATTTTGGTGTGTGTGTGTGTGTGTGTGTGTGTGTGTGTGTGTGTGTGTGTGTTTGTCCCCATACTTCTGAAAGAAGAAAACCACATTTGCTCTATAACTTCCTTAAGCTTGAAATGCTTTAATTGGAACTCTGCTATCTATGAATTCATTCATTTACTTATTCATCTATCCACCTATTCATTTAACAAATATTCATTGAGTATTTTATATAGGCATTCTTTTATGTACTAGAACCACATCAATGAATATTACAGATAAAATCACATGCCCTCATGGTTACAAAGCTTATAATCTAGTGGAGGAAGAAAGATAATAAACAGAATAAATAAATAAAACATATAGCATGTTAGTATTAAGGGAAAAAAAACACAGGAAATCGTTGTACTAGTTTGGGTATGCTACTTCTATAACAATCAACCTACAAATTCCATTGACTTAACACATTAAAAGTTTCTCTCTCAATATAAACTAATGCTGATTGTCTATTTCAGTTACCATCCTTACTGACTAGCAGACGAATTGATAGAAAACCTTTAAATTTGCAATGAGTGAATACATAAGCTCATTGGATCTTGTATTGAAAAGTATGCTTCACTGTAGTATAAATACACAATGGAATATTACTCAGCTATAAGGAAAGATGAAATATTGCCATTTGCGACAAAATGGATGGACCTGGAGATCATCATGCTAAGTGAAATAAGCCAGACAGAAAAAACAAAGAACTGCATGACTTTACTCATATGCGGAATATAAAACTGAAAGCAAAGAAAAAAAGAAATGAACAAACAAATAACCCATGGACACAATCAATAGTTTAATGTTTATTTGGGGATGAGTGGTTTAGGGAGGGGAGAAAGGGGAGGGGGTGGGAGAGGAGGGGGGGAATCTAAATATAAGGTGATGGAAAGAGAAGTCACATTAGGTGGTGACCTTATTATACATCAAGTTGACAATGCACTGTAGAATTGTATGCCTGAAACCTATGTAATCCTTGCTAACAGATGTCACCCCAATAAGTCTATCAATAAAAATAAATAAAAACGGTTGACTTCTCCACCCCCCAAAACCACAGAGGCAAAAGGTCAATGAACCCCAGGAATACTGCTCCAGAATCCTTCCAGGGATGGCATGTGACTGTTAGTCCACAAATGTGACAGGGAGGGGATCTAGGAGAAATGGATGGTGCTGGACAGAAAAGTACCCTGGATAGTGTGCATGCAACACCAGGATACACTTTTCATTAGAATGAACTGAACAAAACCCTCAGAAAAGATAGAGGCAAAGGGCAAATTGATTAGAACATTATATTCTAGCAGAGGTGGGTCCATTTTCCATCATCGCTGTTAACTAGTAACTAATGAAAACACACATAGGCCTCTATAATGGAGTTGGGGAGTTGGTAAAAATATGGCAGATTGGGGATTGGGGATAGAGGACAAAAAAAAAAAGAAAAAGAAAAGGTAGCACTGTGGGAAGGCATAAGGCATGTTCAAGTATGCTGAAAACACTAATTTTTGACATGCAGGACAATAGGAGCAGTGTTTGGAAAATTCAAGTAGGAAAAAATGAAGGTATAGTTTGGGAGCCAATTGTAAATACCTCTGGAATGAGTTTAGGCTTTATTTGAAAGAATTGGCCAGCTTGAAAGCTTTTGGTTATGGGAATGACACTTCAGAGCAGTAAACTTAATTGTATGGGCTGATGGATGTGCTCCAACTCGTCTGTTTCCACTGCCTATACTACTCATACAGAGCACAGCAATGAGGTTGAGACCTGTGGTAGCAAAGACAGGAGACCTGTGTGAATACCATTGTCTGGTCTTCTTGTTTATTTGGTTCCTACAAAAAGTAGTACCTGCTGCAAGGACCAGAGACAAGTCTGAAAAGCAGGATTTCTCTTTTCACCATTGTCATTTGCACTAGTGCATTATTTGTAAGGTCATCATTTAAAAGTATTTTTAAGAAACTTGAGCACTAGAAAACTGATTGAGGTTTATATTCAGATGAGGATTGGTTCTTAAAATGCAAATGCTGTTATTCATTTTTAGTTTTTTTTTAATGAGCTTTATGAGGAATAATTGACAAATAAAATTTTATGGTAAAGGATACGATGTGATTTGATACATGTATATATTATAAAGGATTCCATCATATAGTTAATGAAAAAATTCCATCACTTTAAAAAAAGAAAACAAAAGTATGCTTCAGTAATTGTAAATGGCATTTAGAAGTTAAAGATGAAGTTTCTCTCCCCATAGAGCAGTGTGAGTCAACTCCTGATTGACTGAAGGGCTCATGAGTCACAGTCCCTAGTTACTGTTATCTGAGCAAATGAAGGGTACAGAGAAGAAGGTCAACAGTAATGAAATAAGAATGGAAATGTCTAAGTACTAGGGATCAAATAAATAATAATGCATAAGAATTGGAAAAATGTTTTTGAGCAATTCCTTATATGTCCTCAGACTCTTCAACTGGAAGGTCAGTCATTTTGATAAAGTTGCATTTCCTTCTCTTTTTTCTGTTGTCAAATTTATTGGGGTGACATTGGTTAGTAAAAATTACATAGGTTCCAGGTATTCAATTCTATCATACACCATCTATGTGTTGTTTTTTGTGTTCTTCACCCAGAGTCAGTTCTGTTTCCCTTACCATATATTTGAGACCCTGTCCCTTCACCCACCCCTCTCCCCCCATACCCTCAGATAACCACTAACCACTAAACTACTGATTGTGTCCATGAGTTTTTGTTTCTTTGTTGCTTTCAGCTTTCTGTTCCATATATGAATGAAGTCATACAGTTCTTGGTTTTTTTCTGTCTGGCTTATTTCGCTTGACATGATTGTCTCAAGGTCAAACCATGTTGTTATAAGTGACCCTATTTTATCTTTTCTTAAGGATAAGTAATATTCCATTGTGTATATATACCACAGCTTCTTGGAAGGCAGTTATGCTCACCACTATTCCACCAACACAATTTCACAGCTTCTTTATCCAGTCATCTATCAAAGGACACTTCGGCTGTATCCATGACTTTGCCACCATAAATAGTGCTACAATGAACACTGGGGTGCATATATATCTTTGAGGACTAATTCCCTTCTTAATTGTCCGAAAGTGCCAAATCTCACCTTGGTAAAGTCTGACATGAAAAGAGCTGAGTAGAGAAACAAATGAAAAAACTTATTTATCCCAATTCTACTAACACACATTCTAACTTCTTAGTGTTCTTATTTCCACTGCCTACAAAATATAAAATCAATTGACTCTCTTACCTAATAGGTATATTTTGAGACCTGGGAGTACTAGGAATAACTGTGATCCAAAAATAGATCAGCTCTCACAGGGCCTGAGGCTCCAGTTTTGAAATTAGCTCAATCCCTGATTTGATCAAGGTAATGCTGAATATCTAGTGGCCCCATTCTATTTCCCTGCTAGAAGAAAAATGTATATTCTCAATAGATACATATTATTATACAGCATCTCACTAAGCTCTACAATTTTTCAATTTGTCTATCAATCAAAAATTATCATGTTTATGAGAAAACAAGGTATAACCAAAATCAAGAGAAACAACAAACAACAGAATCGGTTTCATAGGGGACTTAGATAATAGAGCTGTAATTAATAGACTTTAAAATAATTATGAATAATTTATTCAATAAATTATAAGAAAAGAGTGGGAAGTTCAGCAGAGTTAGAAAACACAACAAAAGCAAAATGAAAATTATAAAATTGAAACACACCATTGAATTTATGCATTAAAAAGGTGGATTTAACAGCAAATTAGACATGACCAAAGACAAGATTACTAAATTGAAAGTCAAATCAGACAAAAATATATGAAAATAATTCAGAGATTAAAATGATAGAAAATATGGAAAGGAATATAAGGGATATGTGTATATGAAAGATGTTGAATAGAACTAAGATACACATTTGGAGTACTTGGAGTAGAGAGAAAAGGTGGGAAAAAAGCAGTATGTGAAGAGATATTAGCATAGAGATTTTCAAATGTGATAAAAGATATTAATAGGTACAGATTTAAGACACTCTAGAAAGACCAAAATGAATAAATACAATAAAAATCAGACTGAGGCATGTTATAGTAACTGTTGAAAATCCAACAGGAAAGGGGAAATATTAAAAGTAGTCAAAGGAAAATACTTTTATCTTCAAAGGAGCAATGATATATTGACAGCTGATTTTTGAACTGAAACATTGCACACCAGAAGCAAATGGAATAAGTAATACCTTCAAATTACTTAAAGTTAATAACTTCTAACCTAGAATTCTATAACTGGCAAAAACATATTTGAAAATTAAGGGTGAAATAAAGCCATGCAAATAAAAACAAAAAAATTGATAGTATTCATCATTAGCAGAATTACAATGAAGGAAATACTGAATGATATCCTTGAGGCAGAAGGAAAGTTATCCCAGATAGAAACACAGAGATGTAGCAATAAAAAACACAGAAAGATGGAAAGGATAGTAACTATGTAGTAAATCTAAATGAACAATAACTATAAAATAACAATAATATCATGTGGGATTAATTATTTCATAGACTAAATATTTGTGTCCCCTGTGTAATTCATGTGTTGAAATACAGTACCCAATTTTATGGTATTTGGAGGTGGAGACTTTGGGAGGCAATTGCTACCCTTATAAAAGAGACTCCAGAGAGCTTCCTTGTCCCTTTCAATATGTGAGGACACAGTGAGAAGACAACTGACTATGATCCAGGATGCAGGCCCTCACCAGACACCAAATCTGCCAAAAACTTGATCTTGGACTTCCCAATCTCCAGAACCGTGATAAACAAATTGCTGTTGTTTATAAGGCACTCAGTCTATGGTATTCTGCTATAAGTGTTTGAACAAACTAAGGTAAAGTGTATGTGTATAAATAAATACAAACTATATAGGCATTTATGTGTGTGTATAGGTATAGATAAATATACAGATATTTAAAATATACAACAATAGCACTAGGAGGAGAGTAAGGGAGTGAAAGGATTTTAAGGTCCTGGTATTGTCTTGGGAGTTCAAAATATACTAATTTATATTAGATTTTAATAAATCAAAAATGTATGTTGTAACCTCTAGTGTAATCATTAGTTGAGTGATAAAAAAATGTAAAAATAATGAAGGGAAAAATAGAAAAAAATACTTAGACAACTTAGGTGAAGGAAAATAAGTAGAGAAAAAAGAACCAAACAGATCAGATAGACAGCAGATAAATAGGTGATAAATTTTAAGTAAAATATATGAGTAATTTCATTACTACAAATATCTTAATTAAATGACAACAATTTTTAGACAGGATTACAATACATACACACACACAATTATTAATATATTCTGTTAACAAGAGACACACCTTAAATATAAGGAAACAGAAAAGGGTAAAAGATAATATATCATGCATACACTAAGCAAAAGAAAGCTCTTGTAGATGTACCAATTGCAAACAGTAAAATTTAGGAAAAAATCATAACTAGAAATAAGGAGGGATTTTTCATAATTATAAAAGTTTCTGTACACCCATAAAATCTCACAATCCTAAACATTTTACTCGAGATTTTAATTTCAACATAAATAAGGCAAATATTATCAGAACTAAAAGGAAAATTAGAAAATCCATAACAATTGTTGAGAGAGCTTAGTATGTCTCTCCTAAATCAAATAAAATATGTAGATACCTGTCACAGGGCACTTTGGTTGTTTCCATGTTTTGGCCACTGTGAATAGCGCTGCAATGAACACTGGGGTACATAAGTCTTTGTGGACAAAGGTTTTCAAGTCTTTTGGGTAGATCCCCAGAAGGGGGATTGCTGGGTCAAATAGTAGGGGACGGGTGGGATGGGGAGGGGAGAAAGGGGAGGGGGTGGGGGGGAAGCTGAATATAGGGTGATGGAAAGAGAGGTCACATTGGGTGGTGAACTTATTATACATCAAGTTGACAATGCACTGTAGAATTGTATTCCTGAAACCTATGTAATCCTTGCTAACAGATGTCACCCCAATAAGTCTAACAATAAAAATGAATTAAAAAAATATGTAGATAAAATATCAATAAGGATAGAAAGTTTTGGACAACACAATTAGCAAATATCATTTGACAGACATATCGAAGATATTCAAATCAGTGATGCAGATTTTTTTTTTCAAGGACCTAGGAAATATTTAACAAAATTGATCATTTGCTGGGTTGAATTTCAAATACTGAAATTATACAGAGTATGTTCTCTGGCCACAATAGAATTAAGCTAGAATTCAGTATCAAAAAGAGATACAGAAAAATCCCTTTGAAATGATTGTTTAATGGAAACAGGGTTTTAGTTTGGGAAGATGAAAAAGCTCTGAAGATGGATGGATGGTGGTGATGATTGTACAAAAATGTGAATGCATTTAATGTCACTGAACTGTACATTTAAAAGTGGTTAAAATGACACACTTTATATTATGTATATTTTACAACAATTAAAAATAAAAATTTTTTTAGGTATACAAAATTAGAAATGAAGAAAGACAATTATAAATAACTCAAGGCCAAAGAAAAAGATCACAATGGAAATTAGAATATATAATGAAATGGGTATCATAAAAATAACTGTAATAAAAGTGTGTGGGATGCAGTTAAAGTAGTAAAAACAGGAAAAGTCAATCCTTAAATGCATGTGTTAGAAAAGAATAAAGGCTAAAAAATGAAACATCTAGGCATCTGTATCAAAAAACTGTTAATGGAAATAATTTAAATCCAAAAAAGGCTAAAAGAAAAGAAACAAGGAATAAGGTAGAATACAATAAAATTGAAAACAAATATGCAATAAGGCAAGAAAAAATAAAAAGTTGTTATAATACAAAGGAAGAAACAAAACATTTTTTCACAGATGATATGATTGTGTATAATAAAAATCTAAAAGTCTTCATAGAAACTACTATAATTAATAAATGATGTGGAATTTAACAAGATTACTAAGTACAAAGCCAGACTACCCAAGTCAATTACATTTCTACAATTGTATATCAAAACCATTAGAAAATAAATACTTTAAAAGGGCACTATTTATAACAAAATTCAAATATTTAAAATAAATCTAATAATGTATAAAACTTATACCAGAAAACTATAAAATATTATCGATAGGAATTAAAGAAGATTTAAATAGGTGGAGGAGCACATAGTGTTTGCAGACTGAGTCTAAATACTGAAAGATGTCAAATTTCCCCCGAAACTATCTATTGATATAATGTAATCCCAATAAAAATGCCAGTAAGGTTTGTTTTATGGAAATAGTCAAGCTGATTCTAAAATTTATATAAAAATAGCAAAGGCCAAGAATAGACAGGTCATTTTGAACACGAACACAGTGGATATAAAATTTTACTATAAAACTACAATAATTAAAATAATGTGACATTGGCATGATGTCAGACACATAATAGAGTGGTCAAATTGATTGAAAAAAATAAATGTCTTTTCCATGAATGTTGCTGCATTAAGTGAATACCCATATTAAAATATAATAATTAATCCCTAATTCATAGTATGCACAAAAGTAAGTTCCAAGTATATTGTACATTGAAAGGTAAAAGCTGAAACAATAACAATTACAGAAGATCACATAGGTGAATATTTTCATGATTTGGGAGTGAGGCCAAGTTTTCCTTACCAGGATACAGAAAAAGTCCCATTAATTATACAGAAAAAGATGAACAAATTGAGTTACTAAAAATTAGAGATTTCTGCCCATCAAATGGTACCATTAAGCAAATAAAAAGGTAAGTCAAAAGGTGGGAGAAGACATCTGTAACACAAGGAGAAGCCTGTATGCAGAATATATAAAGAACTGATTAGTCATTAAAGGACAGACAATCCAACAGAAAAAATAGGGAAGCAATTTGAACTGGTGCTTCACAAAAAGGGTGTACAATGTTTTTTCATTAGTAATAAAGAGGGTAGAAATAAAATCCACTTAACATCCAACAAAACTACAAAAGTAAAAAATAATGTGTTGGTAAAAAATGTATTGCTAGTGAGAGGGTAACTTGGCAAAATCATTTTTAAAAAGTACTTGGCATCATCTACTGAAATTAAACATATGGGTATTCTATGAACCAAGAATTTTACTCCTATGTATATACATCCATTAGAAATACATACATACGAGGGCTGTCTGGAAAGTATCCAGCTATGTAATATGAAAAATAGAATCATTTATGGCTGGATGTTTTCCAGACAGCTCTCATATGTATACCAAGAGGCATGTACAAGAATATCTATAATAATATTATTTGTAAGAGGTGAAAACTTAAACATCCCAAATATCCACCAATGATACAATGGTATATTACTCTTTATGTATGATAAAATATCATGAAACAGTTAAAATGAATAAACTGCTATATGCAACTAAACTGGATTAGTCTCACAAATATAATGCTAACCAAAATAATTTATAAACAAGTACACACTGTATAATTCAATTTATATAAAGTACAGATGGTCCCCAACTTATATTTTCCCTTACAATGTTTAGATTTTATGATGGCACAAAAGCAATACACATAATAAATTGCATGAGATATTCAAAGCTTTATTGTAAAACAGCCTTCATGATGATTTTGCCCAGTTGTAGGCTAATGTAAGTGTTCTGACCACATTTAAGGTGCGCAAGGCTAAGCTATGATGTTTGGTTAGGTAGGTGTATCAAATGCATTCTTGATTTATGATACTTCCAACTTACTATGGGTTTATCCAGACATAATTCCATCATAACTTGAAAAGCAGCAGTATAAATACTCCAAAATTAATCTGTGGTGTTAGCAGGACAGTGATTATAGTTGGGGAATAAAAAGGGAGTAGTGATATGTTGGAGGAAGAATGAGAAAGGCTTCTGGGGTGATAGTAATGTTTTATTTTTTCACCTGAGTGATAGTCACACAGACATTATGGTAATTCACTGAGCTGTACACCAGGGCTTCTCATACAGGAGTGACTTTTGCTCTTCAGGGAACATTTAGCAAGGTCTGGAGGAATTTTTCATTGTCACAACTGGAAAGGGGGAGGGGTGATACTGGTATCTAGAGGGTAGAGATCAGGGAGGCCGTTAAATATCCTACAGGGCACAGAACAGTCCCTCTCTCCCCAACAAAGAATCATATTGCCCAAAATAATCAGCAATGTTGAAATTGAGAAACCCTGTTGAACACTTGTTACTTGTGTCCTTTTGTGTAACTAAACCCTTGTAAAAAAAAAGTCCATGTATCCATAAAAAAGATGCTACTCTCTTTCCAAGCTTTCCTATGTGTATTTCTTTACTTCTTGTTAATTTGATTGTTGTCTTCTAGGGGTCACTAAGAGCTGAAAGGAACAAATGCTCCTGTAAAATTGTGTGGTAACAAAACTGAAATTGAGGAAATTCTGACCATTTATGAGTATCATTTCCTCTATGACTCATTATTTGACTATACTGAAAGAGTCTTTATATCCAACTTAGAAATGCTAAATTGAGGGGAGCAGAATTGGAGAAACCCATTAACCCACACTGAGACAAGCTTTCTAAGAAGTGCCCAGGGTCTAAAACAGGGATTTTTGCATTACATACTTGAGTTGCAGGTGTATCATGTTACTTTTAAGTACAAAGCAAAGTTGATTATTGATACATTTTCTGTATATGGAGAAATATCCAAAGTAAATAATTTGATTTCATAGGAAAAACAGGATACCCAGCATTATTTTTGCATCCCGATTTTTCAGATGACTAAACTCAGTTTAGAAAATGAATATAAATTTTGACAAAGGCTATGTTGCAACCCATATGACAATGATTTTATCAGTGTTCATTTCCCCAGATCTATTAAAGGATGTTTGCTAATTACAGGAAGGAAGTTCTAAAGGAAATTTACTTATGTGGGACAAAGAATCGAAGATGGTTGCTTAAGTAAATTAATGTATCTGAAGAAAGTAATAAAATAACGTAAGTGGTTCATTTTTTTTAGAAGTGCTTATATCAACTTAGTGTTGAGATGTATATCAACTGCTCATTTTAGGATCGCTTTTATGAAAAATAATGCAATCACTGAATATAGGAGCCTTCAACAAAACACAGTAGTCCTTATTCAAAGGCACTAGAAATGGAAGGTCACTCACCCTTACTACTGAACTATTTACTTTCCTCCCACATAGTCTCTGAACTCCTATAAGAGGATAAGATAGTGAGTAGAATAACTAAACTAAACTAAATTAAATCAAAGCAACCAACCCACCCAACCTGAAGTGATGTCAATATCCCCCACCTCAACCACAGAAAAGAGAGACCAACAGGGAGTTGCTTTGAGATGAGATTCTTAGGCACCTTCCAGGTAGAGGGAGATGAAGGGTCCCTGTGAGGGAGAAAACATACCAGTTGATCCAGGAGGAGAGTTCTCAAAATGATGGAGTTTGGTAGACTTCAGGAGTAGTAGAGACTACATCATGTATAGACTCTAGCTGAACTAAACTTAGAAAGCAGTTATTCTTGACTTACACCTAGGTTGGCAAGAGTGAAACCCATAGCCACTGCACTCCCACAGGCTAGACACAGAGATGAATGAGAAGGTTCTCAACCTTCATCCTTTCTCAAGAACCAGGTTTGGAGGAAATTTAGGAACTACTCAAGCTTTGCACCTCAGCTGATGTGGAAAGCAAGCTGAATATTTCATACTCATCTTGCAAGTTACCCCAAGTATCTCAGAATGTCTCGGGGGAATTATCTGTAGCTTCTGAGAAGGTGTGTGGAGTCAAGTGGGCCTCCAAGAAAAGAAAGCTCATGGGTGGTTCTCAAATGCAGAAAGAGACCTCATTCTGAGAGGCTTCTAAATTTACCATACTCGTATGTTTTCTTTCTTGCCTTCTGCATGCCAATCCCATTAGTCATCAAATCTGGCTTTCCAAGCAAAGATAAGAAACTCACGCGACTTTAGCACAGACAGTGCACTTCCAACTGCCATCAAGGCCCCAGACACGACACTCGCTGCACACTCTCAGTGAGCACGCCTGGCATGGGTCTCCCCGGTCAAATATGAAGCCCAGGTTTCTCTGACAGTGGACACAGACTCTGCTGGTGTCTTGTTGAGTTTTCCCACTTCTATGTTTTGCTTCTAAGAGATCATTTTTCAGCTTCCTGGAAGGAAAGGAAAAGAATCATTTAAAAAACCAACCAAACAAAACCAAACAGAGGAGAAGAGCTATCTTTATTTAAGAGATGTTTTCATTTGGAAGAATATTTGAAAGAATTAAGGAGTCACAGCCAAATACTTTCAGAAAACACAATTTCTCCCTCCAGAATCAACAATGTTTTGATATCAATAGCTAAAAAATGTTTGTGTTTTACTTTTGAATTTTGACATCCTTCATGAGCACTATTTTGCTATTAGTATTTATTCATATTCTACTCTAATTTCTGCAAGATATCTTTGATACTATAACATTGGTGCATACTCCTAATCTAGAGACATATACAATACCATGTTCTTTACGTGTCTAGACATACTTACTACATGAGGCAAGAATGTGAAATCCAACTTGGCAATATGGGTACTTTCATTAAGTCAGTGAAGAGTTTGCTACAAAAACACTGCCTGCCTTGCCAGATCTAAATGCTTGTGCTTAGCCTTTGAGGGTTTCCAAAAATTTTCATTGACCTACGGGCTTTGTTGTCAGACATAGCTATGTTTGAATCCAGGTTCCATCATGAATTAGGTGTATAACCTTAGGCAATGATTTACCTAATCAACCTCAGTCTCTACATTTCTAAAATGGGAGTAATAATATTCTTACATGACCATTTTTAAGATTAAATGAGATGACAGGAGGGATATCCAGAAAAAATTGCAGGTATAAATGCCTCTATTTTTCATATTACATGGCTGGATACTTTCTGGACAGCCCTTGTATATGTAAAATTATCAGCATGATTCCTTGCACATAGGTACTAAATGAATGCTGTTTCCATGTCCCTTCTTTTACTACCTGACATGTAATCTGTTTATTTACACTTTGGAAAACAGCTATCAAAGTGTGGTCCTTGTTCAGAAGCATGAGCATCATCTGAGAACTTTTTAGGAATGCAGAATCTCAGGTTTCACATATGACCTACTGGATTGAATTCTGCATTTTCAAAAAATCTCCAGGTGATTAGAGTTTGAAAAGCACAGCTTTGGAACATTTGTTTTCAAATGTGACTACACAGTGGAATATTTTTTAAAATAATGATTCCCGAGTTGTATTCCCACAGATTCTGATGTAATTGGTTTTAAAAGCTAGTTTTAAAAGTTTCCCTATTTATTCTAATACACTTCCAAATTTGGAAAACACTGCTTTAGAATATAGGCTCATCCCCATTTAAATGCTTCACAGACATGCTATTTCCTTATGCTACCCCTCTCCAATTCCTTCTTTGACACATTATTTTTATGTTCCAGAAAAACATCCCAGATCATCCCACAGATCTCATATCATCTCCTTTCACATTTGTGGTACTGCGCTTTGTTATATCTAACTAGACTAGCATCCCCCCAAAAGCAGGAACAATTTAATTTCTTATATCTACTGCTCAGGACCCAGTTTTGTGCTAGTTATAGGGTACTTAAATGTTTAAAACTGTTCATGATCTGTTTGGGGCCTTCAAACTAACCTGTGAGGAATTATGAGTCTCATGTTAAAGGTAGTATGCAATATAGATGAAACCAGAAACCATGTCTTTTAATTCCTAGCTTAATGAAAGATTCATAAATGGGGAATTTAAAGAGTGAGGAGTAAGATTTCCAAAACTTTAATTCATTGTCTCATTCATTTATCCAATGAGTATTTACTGAGCACCTTTTGTGTGTTCAGTATTCTGGTATTCAGAGGCAAAAATCACTCAAAATAGGACACCTACTAAGATCCCCATTATCCTTGATGTTAGTTGAGAGGAGAATGAATAATGCAAGATGATTCATGTATTGCAACCAGCAGCCATACAGAGCACTCTCAAGTCCTCACTCTCGTCTATCTGAACACAAATGACAACAGCCCACAACAAATGCTTTCCTAATCCCCAAATTGGAGTTTAGAAAGTACCCTCATGTCTCTTTTCCAGTGATAAATGACTCATGAAATTGAATGGAGAAAAAGCTCCACAGGAGTTACTTTTAAAAACTTATAAAAGCTCCAAGTTTTAAAATAACAGAGTAAGTTCTCATTTGAAGACTATGACTGTGTCATTCAAAGAAACACAACAGACATCTGAACATGTCAGAACATAGGGAAAAATAAAACACTGCCTATTTAAAATCAATAACAATTTATGCAACAATGATAAAGAAGTGATCAAAATGAGTAGAACTAAGATAGCAATCCTAAACAGCAGTTCTATCTAAGTAGGCTAGGGGACCAAAGACTAATAAACTGAGAAAATGGGGTACTCCAGGGTATTTCAGAGGCAAACTGTATTTTAAAAAGTTTCTATGATTAGGTGCCTGAAGTTTAACCACTTAAACTAGAGTGGGTGAGACTACTTGGGGAAATTATGGCCATAAAATCAAACATTTATAGTGTATCTTTCTTGGTGCTCAACTGACAGGACTTAATTTAGCAATCAGGTTTCACCTAGTTCACAGTTCTAGAGTCTGAAAAGACCTGGTGCTCCATATAAGTCAGGTCACAGGGAGGGAAGAATTTAAAGTTCCAAACACACTATTTAGGGAATTCCAAAGGCAATTAGTGCTAACTGCCCCACATACTCTGGAAGCTATCTCTGAGCTACGTGGGAAGAGCTAGGAAGAATTCCATAGGCTGCACAAAATGTTAAGCAGCTTACTGGTTTTTCAACTCTTAGAAACTGACCTAAATCAATCACATCTCGGATAATTCACTGTATGTAGACACAACCATTTTCAGACACTCAAGAAGAGTAGAAAAGAGGGTAATTGCAACTAGGAAAAAAAAGTGTGTAGTAGGAGAGTTAGCACCAAGGAAAAAGGGAAGTATAGGGAGCTGGAAGATAGGAATAGGATGGGGGATGTCTCTTCCTCCTGCTTTACTAGCCAATACTCACAAAGCAAGGTAGACTTCATTTGGTTCCTGCCTTGCTGTCCCAGTCTTGAATGTATCTGAGGAAGGTGAGTTTCTGGGTTATAAGCACAGTATCTGTTGATCTCTCTCATCCACATAAGCTAGCAATGCTTCTGGTTTCAAATAACAGACTTAAAATATTGGTTTCATTTTTTCTCCCCACATAACAAGAAATTCAGAATGAGGCAGCTGTTTGCATTAGTTCAGCTACAAATTACTTCAGGAAATTAAGGATTCCTTTCATCCTTTCAGCCTGATGGTCTCCTATCTTCAAGATGTGGTTTATTATTGTTATACAAAATGGCCAGGCAGCAGCACAGCATCCCCTTTTAAGGCAGAAAGAAGGGGGAAGAGGTGTCAGTTGCATCTGTCTCTTACCAGAAAAGCGAAAATTGACTCAGAAGTACTCTCATTAGACTTCTCCTTAGGTTTCCTTGACCAGTGTCATATCACCACCATTAGCCGTAAAGGAGGCTGGAAAAGTCAAGGAAGTTGGGACTGCATATCACTGCCCTCTTGACATTAAATGTAGTCACATGACTGGCATTGGTCCATGAAATGCGGTATGTGATTCCAGATAAAAACCTGAAGAGTGAGTGCTTGGTTTGCCACATACCACCTGTGGATGAAGAATGGCAATATCCCAGATAGTGTGTTCCTTGTAAATCTGGGTCCTGGTCTGAGGATACCATGAAATAGAGTCCCCAGCCATCCTGTTATGGACATGCAGCATGAGAGGCAAATAAACCTTCATTGTTTTATGCTACTAAGAATTTGAGGCTATTATTGCAACATCACTTCACCTATACATAAAGCCTCATCCTTCATCTAGCTGGTTCCTATATGTTCTTTTTACTTCAGCTTTACTGCTGCTTCCCCAAAGAGGCTTTTTCTGACAACCAATCTGTATAGCACATTAACATCTTATTCTCGCTTATGTGTTCTTTATCTTCATGGCACATACCATAATTTTTAATTGTACATTTATTTGGCTGTTTTTAACTGCTTTAATGTTTGTCTCACCAACTCCTCTGTGATCTCCAGGAAGGCAAACCTCTCTGTTTTGTTCAACTCTGTATTTTAAAGCACCTAAGCAGTGGGTAGAACATAATAGATACCATTTAATTAAATGAATAAAATAAATCATTAGTAAATGCTAGCAAGTGACAGAGGAGAAAGAGAGGAAGGGAGGGAAACTCAACCATGCTACTTACTGGGTATCACTAGGCATTCCACTTAACCTCTGTGGGTCTCAGCTACTTCAACTTCAAAATGAAGATAATAATTAATTTATTATCTTCCTCTGAAAGTGTTTGTGAAGGCCAGAGGCAATATAGTAGTATGGTAGTGTGCTTTCTGAATTATAGAGGCCTTTATAATATAAAGCCATCATTATTAAAAGGAGAAGGAGATTTAAAAAATGTGCAATGTTAGATCTATAGGAATAAAGTCAGATTAAAATTGGCTTAAATTGAGATAAATTGAAATTACTTGCAAAAGTAATACAAGCCTGACAACACTACAGAATGTTCTCAATTACTTCGTAAGAATTTTCAGAACTTTTTTCAACTTCTATAACCACGTTCCTGCATCTACTCAATAAGCAAAATTATTTTTAACTCTTTTTTTCAGTTTTTTAGTCTCAATGTGACCTCTTCTTTATATCCTTAGTTATAGGGGTTCTGCTCATCTAGTTTTCAGCTGATTTTTTTTCAACTGATTATTGAGGTTGATTTTTCTATAATTTATTTGTAATTTTGATGTGATCCTGGGATGCAGCAGGCATAGTGTTTACCTAATCTGCCATCTTGGACCTTCTGGCAAGCAAAACTATTTCAGTTCTTGAAAATATTTTAAAAATCTAATTATTTCCCCTATTTTTCATGTCTGAAGAGAAGCAAAGAGAAAATGGATGAAAATCAACTGTTAAAAAATGACAAAGAATACAAAGAAAAAGAGAAAAGCTACTGAAAACATTTAATTTCAGCTAACACAAATTCTTCATTTGAGATAACCTCAGGATGCTCTTGCAGTTTAGAATATAAGTTTATTCTTTATGTTTCCTTGTATTAATATATCAATATATCATATATTAATATATCAATAACATGAATTGATGACCTATACATAATTGAAATCTTAAATACTGGAAAGATGAACTATGTCAATTGTAGTTGAATGATAGAATCTTTTCATTTCTATGTTCTGGTGATAGATTGAATTCCTTTTTTACTATTCCATCCTCAAAAATGTTCAATACATTACAAAGACTGCTTGCTTTACTTTGTATAGACACATTCCATTCAAATCAGGAATTGTCTTCATTAAAATTCCTGACATATTTGTGTGGCATTTTTCTTCTGTTGTCCTGTCTAGTCCCAATTGTACTGAACACTATTTTGCACCAAATAAGATAGGAATTTTAGAAGTAATTAGGTGCCTAGAAGAGGAAGCCAAAGATAAATTTAAAAACATTTTTTATTTCTTTATGCCTTTAAATAATCCTCAATGACATCTAGAAGAGTATATCAAGGCTCAAGTGAGAGAATGAACAAGCAAGGACTACATATAATACTAGTGGCCCAGAGCATAGGGCTTTAAAGTCAGACAGCCTAGGTTCAAATCCTGGCTTTACTATTTCCGTTGAGACCTTAAGAAAATTACTTAACCTCTCTGTGTCTCAAGACTTAAGACCTAACCTTTCTGTGTCTCAAAATACTCCCTTTGTAAACACCCCCCCGCCAAAAGAACCAAAACCAAACCAAAACAAAACTAAACCCAAAGATAATAGTTACAACATTATATGCATGCTGTAAGCACTAAGGCATTAAGTAAGATAATGTCATTGTGAGCTTTAAATGTGAAACATTTTGGACATAATAATTGTGGAACAGATAATTTTGGTATATGTTTCCCAATAGCTGTTCGCTCTTTCTCTATTAATGCAATGCCTAGCTTGGCTCATGACCACTCAGAATAAAGATTACATTTCCCAGTGTACCTTATAGTTAAATTTGGTCACAAGATTAAATGTTGGCCAATGTGATATGATCAGAAATGACAAAGACAACCTCTAGGACATGCCCCTGATGGGAAAAGGCTCCCTCCATCTTGAACTCTTCCTCCTTTCCAGAGGCTGGGATGAAAAATAGGGGTGAGACACCGTGGATCAAGAGCTAAACTCTTCAGATGGTAGAGCAGCAAAATAAGGCGCTCAGACCCATGTGCTAACGAAGCCACGTATCATTATCACAAATCTGCCAACCAAATGACACTTTTCCATTTGAGGGCAATGTATTTTCACCTTGTTTAATTCATTATTGTGTGTCTCTGTCACCTAAACCCAAACCTATTTCCCAATTAATACAATAAGAAACTTGGTAAATATTTGCACTTTTTATTATTGTGCACTAGCAGAGATGTCTTCAGATTCTGCTTCAACCTCTGTGACAATGCCTGCAAGCTAAATCCTTGTAGAGAGCATTTATGAGAGCCAAACCACAGAGACTGACAAAAAATACAGTCAAACTGGAAACAATGAGACAAAAATAATTTGAAATAATATATTTAGGCAGAATAATGTCACAGCAGCTTGATGTCAATGGCTGCATACCTCTGAGCACTCCTGACATTTTTTCACATCCAGAGGCAATGCCATCAACACTGGGGTTATTTCATATTTGCCTAAGGAAAATACAGGGGTGAAAGGAATTCCTTTCTGTACTCTGACATAAAAATAATATTTTTTCATTTTGATATTAGCTTTGGTGTGTACAACATATTATTGAAACTTAACCATTATAACACTTAGCCAAAATAATGACAGGCACTCTGTTTTACATGTCATGACATTTGACCGTAATCCATAAGAAAAATATTACAATTCTCATTTTATAGAAAAAAGGTGGAATTTCAGAAAGGAAACATGCTGTGGTTCAATGGGTTATGAAGTGGTGAAGTCAGGAATCAGATCTAGAATTTTATAGTACAAAATCTGTACTCTTCATCAATATCAGGCTCCTCTTGTTACTTCTCAATCTATTAAAATATTTTTGCTCAGAAAAAAAACAAAAGAGAACACTGTATTATTAACAGCTGTTATTTATTTCCGAGTTGTACAAAGCCATTCTGAGAACGCTCTCAGTTATGCCTCAGTAAACATAAAGGGTTTTTCTGCCTATCTTGTTTACCTCACCAAATGGCATTGGCCTAAGTGGCCTCTTATCTCTTATGGCAAACATTCCCCAATGGAGCTGTCCTTCAACAAACATACAATTCTGGTCCTAATAAACTTTATAAAGCTTTTGATTAGTTTTCAAATCCAAAGCTATCAAAAAGAATCAAGACCATTTGAAAACTGGGGGAAATTTTCACCTAGAAAAAGAGCTACTTTAGAGAAAATAAGGAACAAGATTGAAAGAATGCTTGTCTAGATAAAAAAAAAATCTTGTGAACTGTGCCAATTTCGCATGTTTCAAAATTGTCTTAGGGAAAGATAGCACTGTGAAATCTTCATATCTGCAGATGACACCAAGCACTTCCTGGGAGCAAAACAACTGCCTCATAGGAATATACCAGATCCTCTCATAAAGCCATGCGAACAGGCAGGCAATTGTTCATTTACTATACAAGTACACCTCATTTTATTATGCTTCACTTTATTGTGCTTCTCAATTATTGGCATTTTTTACAATTGGAAGGCAAGAAATTCCACCAGCAAAAACCTTTGACTCATTTTACTGTGGTGGTCTGGAAGCAAACCCATAATATTGCCAAGGTATGTCTGTAGTCTCAAAATCAAAGCAGAAATTGATCTCATGAGTAATTAGCAAACCAAGTCTTCCACCTGGAAATATCCTGAAATAACTATCATCTCAATTTCCTGGTCTGACAAGGAACAATGATGTGTTTTACTAATGTCAAATCCAAAGGATAATTTTTTGAGTATCAAAAATAGCAGAAAGTCCTATTATCAATGTGGTAAATTACTTAGGAAAAGGAGTAGACATTTATATAACTTATAAAGTGATGCCCCTGAAAAATAAAAAGAACACAAAGCAAAATATTTAAAAAGAAAAAGATTAAAAAAAGATTTAAAAGAATAAATTCCAGAGCTTATCAAATACATATATACATACATACATAAACACACACATACATACATAAAGGTGGGGGGACAAAATAAGCAAAGCAGAAAGTGGAAAGCTGTATTTCTTTAAAAAAAAAAAACCAAAGATCAAATATTGGGCTTTTAAAGATTATTGCTATGGCAATGCGAGGATAGAAGTGACTTGATGGGATGAAATTGGGCATTCATACTTAAAAAAATGGAAATTCAAAGAGAACATATTGCTCCTGAAAAATTATTTAAAATGAATTCTGCTGCTGAATGTAGGCATGCACTAGTTTTAATTTTTATAAATATATGAATTTAAAATGTCTCTAATTGAATTTGTATAAATTATTTTAAATGCAACGAGAAGGAGTTATGTGCTTATCAAAGACAGTTATCAGTACTTAAATTTTCCCATTTTACCTCTTTAGGTGATGTCTATGGGGATTCATTTTTATAGATAAAGGTTATTATAAACACATACCCAATTTTCCTAGTATTCAGTATCAGCATCTCGTATAAGAAATGTCAAGTTCCCATTTGTTTGAAATTCATCAAGGATTAATTTAAATGTTGTTTCCTTTACGTGCTATGTTTTTTCTTATATCCATCACTGAAAATGATCACTGATAATTAATTGCTTTCAGAGTCCATAAAAAGGAAGATGGGGTTTGTGCTGAGCCCTAAACAAATCTGATCCATAAGAGGCATGATCTTTTTCATATTGATTTGTTAATTGATTATATTTCCTTAATTTTATTTAAGAAGAACATATAACCTTACTTATCTTTACATTTATCAATGTTGGAAAGCTATGGTTTTCAAAATGTAGGTGCTTATACAAATCATGAGCACATGATCCATCCATTTTCAAGGTGAAGTTAACTGACCTGGTGATTATAAATGATTCCATAACCTTAGCTCTAAGGATGTGATGACAGTTTAAAATCCCTCACACCTTGCCTATCAGTAACTTTGATTATCTCTGCTCATCAGCCTACATATGCCTATATCAACTCCCTTCTTTACTCTTATCATATTACTTTTTCATTATTAACATCATGGATGGACCTAAAGGGTATTATGCTCAGTGAAATAAGTCAGAGAAAATTCCTTATTCACTTATATGTGGAATCTAAAGAACAAACTAAACAAACATACAAAATAGAAAAAAGACTCATAGATATAGAGAACAAACTGATGGTTGCCAGATGGGCGTGGGGTGGGGGGCAGGGTGAAAAAGTGAAGGGATCAGAAGTACAAATTGGTAGTTACAGATATTCACAGGGATGTAAAGCACAGGCTAGGGAATACTGTCCATAATATTGTAATAAATGTGTATAGTGCCAGGTAGGTACCTGAATAATCTGGGGGAATCACTTTGTAAGTTATATAAATGTCTAATTACTATGCTGTATACCAGAAACTCACATAAATAATATTGAATATCATCTGTAATTTCAAAAATTCGTGATCTTAATTGCACTCATTTTCTCAGATTGCTGGTTGTCTCCCAATATTCCTTCTACACTTTTATACCACTAAAACCCTCCAATGTGAATTGGACACACGGCCACCCAGAATAATGACTACATTTTCCAGTTATCCTACAGCTAAGCATGGCCATTGTAGCCAATGCAATACAGGCAAAGTCATCTGTACGACTTGAAATGTTTCTGCCCTTTGCCACTCTCCCTGCTGACTGAAATGAGGACAGGAGGCCTGGAGCTGGGGCAGCCTTCTTAGGCCATAGGTGTGGTTAAGACTCCCTCCCTTACCAAAGTTTAGACAGGCTCCCCTCAGGTCTCTTTTTGATTTGACCTTATCCTTGGGCTCTGTCTTCAGCCTCCAGTACAGATTTAGTAAGATTCCTGCTAAGTGGGTTTAACAAAAATCCTCCACACTGATAGATAATAGCAGCCTGGCCTGCCTTCAGCAAGAATTCTGTTAAGTCGGTTTAGTCAGAAGCCCCATATCATCAACGTCCCATCTTAGAGATTTTCTGTTTATTGACCCCTTCATTCTACTTGTTGGCTACAAATCTTCAGCTGCTGCTGCTATATTTCGACTTGAGCCTCATCTCTCTCCCCTATTGCCACAGTCTCACTTAAGTTTTTTTGTGATAGTCTTGACATCTGCAGCAATAGTCTCGAATAAAGTTTTGCTTACCACTTTAATAAGTGTCAGAATACACACACACACACATGCACACACACACACAGACGCACACACACACACACACACACACACACACACACACATTTATTTATTTTTTTTAACAGGTGGAGACTCATGTTGAAGATGACCCAACAGCCACTTAGAAGTGCGAAGGATCTCTAATGAGCATGGAGCCACCATTACCATGACTTCATCTAGATAAAAACGAAAAACAAAGAAAAAAACAAACTTCTCTCTTTCTTAAGGTACTGTTATTTTGATTCTCTGACACTCAGAGCTGAACTTACCCTAATTTCTACCCATAAATAATAAGGATGCTATTACAGAAGTAGAGAAGAATGCAAATCCTGGCTATAAAATACTAATTGTATAGAGTCTGTCAAAGATATATTTTTATTTTAAAAAATAATATATCAATTGGATTTGTGTCAATCTAAAAGGGGAGACTATGCACAATTCAATCAAATACAATTTTCCCTCTGTTAAACTGGAAATTAATTCAACTCTATTTCCTAGGCCTTGCATATAATAAGTATTCAATGAATTTTTGCTGAATCATGGAAATGTATTTCCCAAATATATGACAAAAAGAATTCAAACAAATCAATATTGAAACAATACTAACACCCAATAGTAAATGGACAAATGATGTGAATAAAATAAATTCAAAGAAGAGAAAATACAAATGGCTGGCAATCATAAAAATGCTAATAACAACACAGATGCAAATTAACATAGGGAACTACTCTATCAAATTAGTAATGATTTAGAACAATAACTTTGATGGTGGCAGTGGTATAATATAATAGTTTAGTGAGGAGGAAATTGATATACATGTCTACAAACAATTTTTCAATTTAAGTAAATAAAAATCAAAATAGGAATCACAATCTAATAAAAATCAAGACAGAAGATTTAAGAATAAGGATGTTCATGGGCAAATAATTAAACAAAATATTGCATATCCATATTATAAAATCTTATCCAGCCAATAAAAATGATGCTTCCAAAGAATTTCTATTGACATCAAAAACATTAATTAAATAAAGTTAAGCAAAAATAGAAGAGAGAAAGTTACATGAATAGTATGGTTCCAATTATGTGAAAATTATATATACACACAAAAAAAATATCAGGAAGGAAATTTGACAAAAGGGGAAACCATTTCTGCAAAGAGGAATACTAAGTTTTAAAATTGATACTGTAAATACTTTCTAGTATTCTATAATACACATGTTACTTCTATAATGAAAATATAGATCTGATCATTAAGTTTGCGAACTTGCCATTGTGTGCTATGTTAGCAGCCATGTACAAACAACTTGGTAAGGTTTGATAACCTTGGTCTATCTGTGTCTCACAGCTGTGTTCATGTTCACGTGTGGCAGTGTCTTGCTGAGTGGTTCATTATTGTTACATGTTTTGGGGTGCTGTCATCAGAAAGCTGGAGCTTGAATTAGAGCAATGAACAAACATTAAATTTCTTGTTAAACTTGGCGAGAGTGGAAGTAAAATCAGTGGAAGCACTCATTATTGTTGTGTGTTTTTATGTGCTATCACGAGAATGTTGGAGCTTGAACTGGAGCAATGAACAAACATTAAATTTCTCGTTAATCTTGGAAAGAGTGAAAGTGAAATAAGGAACATGTTAGTCCAAGTTTATGCAGATAATGCCAGAAAGAAAATGGCAGTGTATAAATGGATTAAACATTTTCTAAGGGGAGAGAGTGACACTGATGAAGAGAGACTAGGACAGCCAGTTATCGAGCAGAAATGAGGAAAAGATTGGAAAAATTAATCAAATTGTGTCTCAAAATCATCAGCTGACTGTGGGAAGCATAAGCAGACCACGTAAACATCGATAAGAAACAGGAAAATCTTAGCTGAAAATCTTGGCATGAGAAAAGTGTGTGCAAAAGTGGTCCTGAAGGAGCAAAAAGCAAAGGAGAGATGAAGTTTGCCAAGACCTTTTGGAGAGGCAATACTGCGTTTTGGGCCATGTTATCACTGGTGATGAAACATGGGTGTACCAGTATGACCCTGAAACAAAGTGTCTAAGTGCACAATGGAATTCAGCCAATTCTCCACGACCAAAAATATTGTCAGTCCAAATGAAGACTTGAAACAATTTTGCTAACCTTTTTTGATATCAGAGGGATTATTCATTATGAATTTGTACCTGCTGCACATTCAACCAAATTCACTATTTGAAAGTGCTGAAAAGGTTGCTTGAAAATGTTTGATGAAAATGACCTGAAATTTTCGCCAAGAATTCATGGCTCTTACATCATGACAATGCTCCAGTTGACATGGCACTGTCTGTGAGGAAGTTTATAGCAAACAAACAAATAACTGTATTGGAACACCCTCCATATTCACCTAGTCTGCCCCCAGTGATGTTTTTCTTTATGGAAAGATAAAGGAAATATTGAAAGGAACACATTTTGATGACATTCACGACATTAAGGGTCATACGACAACAGCATGGCCATTCCAGAAAGAGTCCCAAAATTGCTTTGAAGGGTGGACTAGGCATTGACATTGTTGCATAGCTTCCTAAGGGGAGTACTTCAAAGGTGACCATAGTGGTATTCAGCAATGAGATATGTAGCACTTTTTCTAGGATGAGTCTGTGAATTTAATTGTCAGAACTCATATAAAATGACATTAAATATTTATTTTATTGGATTTAAGATATATGATATAAAACATTGTACACATTGATGCCCTTTATAGACTGTAATGTATTAATGATCTTACAAACTTTTAAAAAGTCCTTTGCTGTGTAAATATTAATTTTAGACTTTTGCATGAAATGCTTAGCAGTTATGCATCATTACTCTGCAATGAAATAATGATTAGAAAAATTGTTAAATGCATGTCTGCCTAATCATAATACAGATTTAAATAAATTAAACCCTAAGTCCTATTAATATGGGAACAGTCATGTGAATTGTTCATATAAAACTGTTGATAGGCCTAAAATCTAAAATGTTAGAGAAGTTAGTTTTGTTAATCGAGGTTTCACATATAAAAATGCCTATTCCCCCAAGAATATAGTTGATATTTGCTTAATTAAATCTTCCCTTCTGAACTGACCTACCTTTTAGGGGGGAAAGGGATGAGTTCTCTTCATTCACCCTCCTAGGCACAACATCCTACTTTATAATCATTCAGTCATGTTGTGGATTACATGGGATTTGTAGTTATATGTTCCCTCAGTTTACAATAAAAGGGAATGATAATTTCCAGGACAGGAGTGCAAATTAATGCCTGCTACCTAGGGACATGCCCTGTACACCAATTCTAGCTAGAGACAGTATACAAGTAAGTGCACCACTCCCCCGCCATTCCCACCAATAGATTAATATTCTATTTATGACTATGGTGACAATATTACTTCAAACAAAGAAAATAGTCTGGCAAGTACATTCACTTCAACAATCCAGTGTTTGAAATGTCCCCAAATACTAGGTATTTGTGACCCTGTGCCTATTGGGAGCCCCACAAGATAGTTGGAGGAAAATGCTATAGAATAAAAATGTAGGGGGTTTCTTGGTGGTATAGCGGCTAGGCTTCAGTGCTCTCAACACTGTGGCCTGGGTTCGATTCCCAGTCAGGGAACCACAAAAATAAATTATAAAAATGTATTAGTTTCCCAATATATGTATATACATCAAAATCACTAAGGTCTGTAATGGGAAAATCCCCAAGGCTTGAAATTCATTTAAGGCAGAGCTGGATTTTTTTTTTCCATTTCTCTGTGACTCATTATCAGTTTGGGTTTTATTAGGGAACCAGTATGTTCATGCTGGAAGTTTCTGTTAATCCATTAAGAAGATTTGTGGCAATTTTATAAGGATTAAAACAAAATGTTTACCAAACCAGAAGCCCACTCTAATAGTTCTCCTGGTGTTTCATGGGGACAATGAGTCTTCAAACTTTTGAGAAGGTCAAACTAATTTTGTTCTCAGTGGTAGTGATAAGATGTGGAAAAACAAACAGCCCTACAGATCAAACATTTATAGAGTACTCAGAGAGTACTTACTGGTCTCCCTAACTTCCCGGCTGAATGTGTAATTCTCGAAATAATTTCAAATCCATTTGAACCAAATATTTTAGCTTATCTGGAGGATTCCAGTTTGAATATATTTTCCCCTTTTCTTTTGTCCTCCTTTTTCTTCTCTCACTTTGCTCTAAAATAATAGAATCAACCAAATAAAACAAAGCCACAAGGTGAAAAGCAGTTTTCAGGCTGAGATCTGTGGTCTTGTGATACTATTCTCTGGCTTGCTTAGTGGCCCATATCAGCTGAGCCCACTGTGCGGAACAAAACAGAACACACCTGCAGTTCAGTTTTCAGCATGAAGAGTAGAACAGCTTAAGGGACTCTTGTCAGGTTTCACTGGGCAAGAGCAATGCTTCACTAAAACTCACAGTAACTTTGGATAATGTTATTCAGCTTATAGGTCAGAACTGTCAGTAAATATCAGGCTAAAGAAATGTTTTCTGTTTTCCATTGCTCTGACAGCTTTTAGTAAGGCTGTGGGTGGGGTTTCAATGGGTGTGAATATGTGCCTGTATTATATAAGTATCACAGCAGAGAGAAAGGGGAGCAATATGGAATGAGAGAACCTCAGTTCTGATGTTTACCAGCTGAGCAAATAATTTAATGTAAATTTCAGTTGCCACAGCTACAGATTTTAATAGCACATATCTCAGGGATGACATTAGAGTTAAATGAATATACATTTGTGAATTGAGTAATATTAATACATTCCCTGGTGTGCAGTAGGCATTGGATAGTTTACTGTCTCTTTTTTCTGGCCTCCCAACCCCCAATAGGTCAGATATGTCACTCAGGAGTTAAATATGGCCTAAGAGTGGAGTGTGAGTCTGTGGCAATATAAATCGAAGTTCTGCCACTTACTTCTATGCAACCTTAGACAAATTGTTTAAATGTGCACTTCAATTTCCCTGTCTATAAAGGGGGATATTAATAGTTCTTAGCTCACTGGGAAAATGAATTTGTAATCTGTCCCTGCTCATTTTGCAGAACCTTCTCCTATTTCTTGGTATTTTCTACTTCTCAAGATTAATTTTGCTGTTTTTTATTTACTTAATTTATTTTTGCTTTTTATTATTATTATTATTATTATTATTATTATTATTATTATTTTGGTATGTGGGTAGCTCCCTGACTGGGAATCGAACCCAAGCTGCAGCGCCGACTGCGCCAACGCTGAAGCCTTAAGCCACTACCCCATCAGGGAACTCCGAATTTTGCTGTTTTTTAAAGAGGCAATGAAACACATTTAAGCTGTTCGAACACATGAACCACTAGAGATTGGGTAAGGCATAAAGATCTTCTGGAGATAGGAGGAACCTGGGGAGTCATTTAACCTCTCAACCAGAAGCCTGCACTATATCTCTGATAGCTGAGAGTTTCAAGTCCAACTCTATCCTACCTCTTGGACTATAAAAGTCCTGCTTCTCCCTGAGATGGCTTATCAAGCTTTCAAGAGTATGTAGGTATTCCCAAGGCTAGAAACTACCAAGGTGGTGGTTTCAACACCAAAGGTCAGCACTCTGCAGCCTTTGGGCCAAACTGAGCCCATTGCCTGTTTTTGTAAATAAAGTTTTATTGGAACATGAGTCAGACCCATTTGTTCACATATTGTCTATGTCTGTTTTCATACTCTAATGGCAGAGTTAAGTAATCATAACAGAGACTATATGGCCCATAGAGCCTAAAATATTTACTACGTGGCCCTTTACTAAAAAAGTTTGCTGACCTCTGGTCTACACCATGGATAAAGCCTGATCCATGACTGCAAACTTCTTTATGTTTACGAACCCAACAAGCAGTAGTTTGTTTCTCTGCTCACCTCCACTATTCTGACAAGAAATACTTGGCTCATTGAATACACTCAACAAAGGTTGATTAATTCTGACTCTTAGGGACTGAGGGATACTCTTGTCTGCATGTAATAGAAAGTCTTCAATGCAATGTAGAATTGTATGCCTGAAACCTATGTAATCCTTGCTAACAGATGTCACCCCAATAAGTCTAACAATAAAAATGAATTTAAAAAAAAAAGAAAGTCTTTCTCAAAATGCTATAAATAACACAGAAATGTATTATATTGCTTAAAGAAGTCCAGCAGTGTGGCCAATTCTCATGTATCAGGATATTGACAATTCCCTGGCATTTTTTTGGCTCAGCTTCATTGTTGGGCTGGATTTCAAAGTCAACAGCAACTGGGAGAACATATATTTCACTGAACATGTCCAATGGGAAAAAGAACCTTCCATAAATTTGGGTTATGAATCTGAGTGGGCCATCTTTGGTTTCACATCCACTTCCAGATCAATAATGGCTGCCAGAGGTATCCCAGTCAAGGGACAACTAATTATTTTTTTAAAAAACACACTGCTGGAGCTGAGAAAAACTATGATTTGGACAGGGAGAAAGAAGACAGAAATATACGCTATAAGGCAACCAAGAGAGTTTAATATTGAGACAAGTCCAAAATAGGTGATAAAGAGAAAGTTAAGTCCAGGTATGTTCTCCAGCATTGCAGTCAATGGAAATGGCATCCTCTTAGTGAGAATAAAAATCAGAAATGAACTGCTGAAATGAACAATCATTTATAAGTTGACAATTTCTTATATCACAAAGTAGATATTTAGCAATACTTGTATTTAGGTACAGAAGATCAAGTAGGGTACGAGTTTGTTAATGAGATTTCTGGGGGAGTAGATAGTAAGAGCTATGTACTTCTTGTGTTAGTCTCAGTTCTTCTAAAGTTAGAAAAATCTAAGGCACAAAATAATCAACAAAGATGTTTATTGGGTGCTTCCAAATGGCCAATTTTTTTTCCATTGGAAATCACTGTTGATAGCTTGATTTTTGCATCAGTTCTTCCCTCTTTTTTCATTGTCTTAAAGCCATAAATAAATCTAAGTGATCTGGTCTTCAAAGAGAACATTTAAAATACTGTTATTCTCTAATAGCTAAAACCTATGTGTAGATATCTCCCACCAATCCTTCCTACATGGACTTAAGGTGAAAAACATATTTGAGTCACTCGGATAAACCTAGAATGCTCCAATAGGCAGACGTCTCTCCCAGCCTACAGTCCATGCCTGGAGGTAATTATCAGGTTTCTCATATGCATTTGAGTGCAAAGCACCTTTAAGAGCACCCAGAGACCAATCCCACCTTAATTAATGCCACACTTCAGTGGCTATGTGGACTGTGGGGCACAGTTGGATGATAGGCCTCTAAAATATTGATTCATTACAACTTTTTTTTCCATTGTTCTATTTTCTTTATCTCTATGGACAACCTACTTAAGCAAATAAATACTCCATTTTACTAACTTTCTAGATCAGTTTCTTCTTTGTAATCATAATGCATAAACATTTTTCTTTGGCTTCCATTTCCTTCTGGGACCTATTAAGGGAATCTGAAGGCAATTTTGTGGTTCATGGTAAACAGCTGAAATACAGTTGACATATCTGCCAATACCGAAATCCTTTTCACAAGGCTAAGCTCAACCTTTTCTGTGAAACCATTACTTCTATTTCTGTCTTAGATCTTATTCATAATTAATTATGTCTTCTTCTAGACCCCCACAAAATATCAACCTACAGCTCTGTAGCACGGTGAAAACAATTATAATAGGACAAACGTTTACTGGGGCAGTCAAATTTACTATACCATAAATTCTTTGTGTAGGTGATTTAGGGTGATATCAAGGAAAAAGGACTAAGTTCCCTGTCTGCTTGGGTTTCCCAGAAGCTAACTCGGAGATGTAGGTTTGTGCGCAAGTACTTTATGGGATGCTCTCAGGAGGAACCTGTAAGGCAGGAGAGGGAAGGGGAGAGAGGCTACACAAGCGTGAAGTTCAGCCTTAGCAGGATCCCACGGGGAGCTGTGAAGCAGAAGTGACATTGAAGGATCTGTCTTGCCTTGAGCCAAACGGTTTCTGTGCCTATCAGTTATTGGCTGGGGGCTGCCCAATAGGGACATAAACTCAAGTGTACCTGGCATTTGTGGCCCTCTAATCCTATGGGCAACTCCAGGCACCCAAAGGTAGACTTCTAAAGAAGTTAGTAGGTACCATCCTTAGAAGTAAAAAATGTGGAAACTGGAAGATGAGAGCACAGATCCAACAAGGGACCCTAGAGGATCTGAGTGAAGCACTGATAGTAGTCACTACAACTAATAAATCAAAAGCCACACAAACCAACCATAGGACCAATGATTATTGTCAGGAATTATTGTTTACTGTATGTCAGCATTGCTCTAAGCTCTTGATGACATTAGTGTAGTAATCCTTGCAACAACTTTATGAGGTAGCTATTGCTATTAGTTCTGTTTTGTCTAATGAGAAACTAGATTTACCTAAGTAACTTGTTTAATGTGACACAAAGATACCATGGTGCAACTCAGATTTCACTCAACATGTGTGGAAGTGTGATTCAATAGCATGCTCTCTAAACACCATGCCACTACCTTTGTCATGGCTTCTTAACATACAAAGTTGTTAAGAGTGATAGAGCCTGAGTCACCTGGCCTGGGCTCATACCTTGATACCTCAGAACAAAACAAGACAAAACATCTAACACAGTGCAGGAAAAACATTCAAATTCTCAAAAGTTTAAGAGGCAGGAAATGAACAACTTTATCCTTGATAGCTCTTTTATATATTACACTATTTGGCTAAATTTCTTTATAAAGAATAAGTAAAGAAGACAAATGAAGGAAAAATAGAAAAGAAGGAAGAGAGGGTAATAGATTATTTAGTAAAACTGATTGAGAATGACAGAAAAAATATCCTGAACTAAAGCTTATTCATTGTATTTCAGTGTTTGCAGGGACCTGGTTATTAAACTGTTTTTTCCTAAAGAGAATGATTTTTTAATTCCTTTGAGAATATCATCAGCAATGCATTAGTACCTTGTCCCTCATAAGCAATACATATTTTTGCAATACATTAGAAAATTTAGTCACTTTTAATGAATACCAATGTCAAAAATGTTCATTTCTTTAAAATCATTAACTGAATTTTGTTGACACCTGAATTCTAGGCATAGAAAAAACACAGTAATTTTAATAAAAGCCTTTGTTTCTTTACAATTGCGTGAATACCTTAGAATGATAGAAATGAAAATTCTGGGCTCTAAACTAGGAAATAAACATTAAGAATATTTCAATGTATTTGCAATTCTACGGATGCTAGTTTCTGTAGGTATGCTAAATATTTTTGCAACATGTAAAGATAACCTTATGACAGGTTTTCCCCTCAAGCAAAACAAGCATAAGCTCCTGACTGCAGCTTTGGGAAACATACAAGACACAAAAGTTACATGTTATACAGTAAGCAGTGACTGAGGAGGCAACTCCATTTCTCTCTTCAGAGGTGAGATATAATTACCAAATATATTTAACAAGCAGTAACCAATCACAATGCATGCAGCAAATAATCAGAATGATACTCTGACCATTCAGAATAGATGATGCAACCAATCAGAATGAATGCTGGCTGAAACATAAGTGAGGTCATACTTGGGGATACTGCTCAATATCAACCCTATTTACAATGTGAAACTTAATCGTGTTCATACTACTGAACTTTCCTCCTACAGAAATTTATTTCAAGAAATTCAGGTGATTTCTGGGGTTCAGTGGGTACTTTTCATTCTCCATATCCCCTTATTCTTCTCCCAGCTATGGTAGAACCAAATTCCCAGTAAGATTAACATGAGCACTACACATTAACATCCTTAATCCTTGCAACAACTCTAGGAGATGGCTTCTATTATCCCTGTTGTATTAATGAGGAAACCAAGGTATAGAGAAGTTGAGTAAGTTACTCAATGTCACACAATTAATACACCACAGAGCTGGTACTAACTCCTGGGCAGTCCTTCCACTGAGTTACTAAGCATGACCAAATGGGTGTTCTCATCAACTCTATATTATCAGCGCAATTTCACCCTTCCATCTAGTTAAATAATAAAGTATCAAATATGTTTTCTAATATTTGAGCTATTGTTGGAAACTCATGAAGTCACTGACCAATATTTGTCTGTAATGTGGTTGCTGATGCCCCATTTCTGACCTAAATTGCTTCAAACAAACAGAAAACTGTCAAGGAGGGCAGAAAAGTTAGAAGATTACCTTATTCTCTTGTCCTCCACTTTTTTCAAATATTCATCTCTCTTTAAGACTCCCAGGATCATTTCCTTCTCATGATCTAATAAAAATGACAGATTGATGAACTCCGAGTTCTTAGACATGGTATTTCAGCAGCAGCTCTGAGTAGTAGTGGTTGAATCTTCCAGGTGAATTGATATTACCAATTCTTAAGGTCCCCCTGAATGACCTAGAGTCACTCAGTTATTTGATGTAGAGTGGGTTTTATAAGGTCTCTGAAGAATTGCCAATGATAGTTAGGTATTCTTCCAGGCTACACAGAAAACAGGCTCCACTGGAATGGCAGTCCAAGGAAGTCATTATTGTTTTAAATAAAAAGCTCTCCAAAACCTTTGCTGTGGTGTACACAGGGAGCAGCTGGTTTTCTCTAATGATGTTCAAAGTTAATCCTTCAGAAAGCTACAGGGCAGGAATCAGATTCACTGGAGCAGAACTCAGAAACCACTGAGAAGGTGGAGAAAAGAAAGGAGAGAAAAATTAATTAGGCCATTTTTCCCATACCACTTGTAAGAGTGGCTAACATTTGAAACAGTGATATACTTAACCTAGAAAACAAACTTTAATCACTAAACATACATTTATTATAGCCATACTGTATGTTTATTACCATGGAATTTTATTTACATTTACTTGATTCCAGGTTATCTATGTGAATTCAGTTTCTTCCATTATAATTTGCTTCCTCTACCAGCCAGATCCCATGACCACACTTGCAGCTGACCCATGAGTGAATTGGGTCACCACCACCTGGGGACACTAAGTTCACAGTCTGGACTGTCCACAAGAGGAAAGGTCCCTTAAGTGGTTTCCTCCTCCTCCCTCATTTCCTCCCCATAACTAAGACCACCACATACAAAGCACTGTTACCAAAACAAATACGAACCAGTGCTATATGTATCAACCTGAATATATCTCACAAACATCATGTTGAATGAATAAATCGAGTTACAGAAAAATTCATGCAGAATGATAGCACATATATGAAGGAAATAACTTGCAACATTATATCTAATTCAGGAATAGATACATTTGTTGTATAAATACAAGGAAATTCATGGGAAATTCAGAGAGATGGGATCACAGAAGAGAACACAGGAACTTCAACAGTATTGGGTAATGTTTTATTCTTAAGATGGGTGTTCATATCTCATAGTGTACATAATTGTTTGTGGAATTATTTTCAGTATGTAGTACATATTGCAAAATAGATATTCTAAAACTACAACTTTGTCCACATCAGAAACTCACCAGGCCCTTTTTTTTATCCTAACTCTTGAGCCCACGCTTGCTATCACCAGTTTGATACCTGGATTCTCTCTGTACAACCCGTTAAGAATGATGATACTTACAGTGATCTAGCATGTTGTGCGATTTGGCATCATGATGATTCTGTCCCGCAGCTTCCTACTAGTTCTACGAACTACAATCTATATGTAAGTAACACTTGGTTTGATTTGTTCTAGCCAGGTTTTCAAACACAACTAGATACTTAATCAAAGGCTGCTTTGGGGCCTCCTGGTTACCATAAGGTTAGGTTGACCTTAAAATCTCAGTAGATCTGAAAGGACAGAATCTTGTCCAGAACCTCTCTAACTTTCCAAAGTCACCATTTTTTTGTTCTATACATTGTACAACAAACCAGAACTTTGCTGGAGAGGCTCTCATAACTGAACTGCTTCAAGAGACAGCCTCCTGTAAGAAAACTATCATGGTCAGTCCAGACTTCCTATATTTACTCCGGGCTTTTTCTCCATCTCCAAAGTCCTAGAGGCAGCAGGGACTGAGAACTCTAAAGCTGACATGAAAAGGAAGCAACAAGGTGAAGAACAAAAGGTGCTCTTCAGAAAAGTTAAGGGTTTGTTTTTTGCATCATTGTCAATTGTGATATCCTCAAATAAAGAACACTCCTATGTGTCTTATCTAGTTTCATGCTGAAAGGGGAAAAGTACTTGGAAACTCAGTAAATGAATATGTTATCATTACAGCCAGGTTCACTTAAGATATATTTTATATTGGAAGTGTCAGATTTAGAATGTCCTGGCTATTCTTAGAACTCTATTTAGAAATTGTTCATGAAGTTAGGAACCACAAACATGCTTGATCTGAAGCTTGTGGCCATCCTTCTCTTGGGCTGTAAATGCAAGTCTACCCTCTAAAAATCCAGAGGTCTGACCTGTGAGGAGAATAAAGGGAGGGCAGTAATACCATGGAGGTAGCAAACAAAGGTGACAGAGAAGATGGGAAATCAAGTAAGGATATAAGATAAATAAAATAACCCTGTGAGTTTCATTAACAAAATTAGTCCTAAATGAATTTTTGCTCATCTGTACCATGACTGCTAGAGCTGATTTGTGAATGAGTGGCCAAGGAGATCAGAAGTAGCCAAAACTTTATCAAGAAAATCATGATATTTCCTCCAAGTGGCAAGACTGGACTGTGATTATAATTTCATGACATGAACTTGAATTGATGACAATACAGTCACCCTGGAGAAATATGGGATGGCGAAGGGGAGACAGTGAGCCTGGGCATAAAGGAGATCTAAGGAACTGAATGTGGATAATGCCCATCCAGACCAAAGGGAACTCACCCAGACCTCAAAATGAAAATAAACTCTGTATTTCCTGTAGCACATCTTCCACTTGGATGATGAGGCCTCACTTTGGCAAATTTTCATGACATTAATAACTCAAACCATACAACTCTTTTTTGCTTGCTTGAATTTCGCTTCCTTCTGGATAGTTCTGATTGCAAGTTGTTTTCCCATGAAGCTCTCTTCAGGGAGTAGATGTCCAGGTCCTGTCAGTGGAAACCTCTCTATCTGGCTTAGTTTGAACTTGTGTCTTATCTGTTCTCTGTATGTGAACAAAATCAAATTTCTGAGCCTTTGGAGGACCAATGTCTGGGTAGTGAGAAATTCACCTTAATATGTGCCATTTTTTAATGCTTCTTTCAGCTAGTTCATAGAAACCTCCTAAAGAATCCCTTACCTATTAAACACTCCAATCAACTGAAAAACATGAGTAAAATATGACTACATTTTAACTTGAGTCAATTCTCATTCTTTTACTTAAAAGTGCCCACTAAACACTAGTAAAATTAGAAGGGAAAAATTTGCTTTTACTTTATTCTTTAATACCTTCACTTAAAGAGGTATTTCTCCTTAAACTCCATTGATGTGGATTTTTTACCTCTTTGGCCAGTGGCCTTGCTGAACTGAGCTAAATTATTTTAAAAGATTACAAGATGGTTTGTGTATCATTGTGCTGCCTTTGAACATGGATAGTTTTAGACAGGTCACTAACTCTGTTGGGTGATAACCAATAATTCTCATAGCATCACCCAGATGCACAAGATTTTTAGAAAAGCATCTATTTTGAGAAACAGACACTTAAAATTAATGGGGGGTTGATATTTTAATAAAAGAAAAGGGTATATCTACATATCTCTTATTAAGGGGTACTTGAAATGCAGCTTTAAAAATGAAACATTTTGGGAGGAGGACAAGATGGTGACTGGAGAAGAGGTCCATAAAGCCTCTCCCAGAAAACACAATTGAATGGCCACCCAGGAGCCAAGAAAGAGGACCCTGGGTGACAAAAATGGCACGCATCGCAAGTAAACACCTAGGGTTTGGAGAGAAGTGGGTGAATGGGAGACAGGGGAGGGAGCAAAGATGGATCGCAAACAGGACCCAATTGCGGCTGACCATCCAGGAGCAGTACAGTGCATGGGAGGGAAGAGGCCAAGAGGCGACAAGAGGAAAAGCCCTAGCAAAGTGGCAGAACAGTGGAAGTCCGTTGGGGAGCTAGGCTGGGGAGCTGGAATTTGGAGTGGCAAGTTGGGGACAGAGCTTGGGAACCAGCCTCTGGAACTCTTGAGTGGTAGCAGGGCTGAGCGAGGACTCTGAACAGCACAGATGATACCTTGGCTCTAGGATCCCTTGGGACCCACAGCACAGGTGCGCGGTTCCTGTGCAGGGCTGTGGTTCCTGGTCCCAGTCCACTGCAGGGGCGAGCCGGCTGCCCCACGGTCAGAACACAGCCCCTACACGGGGCTGCGGCTTCTGTTACCCGCCCACTGCGGAGGCGGACCGGCTGCCACACGGGTGCCCGGGGCTCCTGTGCAGGGCTGCGGCTCCCTTGCTGGCCCACTGCAGAGGCGGGCTGGCTCTCTTCCTACCAGGGGGTCAGACCCACAGCTTCGGACTTGTGTGCACGCCTGCTTGCATGCCCCTAGGTCCTAAAAGCAGTGCAAGCCCACAGAATCTGCCCCAACATTTGGCCACAGAAGCAGGCCCGGGAAGAAAGGCGGATTTGATAGCATTTGCCCCAGCCATCAGGAGCAGCCTTGGCCCACATCATGCGTCACCCAGCTTCCCCAGCATAGGGTAGAAGGTGGAGATGCAACAGTGTGCCTTTTGTTGCCCTCTCCCTTTTCCTACAGACTCCCCAACCAACCAACTAACTACAGGAAGCGGAGGGACCATGATAGATGCACATCGCCTCCAAACATAGCAGGAGACCAGAAATAAGAAATAAACAACCCCTCTCTCTCTCCCAAAGCTTGCCCCCACCCCAGTGCCACCTCGTGTCTGCTCTACAGCAAGACACTACAAAAGTATCAATCTGGGCTCCTGGGCACTACTGAACATAACATCCTCATGTCAAAGAGGAAGAACCCAGCAGACAGGATGAATTCCTTAAAAACTAAAATTCCTCAGAAAGAACAGGAAATTTATTAAGACAGCTTCTTAGACCTAGAAGTTTCTGAATTAAGTGACAGAGAATTTAAAGTAGCCATTCTAAAGGCTGTGAGAGAAATGAAAACATATTGGCAGAGCACCATGGCTGAGATGAACAACATCAAAAAGGAGATGAACGACATAAAACAGGAACTCCGTGAAAAAAAAGAAAAATTTAACAAAGAAATTCAGAACATAAGGAAAGATTGAGACGGAAGAAATAAATAATACAATAAACAAAGTGAGAAATGAAATAACTGCCATAGGAAACAGGGCCAATCAGATGGAGGAAAGAATTAGTGATACTGAAGATCAGAATATGGAAACAGCTAAGACAGAGGAAGAAAGGGAACACAGAACCAAAAGGATTGAAAGAACTCTGCAAGAACTATCTGACTCCATGAGACAAAACAACATCAAGATAATAGGAATAGAAGAAGGGGCAGAGCAGTCTACAGAGAGCATACTCAAACAAATAGTAGATGAGAACTTTCCAAACCTATGGAAACATCTGGAACCCCAAGTTCAAGAAGAAAACAGGTTCCCTAGGTACCTGGACCCTAACAGATCTTCTCCAAGACACATGGTACTAAAGATGTCCAAAATTAAAGACAAAGAGACAATTCTCAAGGCAGCCAGGGAAAAAAGAACTATAACCTTTAGAGGAAAACCCATCAGGCTGGCATCAGATTTTTCAGCAGAAACTCTGTAAGCCAGGAGGGAGTGGAATCCAATATTCAAAAATGTAAAAGAGAGGAACTTACAGCCAAGAATAAATTATCCAGCAAAATTACCTTTCAGATATGAAGGTGGAATAAAGACCTTCTCAGACACACAGAAGCTGAGGGAATTTGCCAACACCAGGCCAGCACTCCAAGAACTACTGAAGGAGGCTCTTTGACTTGAAACAAAACATCAGGAAAAATGGAACAAAGTTGGGGCAACAATAAAGAGACAAAAACAAACAAACAAACAAACAAAACAAAGAAAGAAATAAGTAATGGCCACAGAAAATCCTCACATATCGATCACCACTCTAAATGTTAATGGACTGAACTCACCAATAAAAAGACACAGAGTAGCAGACTGGATTAGAAAAACAGAACGCATCCATATGCTGTCTCCAAGAGACATACCTCAGCCATAAGGACAAACACAGACTCAGAGTGAAAGGATGGGAAACAATACTCCAAGCAAATGGTAACCAGAGAAAAGCAGGAGTTGCCATACTGAATATCTAATGAAATAAAATTCAGGTTAAAAAAGATAATAAAAGACAAGGATGGACATTACATAATGATAAAAGGCACAATACAGCAAGACTTGACACTAATTACTATATATGCTCCCAACCAGGATGTACCAAAATATACAAAGAAACTACTAACAGATTTGAAAGGAGAAAATGATGAACACACAATCATTGTGGGAGACTTATACACCCCACTAACAGCCATGGACAGATCATCCAAACAGAAAATAAATAAGGAAACATCAGCTCTAAATGACACATTACAGCAATTGGACATAATTGACATTTATAGGACACTTCATCCAGCAAAAAGAGACTACACCTTCTTTTCTAGTGCACATGGAACATTCTCAAGGATAGACCACATGCTGGGACACAAAAGTAGCCTCAGCAAATTCAAAAAGATCGAAATCATACCAAGTGTATTCTCAGACCACAAAGCTTTGAAATTGGAGATCAACTGTAAAAGGAAAGCAGAAAAAACGACATATACATGGAGATTAAACAACAGCTTATTAAAGACGGACTGGATAAAGAACAAATAAAAGATGAGAGTAAAAAATATGTAGAAACTATAGACAATGAAAATACAACGTATCAGAATTATTGGGACACAGCGAAAGCAGTAATAAGAGGGAAATTTATATCACTACAGGACTATGTTACGAAACAAGAAAAATCACAAGTAAACATCTTAACGTCCCATCTTAAGGAACTAGAAAAAGAAGAGCAGACAAAACCCAAAGTCAGCAGAAGGAAAGAAATAATAAAAATTAAAGCAGAGCTAAACCCATTAGAGAACAGAAGGACAACAGAAAAATATTATTTCATATTATGAAGAGCTGGTTCTTTGAGAAAGGCAACAAAATTCAACTATCCATAATCTCCCTAAAAGCAAAAGCCCTGGACCAGATGGTTTCACCAACAAGTTCTACCAGGCATTCAAAGAAGAATTAACACCTATCCTCCTCAGACTCTTCCAGAAAATTTAAGAGGAAGCAATACTTCCTAACTCATTCTATGAGGTCAACATTACCCTAATACCAAATCCTGGCAAAGACAACACAAAGAAAGAAAACTATAGACCAATATCTCTAATGAACACAGATGCAAAAATCCTAAACAATATATTAGCAAACAGAATACAACAAAGCATCAAAAAGATCATACATCAAGATCAAGTGGGATTCATCCCAGGAGCACAAGGATGGTTCAACATACGAAAATCAATCAATGTGATACACCACATAAACAAAATCAAAGATAAAGACCATACAGTCATTTCAATTGATGCAGAAAAAGCTTTTGACAAGATACAACATCCATTTATGATCAAAACACTAAATAAAATAGGTATAGAAGGAAAGTATCTCAACATAATAAAGGCCATATATGACAAACCCTCGGCTAACATCATACTGAATTGGGAAAAGCTGAAGCCTATTCCCCTAAAATCAGGAACAAGACAGGGATGTTCCCTGTCACCACTGCTATTTAATATAGTACTGGAAGTTCTAGCCACAGCAATCAGGCAAGAGAAAGGAATCAAAGGTATCCAAATTGGGAAAGAAGAGATCAAATTGTCACTATTTGCAGATGATATGATTCTTTATATAAAAAAATTCCAAAGATTCCACCAGGAAACTATTAGAACAAATAAATGAATATAGTAAAGTCGCAGGATACAAAATCAATGTAAAAAAATCAACAGCATTCCTATATACAAACAACGAATCCACAGAAAAAGATATGAGATAGTCAATTCCCTTTGCTATCACAACAAAAAGAATGAAATACCTGGGAATTAACTTACCAAAGAACGTGACAGACTTATACAGAGAAAAGTATAAGACATTTTTGAAAGAAATTGGAACAGAGTTTAAGAGGTGGAAAAATATCCCCTGTTCATGGATAGAAAGACTTAACATTGTTAAAATGGCCATTCTGCCCAAAGCAATCAACAGATTTAATGCAAAACCCCGCAAAATCCCACAATCATACTTTCGTGAAATAGATAAAAGAATTAGTAAATTTATATGGAACCAAAAAATACCTCGATTTGTCAAGGCAATACTACATAAAAAGAATAAGGCTGGTGGCATTACATTCCCTGACTTCAATTTATATTACAAAGCATCAAGAGTCAAAACAGCGTGGTACTGGCAGAAGAACAGAAATATAGACCAATGGAATAGAACTGAAAACCCAGAAATAATCCCACAAATTTATGGTAAAATAATTTTCAATAAAGGAGCAAAAAACATACAATGGGGAAAAGAAAGCCTCTTTAGTAGGTGGTGCTGGGAAAACTGGAAAAACATATGCAAAAGAATGAACCTGAGCTGTGAACGCTCTCCATATACAAAAATTAACTCGAAATGGTTAAAGACCTTCATATCAGACCTGCAACAATAAACTGTATAGAAGAAAACATCAGTACTAATCTTACAGACCTAGGACTCAAGGAAGACTTCATGAACCTGACCTCAAAGGCAAGGGAAGTAAAAGGAAAAATAGATGAATGGGACTATATCAAACTAAAAAGCTTCTGCACAGCAAAAGAAACCATCAACAAGGCAAAGAGAGAGCCAACTGAATGGGAGAAAATATTCACAAATAACACATCAGATAAGGGTCTAATATCTAAAATATATAAAGAACTAATAAGACTTAACAACAAAACAACAAACAACCCAATTGAAAAGTGGGCAGAAGAACTAAACAGACACTTCTCCCACGAAGAAATACAAATGGCCAGCAGACATATGAAAAAATGCTCATCCTCATTAGCTATCCGGGAAATGCCC
>PVJL010002283.1:186544-207328 GCA_004026885.1 Lyroderma lyra
CACCTCACACCTGTGAGAATGGCTGTTATCAACAAGACAAGGAATAACAAGTGCTGGAGAGGATGTGGAGAAAAAGGAACTCTGGTACACTGCTGGTGGGAGTGCAAACTGGTACAACCACTGTGGAAGGCAGTGTGGAGGTTCCTCAGAAAATTGGGAATGGAGCTACCATGTGACCCAGCAATCCCCCTTCTGGGGAGCTACCCAAAAACTTGAAAACCTTTGTCCGCAAAGACTTATGTACCCCAATGTTCATCACAGCGCTGTTCACAGTGGCCAAAACATGGAAACAACCAAAGTGCCCTGCGACAGATGACTGGATAAAGAAGCTGTGGTGCATATACACAATGGAATATTACTCAGCTATAAGAAAAGATGAAATACTGCCATTTGCGACAAAATAGATGGACCTGGAGATCATCATGCTTAGTGAAATAAGCCAGAGAGAAAAAACAAAGAACTGTATGACTTCATTCATATGTGGAATATAAAATTTAAAGCAACAAAGAAAGAAAAACTCATAGACATAATGGTTTAGTGGTTATCTGAGAGTAAGTGGGGAGGGGTGTGAGAAGAGGGGGGGCAGTCAAATATATAATGATGGAAACAGAACTGACTCTGAGTGGTGAACACATGGTGCAACAACATACAGACGATGCACTATAGAATTGTACACTTGGGACCTATGTAATTTTTGCTAACCAATGTCACCCCAATAATTTTAACAATTAAAAAAATGAGTTTTAAGAAGTAAAAATTTGTGGTGACAGACTGGAGTTAGATGCAAAAGAGAGAGGGAAGCCAAAAATAGTTTTAAGAATTTGATCTTGGAGTAGTACAGGTGACATTACCAGCAATAGGCAAGTTGGGGAGATGTTCCCCTTATGAGGCTACAATCAGATGGGAGCTGGGGTAAAGTTATCTGAAGGCTGATCTAGGTTGGATGTTAAGGATGATGCAGTCACATATCTGGCATTTGATGTCAGCTATTGGCTAGGAGTACAGCTGGGGCTTTTGAGCACAACACCTATATGTGGCTTCTCCCTCATGGTGGTCTCAGGGTAGTCAGGCTTTTCACATTGCAGTTGCTTTCCCTCAGAGCAAGTGTTTCAAAGGCCCAAGCAGAAGTTGCAAGATATCTTAAGACTTACCCTTGGAAGTCCTAGACATTATTTTTGCCACGTTTGTATGTGTGTATGTGTGTGTGTGTGTGTTTATCAAGGAAATCACTAAAGTCATCCTAGATTGAAGGGAGTAAATTAGATTCCAGTGGACTAAGAGTAGTGAAGAATTTATGGCCTTCTTTAATTTACCATATGTCACTTCCCAATATATCAAACATGTAAGGTTGTGATTACCAGGCAGTTTACAGATGAATGGTCATGAATTCTCCCACTTTTTGATGGGAATGAAAAAATTGCATGTGAACTATGATTCCCTATTTATTGTGATTGGGTCAGTACAAAGTGCAGGCACGTAGCTACAAAGAGAAGTAAGCAGGGTTTGAAATGCGCAGCTGTTAAGAGATAAGAATACAATTATTATTATTTTACACAAACACACAAATCAGTAAAATGGTAGCACAGTTAGCAAACATGGAAATTATTTGAGAATCATCTATAAACGAATTGTATCAAGGGTACTAGTGAGTACTGGGAGAAAACTTGTTCTAGGGACTCATGAAGGGTAACAGAGCAAGAAAAGATAATGTTCTGAATGCAGGGCCTGGCAAGTAAAACTAAAGGATACTCAAAGTGTTTCTGCAAGACTTGTGGGTATCGCATTATTTGCAGTAGAGATTCATGAACCTTTTTGAGGGAGACTTTAGGTGATCAATAGGGACTACAGACTACCTTGAAAAAATATATCTATGTTCTAACAGACAAAGGGAGGTCATTTCAGGGGTTCATAAACTGTAACTGTGGTTACCCAAAGATTTATAGTCCATAAGGTAAACACTGCTAATACAAAGCCCCCAGAATCAAAGGCAAGCTCAGTGTACACTCTCAGATTTGGTGATGGAGAAAAGTGTGGGACTTCAGAAAATGAATGGGATTAAAATTCTACTCCCTGAGAGAATAACATGGATGAGCTACTCTAACATTTTGCACCTCAGTTTCTTATCTACAAAATGGAAATATTAATAAGTACTTATCTTTTTCTTGTGAATATAAAAATAAATTATATAAAGTGCCTGGCACAATATTTGGCAAATAAGATATGCAAAACCTTTTAGATCATGCATCCTTTCTGTTCTTACACTGAAGTTAAGCAACATATCTTTAAACAGAGATCAGTCAAAAACATCCATTACCTTTGATTGACAAAATATCCTCTGACTTCGTAAACTTTCTATAAGAATTTATAAATTTCTTAGCAACTGCTTAGAAATTCCAATTTATTATTAATTAAAATGAATTTTTTAATAACACTAAGATACTCTTATGTATGATGACATGCTGGAAGGTTTATAATATGAGGAAAAGTGAAAAAAATCAGAATATAAGACTACTTATGCTTTATGGTTCCTATTGTATTAACAGAAATACATACACACCTAAATATTACAGAAGAAAGAATGAAGGAAAATAAGGTTAACTATTAAGTCTATTTCTGGGTAGTTATGTTATGGCTTTATTTTAATGTTTTATTCAAAATTGTCTTTAGTTCTATGTTTCTACAGTAAATATATATTATACTTATAAAATCAATAAAGGAAAATACATCAAATGTCACTGCTGTCAAAAATATATTCTAGTAATATTACTGCAGCTGCATATGCCAGGATACACAATCCATATATGCACCAATTTTCATGTTTGGCTACTGAACAGGAAAATAAATCACTAGTAGAGTCATATAGCCTTGAGGATAATAAATCTACTTTTAAAAGTAATTCACTAAGGCACATTCAGTCCGGGAAAAGATAAAACAGAAGAACAGATAGAATGGGGTTACAGAGCCTATCAATGTTCATGCAATAAACATATATAAATCATGTGTCAGAGAACATGCTGGATCTAGAGGATACACAGCTGAAAAAAATATGTACTCTGTCCTCAAGGAGCTTGTCTATTTTTAGTGCACAGACAACTAAAAAACACAGTCTTATAAATGCCAACTTGGCTTTTAGAACACAAAGAAAAGATAAGAAGAAGAGAGTGGTTGTTCTAGGAACATGAAGACAGTACATATGAAAAGTCACAGGAACATATTACTATTCCAAGGAATAGTGAATAACCCCAGGACTAGAATCCTAGTTAATGGTGGAGAGGTGAGAGGAAGGACGTGTCATCCAGGGAGAAGTTTGGTTTCCAGATAAAGCATCTTGACTTCATCCAGTGTTTTTCAAACTGTGCCTTTGGGAATGGTTTTTTCAGAAACACAGCAAGGGAAGTTAAGTGGCCAAGCCTGTGGCACCAACCCCTGCTTCACAGAGAAGTTTGGCTTTTATCTGTTCTGTAAGGTGGATTTCTTGTATTTCTTTCTTTCTTTTTTTTTTTTTTGGGGGGGGGTGGCTCCCTGGCTGGGAATCAAACCCAGGCCATAGAGTTGAGAGCACTGAAGACTAGCCACTAAACCACCAGGGAACCCCCTGTAAGTTGGATTTCTTGACAAGATTTTATTTGAAGTGTGCCAAGACCAGAAATAGTCTGAAAAGTGTTCCCATGCCATGAAGCTGTTGAATGTTTTTTTAAAATTCATATATACTTTTATTATTATAGAAACAGTACTTGTGCATTGTACAAGATTAGAAAATGCAATGCAAGCAAAAATACAAATTAAAAATATACTCATACATTCCCATGGTACAGAAATTACCAGAGTAACACCCTAGAGCATAACCATCTACCATTTTCCTATGAATATATGTAAGCAATCATTCACATATATATTTTTTCCCCTGGGGTGACATTGGTCAGCAAAACTACACAGGTTCCAGGGGTGCAGCTCTTTATTACCTACATGTTGCACTGTTTTTTCACTATCCATATTCATTTCTTTCTCCATCACTATATATTTGAATCCCTCACCCTCCTTTCTCACCTGCCTCACTACTTTCCCTCTGACAACTAGATCATGCTAAGTGAAATTAGTCAGACTGAGAAAGACAAATACCTTATGATCTCACTCATATGTGGGAGCTAAAGAACAAAATAAATGAACAATCAAAATAAAAAAAAATATAGTTGTTGAATGCTTTTATCCCAAGGACTAATCCAGTCAGCTTTCTGTTTTAGATTTGTGTTTTGAAAGATATCAGCACTCAGTGATTGCATGAGAGAAAGGGTAGAGGTTATGTTGACAATGAAGAAGCTCTTGTAGAAGTATCAAAGAGAGATTGGGAACTAAAGCTGTAGTAGTGGGAAAGGAAATAAGGGTTATTTTCTAGATATTTGGGAATAATCTCAATAAGATCTAGTCATCAACTACATGTGAATGGTAAGGAAGAGGGAAGAGAGTGACTGAGGTTTCCAGCATGGGAAACTTCAAGGGTTCTTAAATTTGAGTGTACATAAGAATCACATATAGGGTTTGTTAAAAAATAGACTCCTAAGGGTACATCTCCAGAAATTTTTGTTCAATAGGGTTGGGAAAAAGCCTAGGAATGTTGATGGTAATACTATTAACAGAGACAAAGAATATGAGACAAAAATGGTTGAGAAAAAATATATAAGTAATTGGAATTTGAATATGTTGAGGTCCAGATGCTTCTAAGACAAGTATCAACAGAGCTGCCCAGAAGGGCCTTTGTAATATGAAACTAGAGTTTATCAGAGAAGTCTTCACTAGACACATTTAATGGGAAATCACTTGTGCCTACATGGTAACTAAAGCCATACAAGTGAGATCATACAGGGACAGAAGAGGATCAGGGATAGATCATGAGGGACAACAACTTTTAAAGAAGGGACAAAGGAATAAAGGAGCTGATGAAAGAGACTGAGGTGGGATTATCAACAGAGTAGGAGAAGCAGTTAAGTCTAATAAATTGGGAGTCAGGTAAATCACTTAGAGTTTATGTAATCCACTGTTAAATTCGGATTTCAACCAATGAAGTAAATTGTTACAAACACTTGCAGCTACATGAATTATCACATTAAACCCAGAATCTCTAGAAAATGTAACATGTTTATAAATTCAGCCCAATCCAGTATTATATCTCATCTTCCTTGGCCTGACATCCTAGGTTTCTAATACTATGTATTAGTAAATTTTGCAATTATTTATAGTGTATAATCTAATACCTTCCACGTTATATGTTGTACTTATCTTCCTGGAACAGGCTAACAAGTGACTACAGTTATAGGCCTTAGGGTAAACAAAGTTCGAGGTGGGTATTCAGAATGGACAACCCCATTGCATAAAAAAATAGTTATATAGATAGGTAGCCTGAAAACCAGTCATTAGTTAAAAAATCTAAAGTTGTCATTGACAAGACCAAAGGAAAGATTAGTTTAAGATGGACATCTGAGAGGAAGCTCTATGATAGAGGTTATGATGCAGGAAACCACTTGAAGCCTTGAGAATTTTGAAGAGTCATGTATGTTCTAGCATGAATGTAGTGCTGATCCTTTTCACAGGCGTCAAAGTGAGTTCAAAGCAGTTCTTTTCAAAGGAGTCAAAGTGTTGGAAAATAAGCATATGAAACACGTGGTAAGATAGCTCTTGCAAGTTCAGAGCTCTGAATAAATACACTGTTAAGTATTATAGTATGAAAGTTGGTATAAGAAGATGTAACATTCTACCCAGAAATTTGGTTAAATGCCATACAATCCCAATTAATCAAGCTCTCTATATGGACTGCAAATTTCTTCCAAAGTCTTCTTGACGTGACCTAACTGAGAAGACAATAGGTCAGGCAGACATTTTCAAGGTGGTAGCTACTTCTCCAAGTGTTGTGGTCCACTAGATATTTATTTTATTATTCAGGTGGTCACCGCAAAATTGCTTGGGTGTTTACTGGTGGGCTGCAATCGATGTCTTGCCCAGTCCTACACTAGATCCTTTGTGGAAATTCAGTTTGCAACTGAAGAATTTTAAACTACACTTGAAGTTGACTCTTACTTTCCCAAACCTCTCTTTCAGAGAAACCACTATCCATAAACACAGCTAGCCATGTTACTCCTCATACTAGTTAAGATTCCTTTCAGTCTGATTGGTAATGCCATGTCTGCCAAACATAGCAGGGAACTATGGAGAGTAAGATGAGCAATATTTTTGGTCCTCAAACATGGCCTTACATCATGGTCTACACTAGGGGTTTGACAAAAGTTTTCTAGTAAATATTTTTTAGGCTATTTGGTACAAGAGGCAAAATCATTGCTATTCTGTAGATACTTACACAGTAGACTGTTAACCAGAACTCAAGCAACCAGTATTCTTAGGAAACCAGCAAAATTTTTTGCCAGTTGCTTGAGATTTTGCTGGTTGCTTGAGTTCCAGTTAATGGACAGTCTACTTATATTTATTTGGCTTCTACCAATCCCCACGGATGCAAGTTAACTGAGGGTCTACTGTATAACAATAGAGAAAACAAATGTATACACATTTTATTGACAAAATTCAAGATATTATAATCATGACTAACTACAGTTTTCTTTCTATTTTTGATAACACAGATCTACTAATGAGAAGAATGGGGTCTTAGAGCAAATACCACTTCTTTTAATTGAGGTCCACCCCAGACCTAATAAATTTGAACTTAAATTTTAACAAGATCCTCCAGTGATAGGTGTGTACCCTGAAGTATGCGAACATGCTGGCTTAGAGTTTCTTAATACTATCTGGGCTATGTTTCTCTACCCATTTAGAGAAGATAATGAAAGCTGTGTACCCTAAAAAAGGTTCACAAACCACTTGAGAGCCATTCAAGAATTCCAACAGGGTCTGTGGCCCTTAAGTTAAGACCCCAGGGACTTTGTTGCCAGGCCTATCCCAGGGCAAAAATGTTCTAAAATTAGGTTATAGTTCAAATCACAGTTATAGAAGCTAAGCTACTTAACCTCTTTGAACCCCAGTTTCATCTTATTTAAAGTAGAGATAGAAATACCCAACTAATGAGGTTTTGGGGAGGATCAAAAGGAACTGTTAACACAAAATGTCTACCTACCCTTTTTCCATGTAAAGTGATGGAATTACTCAGACATCAAATGCAAAACTAAAACCAAGTCATTATATACTTTATGTTACCAAAGTCATAATTAATCATACCTGTTATTATCCATGTTGTATTACATTTTATATTGGATTGTATATTTCCTGCTCCATTATTATACTTGCATTAAGTATTTCACCTGATGACTCATGGCAATAGTGACAGTAAACACTCACATACAAATGGCAGATACTGTTCTAACTTATTGGTTTACATATATTAATTCATTCCATCCTCACATCAACCCTTTGAGTTTGTTACTATGTATTATATAAAATATATTATCTACCTATATAACTATATGTATAATATTATATACATATATATATATATACATATATAAAATAAACAGTTGTACATTTATATATGTTTAAGTGTTTGCAATAATTGTATTTATTTCTACTTTTGCTGAAAAGTGTTTGTTCTTAACTCCCCAAACATACATTTATAAATAATAAACATTATAAAAGTTCAAAAGAACAAATGGCATAGTTGAAGCCATCAGGCTATTTTTAGCATTGCAGCTCTTTTATTTTAGGGGAATGGACATTTGCAGAACACACCCCCCCCCCAACACACACACACACACAATTTTGCCTTGGTAAATCTTATATCAATGCCCATTACTTATGCTTTTGAGTATATATCTTTGTACATAACAAAGGATTGTACAGAGATAGACATATAGGCATGCCCAAAAAATGAAAGATTGACTCCAGTCAATGCAGACCTTTTTGTTCCTGAGAAAGGTGGTCTGTATGCCAGTGCTACTCCAAGTGTAATTTATGGACTCACGCTGGTCCACAAACCATTAGTTAGTGTCCTGAGACATGTACAAAATTGAGAGGATTTAAAAACTTTTAAAATAATTTGACATTGGCATGACGAAAGAATGTAATCAGTAGACATATCTCATTGTATAGTGAATTTTGTAATAACATTACCTTGAGGTGGTTAGGAAAATTAAAAACAAAGAAGTGGGCTTTGTACCAGATAGTTTGGGAAACACCACCAAGAAGTAATCCTTAATATCTGTGCTTTTTCTTTTAATGTTCCTCAAACTAAGTGCTCTCTCTACCAAGAACAAAGCTTGGAGTTCTGAACACAGAATTTTATTAGAAAACAGTGTAGAGATGATGTAGGATACAACATTGGAACAGCTTCCCCTGACTAAGGAAATAAAATCTCTAGCAGTAGTAAGGGTGTAGAGTAGGTAGAGGGAAATGAGGTTAGGAAGGGCCTGATGCTACCTAGCACCTGAAGCATAGTTTGAGGAGCTCAGCTGGGGGAGGGGCTGTTGGCAGTGGTTTAGGGAATGGAAATTGCTAAAGGGCCAGTAGTCCTAAGAGCCTTAAGTAATGATGAGGGTCCCACAAAACACAGGGTGCCATTGACAAAAGGCTATAGAAAGGATACAGGATGGGATCAGCAATAGCTTTATAGATATTGACACAGATTGAGTGAGCCAGTGAACCAGTGAGAAAGGTAGAAATGTGGGCAGCAGAAAAAAAATATCCCAGGGAGATATGCTTAGACATTATTTAAGTTGACCAACCTAACTGTGGCACAGAGCAGGGACTCTGGTTCAGATCCAGGCTCTGAAATTTGTTAGCTGTGGGATCTTGGTTACATGGAAAGCACTTGAATAGTCCTTGGGTCACAGTAAATCCTCATAAAATGTGAGAAGTTACTATAATTATTGGTGCTAATATTGGACCTACATTTCATGTCTGCTGACCCAGGTTCAAGGGTTTTCCCAATATAATCAATCAAATATTACCACAGGATTTTATCTTCATTGTTCAGGAACTTACTCCGTAGACCTGAGCAGTGCTAATATTTAGTTATATCCTATTGTGCTTAACTATAAAGCCAAACAAACTATAACTCACAAGAACAATGAGTCCAACAGGAATTTGCTTGAGAGAAAATCAATAGTTGCTTGGTTTGTTTTATATAACTAATTTGGAAATAACCTTTTTGCATTTAAAGCGAAAACTCAGAAGTCAACGAAATCAGTAAAAGCCTATTAAATTACTTTGTAGCTGTGAATGGTTTGAAACAGGTTAAATTCTTCCTTCTTGAACATGACTAATGCAAAGAGAACATCCTAGTCTTTTTTTTTTTCTCCATCTTACTGAGTGGACTTCCAATAGTTAGATTCCCTATGCTAGCCTCTCAATTAAAGGGCAGCAATTCTTTGTCACAAAATGCTTTTCAATACATATCTAGCTTATAGTCAAGATATACAAATTAATTATACATTTGTTTGTAGGCACAGACATCTTTGGATATTCCATTATCTTCTGAAAGTTAAGGGGGAAACATGCTTATTTGGCATCAGGCCTTTACTGCTTTGTTTGAAAACCCATCCTTGATAACATATTGCCTGATTCAAATAAAATTAATTTCAAAAAATTTAATCATATACTAATTTTAATGTACGTTCATGCCAGGAGACTAAAAAACTATTGCTGTCTATACACAGTTTCTGGGAGGATATATTCATGAATTTGCCTATACTCTCTGATACTTGAATTAAATAAATATGTTTGAGATGATCCCTCTTGGTCTGTGTTTACCAAGTGGGCTGTTGCTCAACTTTTGCTTTTATAATCCAGATAAAAATATGTTTACATTTAAAGTTTATTTTTGAACTCTGGAACATCATTATTTGAAGGCTTCATTCCAAGTGGTTTCTTCACACAACACCCCCCACTCACCTCCCAGCCCATCTCAACCACATTTTCTGGGAAAATCTTCTACTTCTATTCTTAGAAGACATTATCAATATTAAATGATTTTAAAGTTATATTGAAGATTTTATTTGCTTTAAAATGAACTCTATCTTAGAGTTGCTTTTTTATTCATTAAAAAAAAATTTCCTTACATGTCCTGACACTCTCTTGGAAATATTTTCTGACTGCACAACATCAAAATGAAAATGCCACTTGAAGTCTATTTATATGAACCACACACCCTTAAATGTACTAGATATGTTCTTAATATAGGAACAGAGTGTTTCCTGGCATTAGTTAGAAAGATTAAATCAAATTAGCTTGGATAAGTCGACTGTTACAAGGATTGGAAACTACTAAATTAAACTTTAACAAACTTTAATAAATGGTACTATGCCTACTTGGAAATGAACAAGGCTATTAAGGGGTGCAGGGAAGGTAAGTCTGATTTTAATATTTGTATTCAGTAAAGAATAAAATGAAGTAAAAACCTATTAATTATTTTGTAGCTGATAATGCTTATAGAAAGTAAAAGGAAAACCTAAAGTAAGAGATCACTTAAACGAACAAGTTAAAAAAGAAAATAAAACAGTAACTCCAAATATTGAACCTAAACTTTTGAAACATTAGTAAAGACAAAGATAGAAACTAACATGCACTCAAGAGAATACCCCAATGGCCAGAAGCAACATTTAAATACAGTAAAAGTAATGGCCAACTTATAGGATAATACATGTCTGCGAAATAGAGAGTATCATTATTTGAGACCTTTGATACTCATGTACAGAATCATGACAGAAAAATCTGACTCTTCTTGCACAGATATCAGAATACATAGTATAAAATGTAAGTAAATGTTATATATTATGAAAAACTATCAACATTAAATACCAGTATTTTTATTGTTAGACTTATTGGGGTGACATTGGTTAATAAGAATTACATAGGTTCCAGGTTTCAAGGAAAACGGGAGCTGAAGCATTTCAGCTGCCCAACACTCCAGAACCTGCCCACCTAACCAGATGCTAGAGCACAGAGGTGCTAAGGTGATAGGGCTCAATGGTTGAGAATATGGCCTGTGGTGCTGGACTTCCTGGGTTTGAAACCCCACTCAGTTATCCATTAATTATGCATAATCTCTATGATCCTAAATTTATTCTTATGTAAATGGGATAATGATGATATCTATCTTGTGAGGTTCTTGTAAAGTTTCAGTTAAACAATTTAAAGCATTTGCAACCACCCCTGAAATATTCTAAGTATTATTTAATAACTTTTTGTTGTTGTTATTTGGGTAGTTCCCTGGCTGGGAATTGAATCCAGGCTGCAGCATTGAAAGCGCCAAAGCCTTAGCCATTACACCACCAGGGAACTCCCTATTCCAAGTATTATTATTTGTCCCTTTTTAACATGAAAAAAAAAATCTCATCCAAAATGAACTGCTACTGTGTTAGTAAAAATACAAACTCTGGGCAATAATCCTATAAATTCAGAGAAACAGAATTTCTAAGGTCCCTTGCACTCCAAAATGCTATAACCCTATGCTTCCTCAAGAAAGATTTCTAGAATACCGAGGATAGCTTCAATCTACTTTCTTAACATTGAAACATTTGGATACTGACATTTTGATTCCATAACATACTGATATACTTCATGCCTCTAAAAGGCAAATTATTTACCACTTACTTTTCTTCAACCAAAAAATAATGTATCTGAAAGACGTTATCCTGACCCTTGAGCCCCAAAATGTTGCTTAGAATGTTCATGGCTCCTTGATGTGCATTTGTTCATTTCTGCCCCAGATGGCAGGATCATTTATCATGTGGGACTCAGTCAGGTAGAGGTGTACACTCTGTGACTCTGTGTTTCCATCCTTGATGCATTTGATTCTCATCTGTATAGTGCCTTACAATAGTTCTGATAATTTGCTCCCATCTTGTACCCACATGCTGCCCCATTACCCCCCACCACCACTTCCACACTTATAGAGCACTTAGTGTATGCCAGGAACTGTTTTAAATATTTTACATCTATTAGCCTTTTAAATTCTACAACCCCCTATGAGTGCCAAGTATTATTACTCCCATTTTATAGATGAGGAAATTGAGGAACAGAAAAGCTAACTAAATTTTCCCAATTTCATACAGCTGGTAAGTAGCAAAGCCAGGATTCAAATTCAGGTAGTCCAGCTGCAGAGTCCATGCTTTTAACCCCTATACTATACACCTCAGTAGTTAAACCCCAGGGCCTTGCTCCCTGCTCCTGAGTTATTCTTCTATTAACAAATCTTTCCTATTTATATAGTGCTCCACAGTTCAAAATCTCACCTTCATGATCTATTTGTTTCTTGTGACCACTGTGTAAGATAAGACAAATTGAAGAAACTGAGGTTCACAGACAGATAAAGAGCACAGGAGGCAATGAATGGTAGAATCAGAACTTAAACTTGGGTCTCTGGCTACCAAAACCTGTGCTCTTTTCACCATTCCATGATTCAGTTCTCAGATGTCAATGAGGTATGGACTTCTTGATAGAGGTAGAGTCTGACCTAGACTTTGAATTCTAGGTAGCTCTCAGATTGACGGAGGAAAGGATGTGAAAATAGAGAATAAAATAAAAAATAGTAACAGAAAAGAGACATGGGAAAGGATTGATGCCAGACATATCATGAAAAAAAAAAAAAAAAAAAAGAAAGGACTTGGTAGTGGTTTGGGTATTGAGAGCAAAGGAAAAGTTAGAAGTAAAATTGACTTCCAGATTTCAAATATGAGAAACCATAAGACCATCAATGTCATTAGTAGAAATGTGGATGAAAGAGGAAGTGATTTGACATAAAAGACAGAGTTTGACAAAAACCATGATGAATACTGCATGACAGTTGAACACACTAATGGGAAAATATATAGCAGATGGGAAGATCTGGAAATTAATATCTTGTAGGCATTCACTTAGAGGTGATATATAAAGCCAAGCTTGTTCGACCTGTAGCCTGAGGGCTGCATGCAGCCCAGGATGGCTTTGAATGTGGCCCAACACAAATTCTTAAACTTTCTTAAAATATTATGATAATTTATTTTTTTAGCTCATCAACTATCATTAGTGTTAGTGTATTTTATATGTGGTCCAAGACAATGCTTTTTCTTCCAATGTGGCCGAGGGAAGCCAAAAGATTGGACACTCCTATAATTAAAACCATGGATTGATGAGAAGTCAAAGTCAAAAAAGGAAGTAATAGATTATGGGCCAAATGCTAAAACCCTGAGGGAAACCAATGCATAGTGAAGAGAAGAGGAAAAGACAACAAGAGGCAAAGTGGTAGAAAAGTAGTTGAATAGATAATAATCATGGATAACAAGGAAGGAGAAAACTCAAGAAGTTAGAAAGTGAACATGAATGTCACATAAAACAAAAATGTCAAATAGAATGGGGATTTGGAAAAGTAATTCTACAGTACTTACCACAATTGAAATGAATTATTTCATTTAGTTATTAACAATTAATTTACCCAAATAATACCTAACTTAATTGGAAAGAAGTACATAAAGGCAGACCTTAGTGTTTCCTACTGCAACTTCAGTGACTAATAGTACCCACTGTATAGCTGTCACTAAATAAATATTTACTAAATGAACCAATAGATAAATAAATATAATGAGATTTCCAAATAGTGCCACAACTGAGTATTGGAATTATAGTGTTAATAAAGTGAGGAGGTCAATATCATTTCATAGGGGAAATTCAAAAAAAGTGGGATTTTAAAAGAGAGAAAGTAGACAGTAAGGCAGTATAGGCAGATTTTGTTAACACCTACCTCTTAGAAATGTGTTTTTTGCAGATCAAGTGAATTCCTGTCCTAGTACAATATGTATTTATCAGATTTTGTACCTCTAAGAATTCTGCCCAACTTCCAGATGATCTTCCAGAACTTAAGGTAGCCATTACAGTTGCCAACTCCACAAAAGATGAAAGCAATGAGACCATCTGGTTTATTACTGCTTTCTTCAGTAGAATCAGAAATCCATGGGCAAGGCATGATGGAAGATGTGGAGAAAATATGGAAAGGGAACAGAGGTCAAAGGAAATGATCGTACTACCCACAGAATTACAGAGCCAAGAAAGGAACCAAGTTGTGAAATCATCCAAAATGTGTGAATGTGTGTGGGTGGGTGAATATCTGAGAGCCATAGCACATACCCAAGCAACATATGGGATGTACAAAAACATAGTTACAAGTAAATTCCAAATAGAACATATTAAAGATGATTAGCTAAGTGTTTACATATGCTGGCAAAATAGTTGTAACATATGCCATTGTATAACAGAGCTTCATTAAAACAAACTGTTTATTTCACATAATCAACTTGCATTTCCTTTTCCTTTCATTAACATCCTAAATAATTATAAAAAAGTAGTTCCAATAAAAATACTACATGTGTCTTCAGGAAACAAAGAGGTAGAAATTATTTTATTATTTAATTCCTTAAACCTATAAGGAGACTTTATCAAATCTAAAGAAACTGAATGACAATACAGTTATTTCCAAAATTTAGGCTGCCAGAGAATCTCAGATAGTTATAAATTCATAGACTAAACATGATTTGAAAACAAAAAATCATTTTTCTCTCACTTTTTCCCTCATCAGTTTCTCAGTTATTACTTGCCCATATATAAATATACGTGTATATGAGTGTATGTGTGCTTGTGTCACAGACATGTCACACAGACATATACATACGCACTCAGGGATATAGGAACCTATGTTTGAAATAATAAAAGTATATTAGTTGTAAAAATTCAAAGAACACATGCTACATATTCTCTATAGTACAGAGTAACACATTATTGAATAATTACTATACTCTTATGAATAATAAGTTTTCTCCATGATAGTATAAAATATGTTTTCACAAGTACTATTACACAAAATGTAAACACTATTTTTCCATCATGAAAGTAATGCTGAAACTCATCTAAAAGGTTGCCATGGAGTACATACTATAGCTATACTAAATATACTTTTTAAATGACAAAATTTGTCTTTATTGTGAGCTTTTCTATTGTATTAACTACTTTTAAAGCAATGCAAATAAAAAATTAGTTTAGAATTAACTATCTAGAAATCTCCTTACTATTGTCCCAAAAAATGTAAAATAAATTTCAAATAAATCATATACATAGAAGTTGTATACTTAATGATTTATATAAATTTATATTACAAATTCTATATATTAAATGCTTTACAATTTTTAGGTATATATTCTTAAATTAAATACAAATGCTCAAATCAATTTATAAATATTTCAGTGCTTCACATCTTTAAATCTGTGCAATACTCAACTGGAAAGCAATGGAACTGTGGGTCAATTCTTAGGTGAAACATGCTGAAACTTCTTGAGGTATTCATTAATTTTTAAATCCACTGTTTTTTTTGGGGGGGGGTAGTTCCCTGGCTGGGAATTGAACCCAGGCCGTGGCACTGAGAGCGCTGAAGCCTAGCCACTACACCATCAGGGAACCCCTAAATCCACTGATTTTGAAGTGAGACAAATGGAGTAAATCTGAAAGACTGGATCAAGTTTCTCATGTCTACTTTAAAGATTGCCTATAAAAATTTTGTTTAAAGCACTGATTTTTTTAAAAATATAACAGTGTGGAATTTGGGGTAACTATTTTCCATGGAAACCTACAGAAGAATAGAGTTCTTTCTTCCCAAGGAAGAAAAATTGCTAATAATTTCATTCAATATATTTCTTTAAGAAGTCAAATATTTTGGGTACTTCATAAGTTGGGGAAACGGGATATCAAATTGTTCAAAACAAAAAAAATAAAGTAAAAAGGAATTAACTTAGAAATTATAAATATAGAAGACCAATGAAATATATTCTATACATGACACACAGCTTATAGACTATTTTTATGATATAAAATATACTTATGGAACTTGAGTATCATCATAAAATAATTATATAGCATTTGGTGTGGGTGGAGCAACCTGGTTATTTAATCTTGTCCTTGATTGAGTTTTATGTAAATAGAAACTTACTGTTAAGAACTATTTTTGGTATAAAAGGTAATCTGATACAAAAGTATTTAGGAATAACCTGAGATGTTAGAAGAGAGATATATGGAATACACAATCAAAGCAGTTTCCTTAAATGGGATTAGTAATTAAATGCATTAAATATAATTATATGGAATTAAAATATTAGGATAGAAATAGTAATAATTATAAGATGTAATTTGGGCACTGTTACTGGTATTAACCGATGTATGAAAGAAGCGAAAATACTAGAGAAGTAATACTTTCAGACTACAATGAGGGGAAAGGTTTGGATAAAATTTAACATATTTATAATTATTTAGAATATAGTAATCCTTCTAACTGGAGCACACAGATGGTAGAGTACTTTATTGGCAAGCAATTTACTGCATTTAAGGGAAAAAGAATGTCACTTTCAGGAGGTCCTTGACATCTCGTTTTTTGGTTATTTTCTGCGGGCCTTTCCACTGTGCTGTCCTCTCATAGACGAAGGAAGGTGAACACTGATGGTAACATATCATTGCCACTCTGTAGTGAACAGCCAAGTAACATGGCCCACACAAAACCAGAGTCCAGTGTAAGCTATTCTCCACTGAATAGGAACAAGGCTAAAGTTGGTCAGCTGTTTAAAAGGTCAGTACATCATACCACACTTATATGTATTCCAGAATTTCTGTGTCAGGTCCAAAAATATGTCATCCTTTCCATGGAGAATACTTACACTGGTGTAGAAGGCTGAGATGGCCACAAGGGCGCTAACCACCTGATCTCCCAACACCTTTGCCAGGATGGTGTGTGGCGTGAAGCTAGGCAGTGCCAGTGCCATCAGTGGAAATTGTTGCAGAAGGCCATGACCATGATGGCCACATGCCAGGTCGGCCGCAAATTGGCCAGGCTGCCCTGCAGCCACTGCAGCAGTGCATCACTGGCCAAGAAGAGCAGGGCATAGAGCAGCATGTTCATGGGCCATGGGTAGTGCTGAACTGCACGTAGCAGCTCCTACCACCATCCTGCCATGCCATGCTCTGGGCACACACCTGCGGCCACCACCAACTCCCCAGGTCATGGTCCATAGGAATCTATTTTTTTAAGTATTTCACTAGAATCCAGTTGAATGTCTTCATGCAATTAAGTCACTTGGCTATAAATTATAAGTCTTATGCTTAAACCGCTGTCTAAACAACATTTAAACAACTTATTATAAAGGGAAAAAATTAGACACTCAGTTTCTGTGCTTTAAGGACATTTTAAGGAGTGTAAGATTTAAGTACCATTTTTAAATACATTATCATCTATAAGTAATATTTCCTACTCACAGTTTTGAATGCTTTAAATCAATAACTCTTTTCTCCTCCAAGTATATAATTTGATATACTATGCTGTGAAAAATTTTTTACTTAAATGTGGAAGATGGCATTGCTAATTAAAACAATCTACATTAAACAGAAAACTAAAAAAAAAATACATCTTCCTAGTGTATATTCATATTCAGTCAGTTATCTCATCTCCTCAAGGTGTTGAAAACATCACATTCATGTTGAAATTATTCCAGGGTTTTCAGACATTAGTAATCTTTCTATTAAATACATATCCATATTATATATTAAACTATATCAAAAACAGGACTGAATGCAAAAATCAATTCAACAAAGCTAAATAAAACATCTGAGTTTTCTAACAAATGAAAGAAAGTGTTATACATAGAGGTGTGAGAGGATTTCACAACACGACACAGCTCTTACACTGTGAACTTGATTTCTTTATGTCACTAGGATACATACTTGTTCCTGGAGACACTCATTGTTCAGTAGGATCTAGTGCAATATTTCAATTTGTAGATTAAGTGCTAATAATGAGAAGATATGTATATTTCACTCTTCAAGCCATCAAACTTATATAGCAGCCCAATGGCCAAAATGTCCCCTCTGTATATATTCTTCTTTCTCCTTTAATTGTAAAATTTCATATCAAATGGTGGAAGGAGGTATTTCTTGACAAGCGATACCCCCAAAAATGAAACATAAAAATTCAAAACTCAAGAAAGCAGATATCATACTGAAGACTCCCAACACATTATTCTTACCTCAATCTGATGGTTGGAACATTTCTGGAGGCTCACTTTTCTTTCAGACACACAAAATGTATAATGCTGTAGTACTTGAACCTCATGGAGTGCTGGGGAAAGAACTTGAAAAACCAGTCTCTCATGTTCCCACAATCTATGTACACATTGAACACACCCAGTAGCACAGAGTAATGTTTATCTGTGGTGGACAGCTATTTCAAGAAGCAGGCAGTGTCTCTATTTTCAAAAAGGAAGGCCTGTGTTGATTAGCAGGGGAAAGGTAATAGCTATTTCCTCCCCTAAAGCACATATAGGAGAATTTTTGACATGAGATACTTTTAAATCAATGTTGTAAAGTTGATTCATTCTTTTAATATTCTACTCCTGAAAAACTCTATTCTTAAAGGTTCCGAGAAAAAAAAATAAAACTAATTATAACAAGTAACACATGTGTCAGGTACTATTCACATCATTTTCCGTAATTTCTAAAACTTGCTAGGTATGAACTATCATTATCCCAATATTACAGATGAGCAAATTAAGTATTTTGCTCACAGTTACCAATTAAGTTGCATCCAGGCACTCTGGCACCACAGTCTATATAACCACGACACACTGAACTGTTAAGACTTTTAGAAGGTAACTGTGTAACAGGATGTTGCTGCTTAGCTGAATATTAGATAATACATGACGTTTCATTAGTGCTTGTACCATATTTCATTTTAGGTTAGAGTAAGTTAAAATTTTGAAAGATTATTTCTCCAGGATGGTTATTCACTTATGTTATCACAGTAGACCTCTTTGTAGCTGCAGTAGCCTTTTAGGTCCTTGGGACTGCACAAAAAAAAAGGGTAAGTCCAGATTCAAGTACCAAGTGAGTGAGTACTTCCTTACACTGAAGGAGTTACACAGGAGAAGCCAAAACAAAACTTTAAAAAACTCACATGGATATACCGGGGTGCCAAAAAAAGGTATACATGTTTTAAGAGATGTTATCTATGTATCATATAACTACTGATGGTAAACACTTTGAGCACCTCTTGTAATTGAAGAAGTCAAATGTGACTTGTATTCATCTTTTGTTATCTGCATATATTGAGTATTATAATTTTAAGATTGTAGTTTCCTTTCTTAAAGTATGTATATTTTTGGCACACTCTGTATGTTTTGTTCTATTTTTCAGAATGGATAATTACTATTTTTTTAGATAATTACCATTGATCTTTCTTCAAGTTCATTGATTCTTTCTTCAGCCATCTCTAAGCTGATGTTCAGCCCATCCAGTGTGTTTTTTGTTTTGGTTATTATAATTTTAATTTCTAAAATTTCCATTTAATTATTTATGGTTTCCATTTATCTGCTTAAATTTCCCTATATATTCGTTCATAAAAATATTTGCTTTTATTCTTTGAACATATTCTCCTTTAGTTCTTTGACCATACAATAATTAAAGTTTTTATCTAAAGAGTCCAACAAGTGGGCATTCTTAGGAGTTTTTTTTCTATTGACTTCTTTTTTCTCTATAGGTCACATTTTCCTGTTTCTCTGCATGCTAAATATTTTTTATTGTACATTGAACACTGTGGATATACATTTAGAAACCCTGCTATCTTACTCTGAAAAGTGCTGATTTTTGCCCTACTAGGTAATTTAAGACACTTGGTTTTATTCTTTGTTAAAGTAGATAAGCAGAAAGTCTTTCATAAAACTGATTAATTTTGAGGAATCAACTTTCAAATTCTAGCAACTCTACAGATCTTATAAGGGGTGAGTTTTAGAATTTTTAAGCGTGAATCTATTATGTGTCTTACTTTAGGGCATGGTCTTTACTCCTAAGGCTTCTGGTGTCTTAGCTGGATGCCCAAGTTATCCAGGAGGTATTATCAAGGTCTCTGCACTCTTGTTGCCTGCAGCTCCAACATCTCTCAGAATGAATCAACTAGTAATATTTCTGTTTCTCTTTCAACTTTGCTCCCTCTGGTTAGTCTCATGCAGTCTTGTCCTGTGAATGTACAGCCTGGTCCTTAGCCAAAGACCCTTGTAAAACCTCCAAATGGACTTTTGAAGATCTTCTTTAGTATAGCTCCCTCTTCTCTGATGTCCTGTGTTGCAAATTCCAGCTTCTTCAGGTCTACTGAACTCTTGATTTCTGCCTCCTCAACCTAGCAGTACCACCACGTTCTGTCTGGAATCCAGCTCACTGTGCCATTGGGATGTTTTCCCTCGGCAGAGAATTAGAGTGGTGGTTGAACTACCTTCATGGGTTTCCTTTCTATCTGGAATCACAGTATAGTTCTGCCTGTTGTACAATGCTATGAATCAGCTCATATACTTTGTCCAGTTTCATGGTCATTTATGGCAGAAGGGCTAGTCCAATAACAGTTATTCTATCATAATCAGAGTGAAAGTCTCCCAAGAAGATTTTTTTTACACCAAATGTGTCATAAGAAACCTATTCGCTCTATACAGTCTTACACAGTCTTTATAACCATCACAAAACACAATCACATGCATTGTGTGACAGGAAGGTGGTAGGGAACAATTTCAAGGGAAATGAGATAAGTTAGCTGGCTGCTGTATTGTTTATCCTCACCTAGCATCTCAGTTTGGGTTCCCTTAGAAGCAAATGGTGAGGCATGGATTTGAGTAGAAATAGTTTATTTGGGAGGTGTATTAGTTCCCTATGGCTTCTGTAAATTACCACAATCTTAGTGGCTTAAAACAATACACATTTATTGTCTTACAATTCTGAGATTAGAAGTTTGAAATCATTTTCACTGGG
>PVJL010002284.1:0-206903 GCA_004026885.1 Lyroderma lyra
GAGGGGGAGCCGGGAGGCCGTGCCACGCGTGAGGGGGAGCCGGGAGGCCGTGCCACGCGTCAGCGAGGGGGAGCCAGCGCTCGGGTGGCGCTGCGTTGGGAATGCCCGGGGAGGCCACGGCAGCGAGACAGTTACTTCTCCTGCTGGTTTCCTTCTGGTGGCCTCGCTCCTCATCTCTCAATCTAATGGGATCTAGCTATCACTGTTGATATTATCTGTAGAGTTGTCTTCTGTTTTTGTCTGTGTGTTTGTTTGTTTTGTTTTGTCTTGTTTCGTGTTTTGCCCGAGACTGGGCCAGGGTAAACATTGGCTCTTGAAAAGAACTCAGGCTCTGGGAGACCTGGTGAAGACCCTTCACATTGGCCTTTTTGCCCCAGGCTGCTTGTCCGTTAAGTAATGACGGACTGTGATAAATGAGTTGCATGGAGTAGATATAGCACAAACAACGGAAGCAGGAGAGAAGAGGCTAGTGGAAAAGTGAACCGGGCTGTTCAGAGGGCATCGCTGAGCTTATTTGCATAGTAACTCGGGTGTGCTTACTTTTTCATGAAGCACATTTCCTCAGAGGTGTGGAAAATAGGCTAGCTGTGAACCTGATCCCTGCCCTAGAATGCTCATGGTCAGGAGGCAGAGCCCAGTGGGGACAGTCCCCGCACCCAGGTGCTCCTGTTAATTTCCTGTGCTCTTTCTTGTCTTCCCCCTTGCACTGAGGTCCTGGAAGGCAGGGGTAGTGTTTGGTCACCATTGTTTCCCTGTGACCAACATCTCACCTGGCACATGGCAGGTCTTTAATAAATAAACGTGTAGTGAATGGCACTTGGCAGTGAAGCTTGCAGCTACCGGAAGTTGGGGAGAGGTAAATACAAAAGGGAAGGAGGGGCATTGGGTCTCCCAAACTGGACACCTATGCTGAAGCAAAGGGGGAAGTAATGTTAAAGGCCAAGGGACAAAAGAAGCATCATTTGAAGAAGGGTTCAGCTGTGGCCCTACTGCAGGAGAAAATCCCAAGCAAATTTGATCTTCTTCTAAGTGCATGGTGTGACTCCTCCAGAAGAAGAACAGAACAAAACCCAAACAACCTCTCCCCTCAAAAAAAAAAAAAACAAAAAAAACAAAAAAACATCCTGTCTACCCCAAACAGGAATTCCCTCGGACTTTTAGTATTGCCCTACTTACACAGCAGGAAGAACAAAGAGGTGATTTAAGCATCTAGAAACTGAAATAGCTATTGCCAAGCAGCAGAGGGTCAGCGGAATCATTAGATTCCAGAAAATGCAGAGCCTCTGAGGTCTCGGTGTTCTTCCACCCTGATGGCAGCTTGCTGGCAGCCCACACTGAGCTGCTTTGTGAGAGTGTGCAGCTAGGCCTCTCCCTCCAGAAAGATGAAGGCAGGCAGGAAGGGGGAGCTTGCCTTGCCTGGAATGTGTAAGTTCTGCGCTGGAGAAACGGTAGCCAGCACTGGACACCGCAGTGCCTCTGCTCCCAGGGATGAGGGACGGGCTGGCCGGGTCAGCTGGGTAGATGCTCGTGGGCACGTGTCTGAGTCCCAGTCGGGCCGGCCAGGCATTTGTCCCAGGTGGTTCAGAGGAAAAGGCTTTAATAAAGGGGCTTGCAGATGTGCAGGCAGGGTCACGGGAACAAATACAGAATGTGGGGCACCCAAAGACTTGCATCATCAGGGACCCATGACCCCCCTAGGGCTAAGGGGCAAAGGAAAGAAAGAAATCGTGGTGCAGGACTAGCAAGTGCTGGACCTGAGGTGGAAGGGCCTCCGGAGACAGGGTGCCCAAACGGGGGCGGGGGGGGGTCCTCTGCCTGTGTTTCCTGCTGGAGGCCTCCCGTACCCCCAAACTGGAAGCTGGCCAACATGGGTGCCGGGGTGATGCCCGTCTCCGCAGGTAGCTTCCCGGGGGCAGGGCACCCGGAGGTGAGTCCATGGAGACTACCCAGCACCCCGACAGCTAGGCTGATCACCACTCACCGTGTGTATCTGAAACACCTCATATAGCTTCTTACGTGCTACCTCATTTAACCCTGGAATCACGCTGCAGCGGCCAACCAGGGCTCCCTCGGGTGCCAGAGCCGGAGGGCGCCGCACCCACCCCGCCCAACGCCATGCTCAGGCCCATGGGGGGGGGGGCTGCAGCCCCTCGTCACAGGCTTGAGGCCAAAGGGGCTCCAAACACCAGCTAGAAGGGAAGTCACTGGAACAGTGAGCGTAGCGCTTTGGACACTTCCTTCAGCCTTTATAGTTTCCCCGTTGTGCGTTTTAGCCCCAATGTTTCCAACAGAAGGAAGGTTGTACGATGGCCTTCTGGTCAACAGGCAGTCCCGCAGGGAGCGGGTCCTGTGGGATGGTGGGGGCAGTGACCACGAGGCAGGCCGCTTCCCTGGGGCCATCACTGTGGGGGAAGAGCAGCAGGAAGGCCAGCAGGGCCCAGGGAGCCGGTGTAGCTGGGGGTGGATGGGCATTTGGACGAGGCCCTGTGTCTCTAGCTCCTCAGAGATACGAATCTCCTGGTCTTTCAGCTGCCCTGTCTGAGGGGGCGGGGAGGAGGGCACTTCTCCCTGGCTCACGTCCAAGTCGGAGTGAGTGACCCTCCAGCCACTCGGGGCAGCAGGCAGCAGACACTGACACTGGGTCTACTTTGGTGTAAAGTAATCCAGGCAGGGGCAGCCATTTGATCCGAAGGGCAAGGTCGTATCACCAAATAAATATTTTATCATTCAAGGCCCCCATGAGCCCGAGCCGTGGACAGGGCTTCCGTGCATGCCCGAGTCCCCTGCTCCCTCTCAGGTGTCCAGTGCCTGCGGGAGGGGGCTGGAGTGGGGCTGTGGCTGAGCCGTTACAGCGGGTAGAAGACGGCTCCTCTCAAATGACCTCGCGGACCTGCCGAGTCCACGGGCCAGTCGCCTCTCCGCACCTCCGTTTTCTTAGGAAAGCATTTCCCAGCCCACTCTGGCACCCTTCTCCCTGCAAAGATCGAAGTCAGATACACATGAAAGCATTTCGGAAGGCAGGAAATGATACACCGATGCGCCAATTATGAATACCAACTGTTTCTTTCAGAAAATATCCCTCAAGAGGCCTGAACCATACTTGAGCTGCTTTTATTCACCCATTTATTAATTGAACAGATATATATATATGGAGAGAGAGAGGGAGGGGGGGAGAGAGAGAGAGAGCACGAGCGAGCGCACCAGCCACGTGCCAGGGGCTTCTTTCCTGCCTTACGGAAATAAGGCAGGGTTCTTTGTCTGTTTTTCTCCATTCACCAGTTCTGCCCTTTAGAGGTTTTCTTTTAACCTGTGCTCTCAGTGTTGACAGGGCGTATAAAAGGAAGTCGAATGCTTGTTGGAGTTGACGAAGACTATATTGGCTGAAATGAGATTTCAGCGCCCCTGTTCATTACCCCTAGGCTTATTGACATTCTGTCTTTTTGCCTAAGGAGCTGCAGGCTGTGTCTGGGTAGGGAGCTGAGTGGCCTTGCAGGGTGCCATGGCAACCACACTAGGGAGTTCATGTCAGGTGGCGCCTTAAAACTCTTCAGCTGTGGGCTCAGCAGGGAAGAAGCCCTTTCCCTTTCTGTGAGCTGGAAAAAAGGGGGAGAAGCCGGGTGATGTGCACAGCTCAGCAGGGTGCTATCAGCAGGGCTGCTTGCATCAGAGGGCGGGTCTCTGCTGTCAGTGGAGCCCCTGCTTGCTGGGAGCTGGGGAGGCCAGGCTCCAGCATGGAGAAAGGCACACATGCCTGGCTGGGGTTATCAAATATTGGGATGTCCTTTCAGGATTAGCCTCAGAGCAAAAAGCCCAGCAATAGAGGGCCTCCCACTTGGTGGGGCAGTTCAGGATCCCCTGGAACCTTCCTGAGCTGGTCCCACATAAGCCACACGCTGACCCCATGTCCTGGGTCCATCGCCTCTGGGTGTGTAATGTTTTCTTGTTCCTTTCTTTAGTTAATAAATCAACCCTCCTGCAGCATTCATTTCCCAGTGGGACATGTTGGCGGGCACCAGCTCTGGTCAGAAGAAAATTTTCTGCAAAGTGTCACCCAGAAAAGCACAAAGTAGTACCCTTGTTGACATAAGAAAATATATAGGACAGGGTCTTGGGAACTGGATGTCTCTTGGTACTTTCAAAATATGCTCCAAGGCAAGGATACCAGGGAAGGGAGTGCTGATACAGAAGCAGACACAGAAAGCCCTCGCCTTGCATAGGGGCCACCCCATCGCCTCACGTAACTGCTGGCATCGGTGAAGACTCCGATAATACTTTGTAGGAGGCCTTGTCTGCTAGGGATTTGTGCTTCTGCACCTCTCCTTTCGTCCTGTTTCTTGTCATCCCCAAACCAACATTTTAAAACAAATCTAGCCTCCTATTTGCCTCATTGACTACAGGCAGACCCAGAGGCTGAGTAGGAGCTGTGTCCAGTGAAGGTGAGCCATGAAGGATGGATGATGAAGGTGATGATGAGGACACCACAGACTCCTCTGCATCACTGTCATTATTAGTTAATAGGGGCCATAAAGATGATGGTTGGCAGCCCTTCGGGGATCTATCTTACTTTAGCTTCCCTTTGCAGAGGTGCTGTAGGACTTTATAAAATCCCCTCCCTGTGCCCTGGTGATTTGTCTTTCATTGTTTCTCAGACCCAGGGTACTATTTTGGTTTAGAAAGGTTATTGTTTGTGCTGCAGCGGGTGGTGGCTGCCAGTTCTTGGAGGAGAGGATCCAGTGGTTGGCTATTTTCATAGGTGCTGCATTGGTTCAGTATTGATTTTCAGATTGCTCCCTGCAATCACACTGCATTATGCTGCACTGGCCTGGGGCCTGGGCAGAGAGACTTTAACTTGAAATGTTTCATTTCATTCTCTGGAAGCTGCTGACACCGTCTCCTTTGGCTGCCCCAACCAGGTCTACAGGGACCCCCAGCTTGTCACTGACATTCTTACTATTGAGTTTGCACAGGTCTGAGAAGAGACAGTGTCCACACTCATAATTTGCAGGCGCAGTAGTTTGGCTTCAGCTGGTAAGGTTGCTAGTCTTGGAATGTGTGGTGGGAGGGGCTGTGCAAAGGAAAGTTCTTAAAGAAAGAAAGCACGTTAATATCAGATATCTGCAGAGTAAGGCTTTGAAACACCCCGTAAGAAGAAATATACTCTATTTCAAAATAGAAATAAGGATTAGTAGCTAAATTTTCCTTTGGTAAATTAGCACCTCATGCATGCTGTTGGAAGCATTAGACAGAAGCTTTGATGATTAAATGAAACTGTCTCGCCTCCCACCACACTGCCCCCAAATGCTGTGTGAATCTTCCCTTTGTATTTATGTCCCCTGTGCAATTTGTGCTGGCACCAAATTGAGAAACTTGGATTTGTAAAGGCCTTACAAGAGTGCTGCGTAGGTAGCAAATACTATGTAAGTGCTAAATAAATAAAATAAACCTCAGAACTGAGGGCCAGAAATGGGGCTGAAGGAACTGGAGCTAGGAGTCTGCTGCTGGGCCAGGGAGAAGCGTGTTTGCGGAAAGTTGTAATGGATGCCACAGAACGAGATCTATGAGGGGCCGAGGCCACAGGGGAGTTCAGAGTTGGTACCAGGAGGAAGGGAATCATCAAACGCCTTTTAGCTGAGTGTCCGCTATGTGTTAGGTGCTTTACACACGCTCTCTCATTTAATCACCACAGTATTGTGTGAAGTAGGTGTTTTGGCCACTTTTTTACAGAGAAAGAAATTGTGTGGGGTCATACAGCCACCTCTTCCTGAGCAGGAGAGTAGAGGATGGATTGGAGCCTGTTCTCTTCTGGATACTTTGCTGGAAGAATTGGAGGTGAGGGTAGGGGTAGGTGGGGGTGGGGAGGGGGTGGTGCAACACACCCTTAAACTTCGCCCCCGCCACCATGGGCTCGGGCCAGGCTGTGGGAAGCCGCGTCTCTTTCCCACAGAGGTGGAAGGGGAGCCAGGCCACAGTGGCCTTGCCCTAGAATGAGCTCAGAGGGGCTGAGTCACCCTCTCCCTGCAGCCCTCAAGCCTCCATGGTGGGGACACAAGTTCTCTCCAGCTGCCCAAACTCACTCTTCCTCTCTCCAGGGACTTTTTGGCCAGAGGCCCAGGCTCTGCTGATAGAGAACTGACAGATCTAAAATAGGAAGCTGTGTCACCCACCCATTATCTCCCTTTGGCTGAGCTGGGTGGGGCCTCCTTAGTAATCTCTCTTTATAGATTTGTTTTACCAAAAGAAGCTTTGGCTTAAAACAGTGTGGCTGAGTGAATGCCTTTGGTTCAGGGCCAGTTTACAGCTGTCAAAAGTCTGCTGAGCCCTGAGGGTTAACTGGAGTAATCGGGCAGGTTGGACGTTGGTGTCGGACAGGAGTCTGTGCTCTCACTTCCTGTTCAAAGGCATGAAAGAAGCCCAAGGGACTTTACTGACTGCCCAGCTGAGTTACTTCCTCTCCTGCAGAGGCCCAAGGCCCTGTGTTACAGTGCAGGGAGCTCTAAGCCTATTAGAACAGCCAAATTCAAGTTCTAGTTACATTATTTTTCTAATTAGAAGACCTGGAACAAATCCTTCTGGGACTTGGTTTTCTCTTCTGTATAATGGATGTAGCAAGTCGCTATCCTGCCTACCCAGGGCTGTAGTCCAGGTCCGGGAGTCGGGGAAGGGGGGGCTCTGTGTGCATTAAGCACCGAGTCACTGCTGTCAGTTCACTCAGCTATTGATAAGAAACAAGCGTTTGTTTGCTTGAGATAACAGCAGGCCCTGAAACAGGAATGGTGAGTCCTAGGCCACGTGTCTGCTCAGAATGCTGCTTCTCTGCACTGTGGCGGGGCCAGTCCTGTCTCTCTTTCATGTCAGTTATAAAAATAACCACATGCCACCTCCCTTGAGCTGTTTGGATTTTACTTGGCTGCTTTCATTCACCTGTCACGTGGGGTTTTTTTATCCTTCTGCACTCAGTTGGTCTGAAATCAGATTTCAACTAATGGAGCAGAATTTCCCATTCTTTTGTTTATAAGGAGTGTGGGCTTCTGAAGATCTTTTTTGTTTGTTTGTTTTGTTTCGTTTTTACTGCTCAGAATCCCTCTAATATATGTATTCAACTTCCCAAATTTGCATGTCATTAGGCAGGGAGGCCATTGTGAGAACAATAATATGATAGTAACTTTCCATTTCTGAGTTTGAGCCTGCTTTGCAAAATGGGAAGGAGGGAGACTGGATAGACCCAGTCCTGAGTCCAAGCTGTGCTCATACCGGGCCCGTGCTCGGTGCACTTGGCAGTGGAGAGTTTGGCAGGACTTGGAAAGGGCCCGCAACACGGACCTCGTGTTAGGCACCATCTCTCTGCTCATGACTATGAGAAGAATCACCCCCTCTGCTACAGGCAGAGCCCCTCTCGGCGTGGTTGACTTTGGGTGCTTTTGGTGGGAGTGGAGAAGGGATAACTGTGGGAAATGAGAATGGCTGAACCCACTTAACTGGAAACAGGGTCTTTTCTAGAACCCCATGTAAGCGATTCACAGACACCCCCTTGGAGGCTGGAACCAGGGTCTGCTCCTCAGTGGTAGAAGCAAAAAAGGAAAAAAAGCAGATACAGTCCTTGTGCTTGAGGAACTCAAGACCTACCAGAGAGATGAAAGCCCTCCCCAAAGCACGAAGTCTGTAATTAGGGCATGGCAGCTGGGTGCGCGGGGGAGCGGCTGGGTGGGAGAGTGGGTGTCCACCTGGGCTCGGTCACCTTGGGCCTTCTGAGCGGGTCAAGGGCAGAGGACTGATGATCCACTTGTCACCCTTCTTCCCTCTGTGCTTTTGTTTCTTCTTGCCGATGGAAAACCTGCTACACTAGACTCTGTTAATTGGCACCCATGGGATTGGTAGGTGCTTGCTAAATGGAAGTTGACTCTATTAAAATTTTTGCCAGTTGTTTGAGATTTTGCTGGTTGCTTGAGTTCCAGTTAACAGAGGGTCAACTCTATTTGCACAACACTGTACTAGGTTCTGGTAGGGACAGATGCGTTATAATAAGGGCTTCAGGAGTGTCGGTGCCAGAGTCAGGGAGTACTACCTTAAGGGTCACACCGTCCGGCCCAAAGGGGCAGGGCCTGGACTTTCAATATCAGTGTCAAGGCAAATGAGCCGTGTCCGAGGGCGTCATTGTGGACTGACCCCATTCTAACCTCGGCCTGCGCTCCTGCTCCGTTCCTTTGCTCCTGCCTTTGAGTCTAAATCATTCACACGGATTCTGTATCATGTGGGCATCCTTCACTTGTTATCCCAGTGTCTGATTTGAAAAGATCCCTGACATCACCCCCGAGGCAAAGCTTTGGTACCGGACCCCTTCCACACCTTGACTGGCCTACTGGGTTTGGTTCTGGCGTGTTGTTGAATTCAGCCCAGATGGAGCATATAGGATTTCCGATTAATGGGGGAGACAATATCTAGGCACAAACCAATTTTTAAAAGCAAAAGTATGTTAATTGCCAAGAGACAGGGTTCTGTAAGATCTCAGAGGGCTTGATTTTGGTCCCCAGGGACAGTCAGGATTTGCATAAATGGAAAGGAGCAGGGAGTGCATTCTTGGCAGGAGACAAGGCGTCAGCGAGGGCTCGGGGGTGGACATGTGCCTGATGAGTTCAAGTAGGCTGGCTCACTAAAAATACTTACCGAGTGCCGGCCGTGTGTGAGGCACGCGGAAGCTACAAAGAAAGTGGAACCCTCAGTGATCTTCGTATCCAGAGATTCTGTGGGGTTCTGACTCTGAAATGTCCCCATCAGAGCAAGAGGCCCAAGCCTAGGGGATGCAAGAATGACCCATTTCTTGAATGTTAACCAGTCCCAGCCAACCTTTTGGTGATATGTTTAATTTTCCAAATTGAAAACAAGCCAACAGACACTCAAACCGGTCATGTAAATGTTGCTGGACTTTATGTGTTGTACAACTAAACATTGCTGTTTGAACAAAAAAAAAAAAAAAAAAAAAAAAAAAAAAAAAAAAAAAAAAAAAAAAAAAAAAAAAAAAGAACAGAAGGACCTGGGGGGACATCTAAGGAATGAGGCTGAACTAAGAATTGATGGTACAGGAAAAGTGTCAGCTCTCCCAGGACAGAGATTTGGGTGACTAAACATGTGTGCTCAGGACATAATCTTAGTAAAGCTGCAGATTACGTTTAAAACAAACATTTACAAAGAGGATTGGCATGAGGAATGTGCAGGGAGAGGGAGCAGTTCTGCATTACAGAGCTTCTGAATTGCTCCAGGAAAATTAGCCAGCAAAAGAGGAAAGAAATCGGGGCCAAACACGAATGTGTTTTATGGTTCTCCAGCCTCGGCTGCTGCTCCTGACGTTTGTTAAGTTGCTATTGTCTTGCTGCCTGTGGCAGCACAGTCTTACAGGCCAGGGAGGCCTTTCTAGGTTATTAGATTCTTTGGGTTTTTGAACTTGCCACAAGAAGTTGCTTTGGTTTCCTCTCCCTGAATACAGAGGAATGCTTGTGGTCCCTGAACTAGAATAACAGTTGATGAAGCTCTGCGGGACAAATTATTAATAGGATAGATGATTTCGGTCCTTGCATTTGCTCTCCTGAGCGTGTCCTGAATATAGCTAGAGTCTCGTGGTTTATCTGACGGAACTTAATTTGAATTTGCATTTATAAAAGCTGGTGTATCATCCTTTAATGTACAATAAAAGAGTAGCATGACTTGAAATAAGAGCATAAGAGTGCTGATAAAATGACCATTCATTCATTCAACAAATATTTTTGTCCCTATTATGTTCAACAAACTCTGCTAGGCACAAAACCAAGTGCCTGTTTATAAAAGCCTCATTTGTTCTGTCCTCACAAATGTACAGGATCAGGACACTATACAACTAAATGAACAAGAAATTCCAGGCTGTAGTTATTCCAGTGGAAACATGAATTGTCCCCCTAATAGGAAGGTCATGGAGAGAAGGGAATTCTTCAGTGGTCTCTGGTAGGCGTGTGGCCACGGGCTTCAGCTCCACCCCCCTGAGGACTTTGTGAGGCTACCAAATTTCAGCAGACAAGGCTCTTGTCCAGCCGTGTGCAGGCAAGAGGCACTAGGCCTACAGAGGTGGGGGAGTAACCTGACAAAGCGGAGCCCTGCAAACAGGCAGAAACTGGCTCACCTCCGATGGCGCTGGCTCCCTTTATACAGCAAGCAGGTGGCTCGGCCTGTTCTCGGTGCAGATTCTGTGAACCTAATCTGAATCAGCCTGCTGGGCAGGGGGCAGGGGGGTGTTCCCAGAACTGGAGAGTAGGGTACAAGGAGCAGAACCTGAGGGGTAGGCCGATGCCCGGAGTGGACACGGTTCCCTGTGGGGCAGGGTGGGCCACTGCGGGTTGAGTCCATAAGGCCGTAGAAAGCAAGGTGTGCTATAGGGTTTGGTCTGTTTGTGCACCTGCTCACTCCTTTGGGGACCAGACACAACTAAGAGAGGAGAGGTTGGCACAGGGTGGTGTTGGAGCACGTGCTGTGGGAGACCAGCCCGGGGCTCCTGCAGGTCACCCTCCTGGTTGCCAAAAACACAGGGACGGATCTCCATTGTAGGAATGTTTGGGGTTTTGTTTTGTTTGTTTGTTTGTTTGTTTTTAATTGGGATTTCTACCAATATGAATCATCTGTTAGAACAGTTTGAGTCCAGAGAGAGTGGTGACTGTGATGGTCCTGGGTTTACTTTGGGGGTGGTGTGTCTGACTCACTCAGGGAATCAATGATCTGGTCTACCCCAGTTTCTCCAATCCACAGAAACAGAATGAAACTCGCCTGCTGCCCATCACAAGGCTGTGGGAAACGTGAAGGGAAAGACGTCTGTTTACTTACCCTTAATACCTTTGAGGGAAGTGAAATTTTGGCCTGGGGAACACTTTCTATGGGGGAGCTCTATGGTAGTTCAAAAACACCTTTCCTTACAGGTAAAGCCCGTATTTCATTGTTTGTCTAATGTCTCTTTTCTTCCTACTAAATGGCTGCTATTGATGGAGCAACTCCTACGGCCAATCACTCTGCTAGACACTGTATCATCTTGAATTCTTAAAGCAGGTATGAAAGCTGGGTATTATTGTTCTCCCTTACTCTTATGGAAATAGGCTCCGAGAGCCTATGGAAAAGTCATAGGCAATCCTCCTGATAAGTGGTAGAGCCAGGATTGTAACTCAGGTCCACCCTGCTCCAAAGCCATACCCTTTCCACTCCTCCCTGCAGCTCCTGGCCACTCTTCTCAGGTTTCTGGGGCAAATGAGTGGCCTCTGCCCAGAGAAGGCAGCTGCTGGCAGAAAAGGGGACTGCAGAATGGTTGGTGCTGAGCACAGTGCTGGCAGTGCCAACACTCAACCCAAGGAGATGTGCTTAGGCTGGTTGTAGGCACAACACACCTTTCTTCTCTTGGCCTTTGGCTGAATGCCATCTGAGACTGAACCCACTCTTTTTGGTATGGAAGACTGTGTATTTCTGGTTCCCAGGTGTGTGGAGGATCTAAAAGCTCAGAAAAGGAAAGGATTCCTCAGGGGCAGACTTATCATAAACTCAGGTCCCTCTCCCTTCTTGCACTTTGGGGACACAGCCAGTCTCCTACACATCACCTGACCATGTGCTCAGAGGGATAAAGCCAGGTGGTCTCACGAGACACTGGGGATTGGACCTCTGGCCCAACTGTTTCCAGAAGGCCCAGTTTTCTGGCAACACGACTTATCTGGAAGCTGTTATCTTTGCCCTAGTTCATGTTATTGCATGCATACTTACCCTTTCCGCGTGCTTTCAGACAATGGGTGTGGTGGGTGAGGAGTTGAGACCTGTCTTAATTATGTACCGAAGCAGGCTTCGGGAGAGTTTTTACTTGCTTAATGACAACAGCTTGCAAAACAGTTTCCATGGCTCTCAGCATAGCCAGGCCTGCATTGTCATACATCTGCTCCTGAGAAAGCTTTGCCATTTGAGAATGCAAACATTTGGCCCTGGCAAATGGCACCCTGACACATCATTCTAATGTTCGATGTCCTCTAAATGCCGTTATCCAGTGACTAGTATTGGTTTTGGTAGCTGTTGCAGAGATGGGGCTGTGAACACGCGCTTCGGGAGGGTCAGGCATAGTCTTTGGTGCCTGGAGAGGAGCTGCTGGTTTTACTGATGCATTGCCAGGACCAGATTCCCCAGCGCCTGTCATTAGCTCTTCAGAGGAGTTTGTATACACCATCTAGAATGCTTGTGTAATTTCTGTATTATGTAATCACCATCGTATTGTATATGTAAGACCTTTTTTCTTTTTTCCGTCTGTGGTGATCCCCACGTGATACTTAGTTGTTTAGGTGAGAAGGCTTAATAAGGCCAGTTCCCGCCTAGGGTAACGTTCTAGCCTTCTCAGAGAGTCCTGTATTTCAAATAGCATACTTTTCCCAGTACATAAAATTTACCTCTGAAATAAAAATTAAAAGATTTTAAAATTTTGTAGTATAGTCTTGGTTTCTTGAATATTACATTTCATATAACATAATCTTTATTTTAATGACTTGGGCAATCAATCTGAGGCTTATACCATCTTGCTATAACTCAGTGATACCCTGTCCAGGCAGCTGAGATACATGCGGGTGGCCCTTTGCCCTCCAAGTAGCTATGCTATTGTGTGCTTTTACTTCCCTCGACCTTGAGCACGTTCTCCTTTCAGTTCTCCCTGCTGCCACGTGTCCGTTGCTTCTAATCCACAGCCTGATTTCTCACACAGAAGGCGAAATGACTTGAAAATAGTTCTTTCCAGGAGAACGGCAGTACATGGATTCCTTAGGGGTCGTCTTCGTTTATTCCAGAATTCACAGCTTCGCTGTGCACAGTGGAGGGAGGAGGAAGGTGGAGCCTCCAGTTCTCCAGGGTGTTACTGGCACTGACACTGAGCAGAACTGCCACTTGGGAAAACACATTTCAGCCTGTATGAGGACCCTATAGGTTACAGCTTGTGTGTATGATAAGATTAGCATCCTTTATTTCCTGGCCTGCCTTTGACAAAGCCACTGCTCTGATTTCTATTTTACAGTTAGCAGAGCGACCTCAGATTTCCCCCTTCGGTCTCTAGAGGGAAATGTGACCTGTTTGCCTTACTTACTACCCCTTGGATGGGCAGGAGATGCCAACACTATACTATAGCAAAGCACTGGCCGCGCAACCTCTGAGCACATCTGAGGATCCTTTGGTAACCTTCATCACACACGTAATTTCTTCTTTAAAGCCTATCTTCCTCACTAGACTGCGAGCTGCAAGAAGTCGGACACTGTGTCCTCGTAGCCCATGCCTGCTGCAAATGCCTGACACACAGTGGGCACTAGGGACGAGTTGCTGGGTGAAGTTTGAAAGGGCCCTTCGTTGACTCTCATAGGAAGAGCTTTGCAAGAATATTTAGTGGACAGGAATATTCTTCAGACTAGTTGTTTGGGCTTGAAGAAAGTTTTGGCAAAATTGGTGCTCTCCCCTGCAAGGCTGTTTGGAAGGTCTGTGCCATTTATCTGGTTTTTGCTCTGTGATTGTTGTCCATTCAACAATTGGTTACCCTGTGCCCACCACCCTTCTAGGTGCTGTGAAGGCTGGGGACTCATTGTGAGACTTTGTACTTGCCGAGAACAAGTTTATACTCTCGTATGAGGAGGCAGCAGCAACCCCCAAGGTGAAGTACGTCATGAGTCTCAAGGGACTGAGAGATGGATGGAGCCCAGAGCTCCGACTGGGACCCCCACAGTAGACTCTTAGATATTCGGGTGACTCGGCTTCTTACCTCCGGCCTGTCATTAGAGAGCAATGACTTGTATAGAATCCCACATCATGACACCCTTCTGCTTGGTCCCCTCGGCTGAGATCACTGCAGGCTGGCAAGAGAGGGATTTGGCACCCCCTCACCTTGATGTCTTCCTTTCCTGTCTCAGTTTCCCATGTCATTGTTTCCCGCTTCCAGCCCCGATATTTCAGATTTCTCTGCATGCCTTTCCCACCTCCCCAGTTCTCAGCCTCCGGGCTCCCTTTCCCCTGCAGCCCGGTGCCCATGCGAACCAGCACGGCCCGAGAGGGGCTCCGCTCCTGCCGTTACTGGAATGGCTCCTGGAATGCCCTCCCCTCCCTCATCCCCTAGCTGTCTGCCCAAATCTTTTATTTTTTTCTCAAAAAAAAAGAGGTTTATTTATAGTTGACATACAGTGCTATATTAGTTTCAGGTGTACAACCTAGTAGTTTGACGTTTACTGACCTTATGAAGTGATCACCACAGTTAGTATGATAATCCTTGTCTGTAACTGAAAGCTTTACCACTTTACGTGCTGGCAGGTATGTCTGATGAGGGGTGTCTTCCGGTTTTAGAAGCAAATACGATCTCCAGTGATTCACGGGCTCATAATCACTCTAATAGGGCCCCAGCAACCCTGGAGGGTATTTCCAGGTGACAGTTTGTGAGCATCCTCTAATCAGTCCTTAGGTTAATTAACGTTTGTTCCTTGTTTTCCTTCCGGGTGGCTCCAAAGGCCAGCATTGTGACAAAAGAGGGGATGAGTCAGTCCAGACCTGATGGGAAAACAGAATATAAACTCCGATACCACTGACATGAGCCATGAACATTAGTGACAACCTATATTTGAATGACATGAACCTTGATAATTTATCTATTTTAGTATCTAGCCTCCCAGGCTAAATGCACTCTTAGGATGTGAAACTCATTCCAAAAATTTAAGTACTGGAAACCACTGGTAGGCTTGTAAAAAATCTACTGGAAGTACGTGACGTTCTGAGCCGTGTATTCGCTTCTGCCAGGTTTCCTGTGCCAAAATGACCCACCTGTACTGTAAAAACTGCAAACAAATTTTAACTAATACTCCTAAAGTCTCAGCTAGTCTCCGTAGGGCGTTGACCCAGATCATGTCCACCAATACTATCTGTACCATCTCCGCAGTGTCACTCATTAGGTCTGTAGCCATTTGCAATTGTGGGGCAACCAGGCAACATTTTACTGTACAAATGGATGATAATGACCAATGTAAGTTGTTTTCTTTGCAGGGCTGTTTTGAAGATTAAAATCATAGGTCCCCTGTAAATGGCAAAGTTTAGTGCAAATATTAGTTAATGTTATAATTTCGATTATCAACTCTCTGCTGCCTACTCCAAAGCCAGAGACCTGACAGTTTCACTTGACAAACTGAAAAATCATTTTCTTATATTTATGTCATAAATACTTGGTTAGTCCCAGATTGTGACTCTAGATGCCTGGGTCCTGGTTGAAAACAGACACTAGCTTTGTGAGTAGAATGTGGGAGGACCTGGAAAGAGCACATGGGTGGAAGGCACTGATTTCCCCCCGTGTGGCCTTCGGGCCGCTGTCTGTTCGTAGAGCCGTGGGCTCGCTGATTTGAAGGGGACTGTCCAGGTGAGTTAGTCGGGCTTTGCGCTTTTCGGAGACCCATGCCACAGCGCTCCTGGCAGGCGTCCTCGAGCTCTTGCTGGGACGTCTCAGGACTGGGTGGGCTTGTCCCTGCAGCTCACTCCAAGGACCTAGTCCTAGTTGTTGGCACTCTCCGATTCTGAGCCCCCATCTGCCTTTACATTCTCTGAGTCTGACAGAACACACAGAAGGGTGCTCTTCCTGACATAGAGGCTTCCTGAAGAAATCATGCACAGCTAGCGTGCTTCTGGCAGATCTTCTCTCCTCTGAACTAAACATGCCCTGGCATTCTAACTGTCCTTAGCTGATGCAGTTTCCAGAACCTTCTCACAGTCCTGGTTCTCTCCTCTGTTTGAGGAGCATGAGTGTTTTTAATGCAATTGTTGGGATAATAATAAACTGACAGGGAGTCCCTGGGTCTTTGATGGTCTTCTAATAAGGCAAGCATTCCTCTCCATGGTGCCTCCTTCCCTACACCTTTGCTGCAGCACACAGCTGTAACAATTCGAAAAGGAACCCAATGGTGACTGACTCTCCAAGATTCCACGTCTGCAAGGAACCAACAGTGAACCTGGGCTACGGGGGCAGCCTGCTACTATCCATGGTGCACAGTGAATCCACTTGAAATAGTTTCTACTGATCATCTCTTTATCCAAAGTTAGGAACTTCTTCCCGGTAATTCTATAGTCATGTTTAAGCAGCAGACAGTGTAGACGTGGATGCAGCGATAAAGTACATGGACTGGCAGGTCTATATTCAAATATGGCTCTGTCATTTCGGCAGTTTATATCTCGTAGTCTGTTTGCTTGTGTGTAAAATGAAGATGATCATTCTTACCTCACGAAGTTGATGTGAGGGCTAAATGCAGTGATAGTTTCAAAACAGAGCCTGGCTCACAGTAGGTGCTTTTGAGTGCACTCTGATGCTCTCAGCACAAGGACTTTTTGTTGGCATTTTGGCCCTCCTCCCTCCAAAGCAGTCCAAGTAAAAATGTTTGAGGCATTCTGTCATGGTGATAAGAGTGCTGAGGAACCTAAAGAAAGGTATGACAAAATTCTTTTTGTAAAGGGCCATATGTAATTACTTTAAATTTATATTTAAATAGCCACATGTGTCTGGTGACTACGTTATTGAACAAGTAAGCTTGGAGCATGTGAATTAGAACTGTGGCAAATAAGGCTAAGCCCACCCTGTGGATTGAGTGACAGACTAATAGGCAGTAGGGTAATGTTTTAGGTTTTCTATTAGGAGAATATCAAGAATAGAAATGTGGAGAATACCAAGATGATCAACAGCAGACACCCTTGTACAGGGTAGTCAGGAATTTCAGCTTTGTGGATCATATCATGTCTGCCACAACTAGGTTTTGCTATTGTGCTTTGAAAGCAGCAGCCGTAGACAACACATAAATAAATAAGTCTGTGTTACAATAAAGCTTTAATTACAAAGACAAGTAGAGTGCTGGATTTGACCCATAGGCAATAGTCTGTCAACCCTTGGTCTCAAGTCTTATTTTTTCTACCTCTTTTTCTCTTTCCTTCTTTCTTTCTTTTATTGTGATAAGAGCACTTAACATGACATCTACCTTCTTAACAGATTTTTAAGTGTTTTGAAGTATTGTTAACTATTGTCACAAAGTTGTACAGCAGAGCTCTAGAACTCGTTCTTCCAGCCTAACCGAAATTTTATACCTGTTCAACAGTAACTCCCTGTTCTTCCCTCCCACCAGCCCCTGACAACCACCATTCTACTCTGCTTCTATGAGTTTGACTATTCTAAATTCCTCATATAATTGGAATAAAGAATTATTTGTCCCTCTGTGACTGATTTATTTCACTTAGCATAATGTCCTTAAGGTTTATCCATGTTTTCACATATGGTGGCATTTCCTCTTTTAAAAGGCTGAGTAGTGTTCCATTGTTATATATATGCCACATTTTAAAAAAAATCTAATCACCCACTGGTGGACACTTAGGTTGCTTTCACATCTTGGCTATTGTGAATAATGCTGCAGTGAATATGGGAGTGTAGGTATCTTGTTGAGGTCCTGATTTCAGTGTTTTTGGATATATACCCAGAAGTAGTATTGCTGGATGATATGATAGTTCTATTTTCAATTTTTTGAGGAAACTCCATACTGTTTTCTATAGTGGCTACACAAATTTACATTTCCACCAGTAATAGGAATGTAAAATGGTTTTTTCCACATCCTTGCCTACATTTGTTCTTTGGCTTGTTTGATAACAGCCGTTCTAACAAGTATGAAGTAGTTAGAGTCCTGTTTTCTGACCTCTGCTCTAAGGATCTGCTCCTGTTGTACTCCTTTTTCCAAGAACATCTCTCTTTCCCATCCCGAGAGGCTTTAGGATCCCCTCTGGGCTCACGGGGAATGTAACCCCCAAACCTGTCTGAAGATTTGCTTCAAATTCTTGGAGGGACAGGAACCTTCATTACACTATCCTTGAGAGAGAGGGAAATTGTGTATAAATTGTTCAATGGAGACCCACTGGAGATTTCATTATCACTGGGGCAAAATACCTACGCTCTGTGTTTCCATTTAAATCATCTATTGGTGTGCAAGGTGCCCTACGTTATGCCTTCATGACAGCCCATACACTCACTTTGTAGCATTGAGTTCAATTACGATGATTTGTGTGATGTATTAATGTCTCCCTTCGTTCCTCTCTATGAAGGCAGGGCTATGTTTGAATTGTTCTCTCTGTCTAGATCCCTGGCATCTAGCTGAGTGACCAACACAAGGTTCACATTCAACAAATACCTGCTAAAATTCAGCCCGTTAACTCATCCCCAGAAGTTTTTCAGACCACGTTTGCCAGATTTCTTCTTCCTAACATCGTGGGGGAAAGTTTTACTTTCAATTCTCCACGGAATCCGGGCCTGAAAAATAAGACATATACTTGTATGTGTATAGTGCATGGCCTTAACTGCAGGCTTACAATCTCAGGACTCAGAAGTTTTCTTGATTAACTGTCACTGACACAGCATCTCTTGTTTATTTACACAATTAGCAGGATTTCTTAGAGGGAGGTAACATTAATTATTTAAGCACCTATTCCTTTGAAACTTGGGAATGGTGATTCATTCAATATTTTTTTCCTTTGAGAAAGGAATTTTTAGACTTTTTTATACCTGGTGTGCCTTTTTCTGATCCTTAGACTGGATTTTGTTAACTAAGTTATGGAGGGCTTTTCCTTTTGCAAACATCAGCAGCAGCAGCAGAAGAAGAAAGTGAAAGGCCGAATCCAGTGTTCACAGACCAGTCATGGAAGTGCATCCCTTTAGCATCCCAGCGTGAACAGACTTGGCTGACCTCCACGAGGCAGAAAAGCAAGGTACTGGACCAACAGGCTACCGGCAGAGTTTCCAGGGCTCAGCCCAGGCTGCTCACACTCCTAGGAGGCTAAAAGGCTCTGGTTTAGTGATAGGTTTCCCAGCAGGATGAGTGAGGTGGGCGGAAGCGGGTGTGTGAGAGGGGAGAGACATTGATGATGTGGCTCTTTCCCTGTGACTTTGTCATTCCAGCCATCTAGTGCCCTGTGTGGCTCAGAGGAGGGCAGATCCCAAGCTTTTGCTCCTTCTTCCCATGCTGAAGGCCCATTCAGTATCTCATAGGCCTTGCTACCATAATTTGGCTGAGTAACTCTAGTTCCTACCTGTCCTATGAATTCTTACAGGTTTGAGTAGAGGCTCAGTATGGTTTTCTAATTTTCTTCCTTCCCCTTTGTTTGGGTGGTATAATGGGTTGAATAGTGGTTTCTCCAAAAAGACATGCCCATGTCTTAAGTCCTGGAAACGGTTAAGTTAACTTATTTGGAAAAAAAGATTTTTGCAAATGTAAGGATCTTATGATGAGATCATCCTGGACATGGGGTCTCTAGGTCCAAGGACAGATGTCTTTATAAGAGAAGAGAGGCCACAAAGACACAAAAGGAAAGGTTATATAAAGTCCCAGGCAGGAATTAGAGTGATATAGACACCTGTTGGAGACATGGAATGGATCCTCCTTTGGAGCCTCCAGAAAGCACCAATCTTGCCAACACCTTGATGTTGGACTTCTGGCCCCCACAAATGTGAGAGAATAAATTTCTGTTGTGGCAAGACACCCAGTTTGAGATCATTTGTTATGGCAGCCCTAGAAAATGAATGCAAGTTGTGATGAACTAATGCAAGTGGTGATGCGAGTGTCATTTGGAAAAGACATTTAAGACCTGAGCATATCAACCCCACATTGTTGTCTTTTCAACAGCATTATCTAGGCTGATGCAGCTAGGGCTTGGAAGTGTTGAGGAAAACAGTGCTGGGTCATGTGCTGTTAACCACCAGCCCTGTGAGCTCTTGTCCCCCAAGGCCAGGGGCAGATAACATCTCCCTTATCCTCATCAGCTGGGAAAAAAAACCCCAGAGATTAACCATGCAGCTTGTGACCACCTGGGTGGCTGGGGCAGGGTGGAGCGGGGCATGGGACTTTCATATGTCTCTTCTTTCTGCACTCATCCTTTGCTTCTTAGCAAATAAGCTAGACAAGAACAGTGCCCCTGTTCGCAGCAGCTGCCAACAGTTAGGCTGCAAACATGGTCCATTTTCTAAATGATGAAATCTTCCCTAAAGGGGCAGAGTAAAGCAACATTCAAAATAAGAGAAGAGAAATCCTCCCACCCTCACTGTTCTCTTGGTCTTTCCCTCTCCCAGGGTCGAGCCCTTCCTCCTGAGGTCAGTGCATTGTGGCCAGAAGCAAAGAGTGAGTGATGGGCACGTGCGCGTGAGGTGCCCTGGGAACCACCAGAGGGGCAAGGGTGGGGATGGCTCGCTGTGACTGTTTTGGCTTCCATCATTTAAAAATATTGAATTGGAAGTTCGTTTTGATGTTGAGGTGCAAGAATCTTCATTGTCCTATTGTCTCATTTAACAATAGTCACTAAATGGCCCAGCGCTATAGCCTCAAGTAAGACATTTCTGCTTATCCATGTGTGCCATTTATAGTTGCTTTCATGTCCTTCATTTCATTCGAGTCTCCCAATAATCTATGAGATAAGTAGGGCTAGGATTGTCGTCTCCTTTTAAAATGAGAAAACGGGTTCGTTGAGGCTAAGAGGATGTGGATGGACAGCAGGGACGTAGAGAATCCCAGGGTTGGGGAGGAGTGTGTCCTGGGGAACGAGTGGAAAGCAATCCAGAACAGTGAAGAAATCTTCATGGCGGGGGAGCAGGGCCTGTGGGGTGGAAGATACCGTTAGAGCCCCGTGATTTGAACAGGTTTCTAGCTTATTAGGAATTCCAGCCAATGGGAAGAAAATGAGGAAAAGTTGAGGTTTGTGAGCAGTGGCTCCCACCTGGAACCTGAACACTGAATAGAGGTGGAGTCTGATGAGGCCGTCTCCCCACTCCAATGATGGCCCGCCATGACGATGCTTCACGACAAGCCAATGGAAGAACTGTCCTCTACAGTGAAGAGTACAGGCTGCTACGGTGGCGAGTGCTGCATCATGGGCCTGGTTGTTGAATGGAGTCCCCTATACATGGTGATATTTTGGGAACTTGGCTATCTCAGGCCCTGGGAGGCCTGGGCTGATGGATGTGACTGTTGGGTTGTTACCCGGCTGTGTGAGCTTGGAGACAAGGAACTTGGCCCCTCCAGAATCCCCAGCAGGAGGCCTACCCTCAGCTGGTCTGACACATCACATTTGCTTACTAATTTGCATAGATAAAATGAATCTCCCCAACGACCCTCTCCCCTCTCCCCAGAGCCCCATCAATTAGAACTGCTTTTGTCCTTGGCCTCCTTTTGTTGACCAGCTTGGAAATTAGTTACAAGGGAGAAGAAAGGGAAGTTGTCTTTATGGGTTGTGGTACTGGAGAACTGGCTGCTAATGAAGGAGCCCTGAATGGTGCGATTGTGCTGCTGTTTATATAGTTTTTATTTTAATTTGCATCCGTACCAGGCTCGGATCCCAAGAGTCATTTGACCATGTTTGGAGCTTTTATCTCCTCCCATAGAGCCCAATCTGCCAGCTTATCATTTGCCTCGAAAAAAATTAATGTGGGTCCTCCCACCCCCACCACTTTTAATCATGTGCTATTGAATTGTTTATACATCCATGGAGAGAAAGGAAGGTTCCACAGAACTGCAGGAGCAAGTTTCTTTCCTCGTGTTTGTGGATCATCTGAGACTTAGTCCTATTAAAAGGCTTCTAGAGCCAAGGACTTAGGAAGCAAGGCAGAGACTGAGGTGAGGTGATGGCGAGGTGAGGGATAGGGACCTGGCTTCAAGGAGCCGAACTCAATCTCTTAAAGTAAGTGAGAGAAACTGTCCTCCCTTTCCTCTAATATCTGCATGGATGTATTTTCTTCTTCTATTTTTCCTGAATGTCTCGGCAAAATGTGACTCAAAAACCAATCCCAGCTTACTGTTTCCTTTTTAAATAAATTATAACTCCTCAGCGTGGCATTTGAGACTCCACACAACTTTGTCCCTTTTAGTTCCTATCCCTGGCTAAGGAGAATGTTCAGGTCCAGCATATCGACTTCCTAGGCCCGCGGTTCTCCCCACCTGTGAGCTTACCTCAGCTTCAGGTCACGGCTCAGGCCATGGCCCCAGCTGGGATGCCCCTCCTGCCACATCCGGTCCACTCTGCCTTCAAGTCCCAGCCGTGCCCTCCCTGTTTACGGAGCCTCCCCCGAATACTCCTGATCATGTGGGTCTCTCCATTCACTAAGGTCCTGGCTACTCACAGTGCGCCCAGACCACCAGCAGCGACCTCCTCTTAGAACAAGGAGAATGCAGAATCTTGACCCACCCCCCCCACTCCCCCACCCCCCCCACCCCTGCTCCCAGAACTACTGAATCAGAACCTGCATTTGCATGAGACCCCTGGGTATTAAGTGAGCACAGTAAAGTTTAAGAAGCTCTGTTGCAGACACCTATGAATTTTTTCACCTGGTCCTTCCCACCCAGTGATGGATTTATTTCCAAATGACTTCATGGGTATGGCTCCCCCAGTGTGAGTATTAACAGCTAAAGACAAGGACAGGGGACAGAGCCTCATTTGCAGTATTTTACAGCTATAGGACAACACTGAGTATGTCGTAGGAACTCGATCAATACTTGATTAATTTTGTGCAGACTTGCCCTGTCAGTCACATTTATTTGTAGCTTCTTTTAAAACACTGGACAAATCACTGGATGTCCAGTGTTTTGATGTCCTTTTATGGATGCTTGTCCTGTCTTCTCCGTCTTAATTATTAAGGACAGGGAGCTCTTGCTATTTTTTTTTTCTTATCTCCATATAGCTTCCCCCCCATGACAAAATAAGCCTTTCCTAGGACTTTGCAGAGTAGAGACTAGAGTAACTCTTCTACCTGGAGAGTTCACCTTTGAGCCTCTTTCCACATTAGGTGGGTCAGAAACCCGCTGTGGGCTCCGAGCACTGTCCCTGGGGCTCCGCCCCGATCCCTCACATACCCTCCTTATCTCAGCTGTTCTAAGGCAATTATTGCCCGCATCAGATTACTATCAATTTCTATCTCCAGCACTCTAGTTCCAAAAAACAAAAAGACTTAGATGCTCAAGACAAAAGACTCAAGAAGTGACAGTTTAGTGGGTGTCAAGGACAGCATAAAGGGTCATACACAGTGTATACTGGGGTGCAGGGGGGTGGGATTGTGGGTCTGAAGGCCTGAGGGAGAGCTTCTGGAGAAGGCGCCTCAAACCATGCCTAGAGGGAGACGGGTTTTGTGTTCATTCCGGGCTGAGTCATGTGGTGAGGTACTTGGGCCAAGAGAACGTGGGGGTGGGGAGCCAGCACACTACTGCACCCTTTGTGGTTTAAATCTCTCTGTGCCAACAGCAGGGTGGGTGGTCCGGACACGGGGAGAGGGATACCTGTGAAGGGGCTAGGGCCAGAGTCTAGGGGAGAAGATGGCATCCACCCGGAGTGCCAGCAGTAAGGGGCCCTGGAGCTGTGCTCTTCCATCCGCCTCACATCCAGTTAGTTCCAATTCCTGCCCAATCTGCTTCTGCACGCTCCAGAACTTAGGAGAGTTTTCCCTGTTGTCTATTCCCAGGGGCATCGTCTAAGTACTCATCACTCCTGTTTTCTTACCCGGAGTGTTCTTCTGACGTGCAGTCTAGCCTGGCTCATTTCCCTGTCTCTGTAGTGTCACTGCCTGGAGGACAAGGACCTCAGCGTAGCACACCAGGCCCTTCAGCCTGGCCAGTTTTGACCTACCGCCACCTGCATCCCAGGCCTCCTCTTTGCTCAGAGTTCCCAGTTCCTGGAACCTGCCTTGCCCATGGGGCATTTCAGAGCTTTCTCTGACTTAGAAAGCCCTCCCTCCGTTCTGTGTGGTGAACTCTACTCCTCCTCCAAGACCAAGACCCAGTTCAAATATCACCTCCTGGGGAAACCTTCCCAAACAGACCTAAGTGCTTCTTCTGCTGTGTGACCAGAAAGAGCCTTTATGCATCTTTCTCTGGCTTCTCATATTAAATTTGAGGTGACCATTTATGCCTCTGGCCCACCCCCCCAAGAAGGCCAGTGCCTTGAGATGGTCCCTGGAAAAGGCCTGTCTGGGAGGCACAGAGGGGAGATGTACCCCTTGCCCACCTCACCCTGGGCCCTTTGCATCTGTAAAACAGCTCCCCATTGTGCACCTGACCCAGGGCACCAGTTTGCTGAATTAAACTCAGTTAACTATCTAGTTGCCTGAGCTGGGAGAGTGGTGGGCCTAGAGGAGAGTCTAGATGTGCAGCGCCCAATAGAAATATAATGCAAGCCATATTTAAAATTTTCTAAGTGTCACATTAGAAAGAAAGCAACAACATACAGATAAGCAAGTGTAATAGCCCCAAACCACATTAAAAGGAGAGTAGATACACAAACTGTGATATATTCATATCATGGAGTTCTACTTAGCAGGAAAAAGAAATGAACCCCTGATACACGTGACACCGTGAATGAATCTCACAGTAATGATGCGGAGCGAAGGGAATAAAAGAGTACTGTATGATTCTACTTACATAAACATTCTGGGATGTGCAAGTTATTCTATAGTGACAGACAGCAGATCAGTGATTATCTTGGGATGGAGCGTGGGAAGGAGGAACTACAAAGGGGTATGAGAAAACTTTTTTGGGGTGATGGACACGTTCATCATCTTGATGGTGATGATGGTTTCATGGTATATACATAGGTCAAAACTTATTCAATTGTATCCTTTAAATAATTGTAGTTGTTATGTCATTATGCCAATTTACTACAATAAAGTGGTAAAAGTGAAACAATAATTTTAATAACATTTTAACCTCATATATTCAAAATTTTGTCATTTTTAACATATGATCAATTTAAACTTTATTAATGAGATGCATACCCTCTTATTTTTGTACTAGCTTCGAAATTGGTGTGTATTTTACACTCACTTTGGACCTGACATTTCAAGTGCTCAGTGGCCACCTGTGACCGGCTGTTGCCACATTGGACAGCACAGATCTAGGCCCTTTGGTGAAAACTTCTCCCCGTGATCTAGAGGGGTTTTCTCCTTGGATTGGGCAAACCCCGGCAAACAACTCCTTAAATCTACATCTGGATGATTTTTATTAATAGCTGCCTCGAGAGCCCCTTTCTGTGACCCTGAAAGTCCTGGGCCCTTTGGGACTGTGGGTCAGAAGGTGGTTCTGGAGAACCTAGATTACAACCTAGAACTCCGTGTGAGTTCTCACCTCCCATCCCACCCTCCTTTTCCTCTTCCTCTCTCTGACCTTGGAGAGGAACTTTTGCACATCTATTTGCTTTCAGAGAACACCTTCTAATTTCCCTTTTGCAGCAGGAAGCTAACTCCGTTCGCTGACTGTGTTGAGGAAGTTGGTTCTGAGGTAGGAAATGGGCTGCCCTCGGGTCAGGAGGGCACTCGTTGGGTGGGCATTGGCTCCTGGCAGCCTGGGAGAAGCCTGGAGCTGAGCAGTCTTGGACCTCACCCAGCACTTCTTCAAGTCTGGGATTGGCCCTCCCATTCCCCCAGCTCCTGTCGAGAGAGAGTCAGAAGGGGTTAGGGGATGGGAGGGGTTGGTGGCAGGACAAGCAGGGGCTTCGCCAGCCCTGTGGCTGTGGGGTCTCCTTGAGAGGCACCCCCAAAAGGCTTCTTTAAGGGTAGTGAGAGCTGTTTACGGTTCTGCCACTGACCAACTCAGGGACTGCAACTGAGTGCCCCTTGCTCTCAGGCCTCAGTGTTCCCCCTGTAAAACGAAGGGGTTGACACCCTCCAACTTCCCTTCCAGCCTCCTGAGGAGCAGGGTTCTAACTGCGGTGAATTGAGTGTTGGAGCCGGCCGGCGTCCTGCCGGAGGAGGGGCCACAGGAAACACGCGTGACACGCTCCTCACCTGCATTAACGAAAAGTGGATTTGTCGTTCTTTGCATCATTTGACATTTTTATAAGGAATGTCTTACCTTTGCAAGTAAAATAAAAGCAGAGAAAGGGGAAAATCTTTTAAAAGGTAAAAAAGTGCGTATGTGTGTGTATGTGTAAAACTAACCTATAGAGTGATCAGTACATTCATTTTTAACTTTTTATGTAAAAGTTTCGCACACACACTAACGCAGAAAGCGCAGTGTCATGAATACCCAAGTACCCATCACCTAGCATGCCGCCATTGCGGTTTCATTTGCTCTTCCCGCTTCCATTTTGTTTTGTTGGTGGTTTGGGAAGCAAATGTCCTGATGTCACATCATTCCACCCATAAATACTTCAGTAGGAATCTCTAACAGATAAGTACTTTTAACAAAGTAATACCGTTAGTACACCCAACACATGTAACAAATAAGTGTTCAATTTTCCTTATTGACTTTAAAAATATCTTTTTACCATTGGTTTGTTTGAATCAGTAAAAGAATACTTGGAGTTTTAAAAAGTACTTTTTCAAAATACTTTTAAAAAATATCCTGGTTGTGGCCCAGGAGCTCTGCCTCCTGAAGGCCATTTCCTGGGCCTGCGCCGTCCTGTGCAGGGCTCATCGGCTGGTGGGCCGTCAGCGGGTGTGGACCTGGAGGCTGCCCAGGGCCCGTGTGCTTCCCGCCAGGGCTTCCTATGGGGGACTGGCACAGGAACCCTGAAACCGCAACAAGTGGAGGAGCGGGGGGTGGTGTCCTGGGCCCTGCAGTTTCTTACGGGAAGGCCTGCCTTGGAGATTCCGGCATCACTGGGCTTTTACTCCCTGAAAGCAGTGTGGAGCGTGCTCTTCACTTCTGGTTTCTGTACTCCTTTCTCAGATGCACCTTGTGCAGGAATACAGCCTTGAGCACTTTTGCAAATGAACTGTATGGGGAGGCTGGCGCAGAAAAATTAAGGGTGTCCGTAGGGACTAGCAGAAGCCCTGAGACAGGTGGTGGGGCCAGGTGGAGGCCGTGTGTTCGGCAACAAGAAGCCTGCTCTTCTGTGCCCCTGTGAGGGGAAGGTTGCGTGAATCAGGTGTACCGTAGGGGAGGGGAGGCACCGTGGCTGGCGAGGTTAAAACCTGCAGGACTGAAGAACAGCCCTGGTCAATACAGGTACAATCCTGCATGTACATTACATATGTATTTATACTTTGTATCCTATTTCCATAAGAGATAAGGTGGCTTACAATAAAGATAAGAGAGGTACATCTGTCATTAGAACAGGCTAACAAGTTGGCTCATGCAGTGTCCTTTGCACACACTCCTCCATCTTTATTTCCATAAGTCTTTATTCAAGAACCTGCAAATTTATTAATGCATGCTTTCTATTCTTAAGCTACATAGTGCCTCAAATTAGAGTAAGCATCAAAATAAATGTGAAGTTTAAATAGTGTGCTTCTGCTTAGCTATTATAAGCTTCCTTGTCTAAATACTTCCCTTTTTCAAAAATTTACTATAAATTATTTCAAACTACAAAAGGTACTATATTACTTTTTCTACCTTTTGTAGAGACAGTAATATAATCAATACTGTGTAACTATCACCCAGCTAAGTCATTGGTATACTATAAATATAAATTGAAGCCTCTTAAATGTCCCCTATCCATTCCCTTCTCCCCACACAGGTGTTTATCTCTCCTGCATGTCTTTATACTTACTTATTTATATTAAACATAATATATAGTAATATTAAATAATAAATATTAGTACATATAATAGCAAATATTTGCATGATTTGAGAGTTGCTAAAAATATCTTCATACAATATGTAGGGAAATAAGTACTCAATTTTCTTTACACAGTGAAGACAAGTACAGGGTCCAGGACTTTTGTGTGGCTTCTGGATATCTGTGCTCTAACCTGCTATTCAGAAGAATGACATTAATTATTACCTTCTTAATACCTCTTATTTTTCTCTGTTCTGGCTGACCTGTTGGAGTCTTTGTAATGATATGTTCCTTCTTGGTAGCTCTAGAACCAGCCAGACCTGGACTGAAATGAAGTAATTTGCTCTGTGACCTCAGGCAGATTACTTGATCTCCCTGACCCTCAATTTCCTCATCTGTAAAACAAATAATATTAGTATTTATACTTGTGAAACAGATAACATTAGTACTCACCTCAGAGTTGTAAAGTTTAAAGAAGACAGTGCATGTTAGGGGCTGAACTCTGGACCTGCCAGACAGTAAGAAGTTAACAAATCAAAGATTTTTAGAGTAAACATATATTTCTGAATTATTCTTTCATTGCAAACTGACAGCTTTGAAGGAATCAGGTCCTTTCAAAATACACCCTTCCTCCTCCTCCAATGATCTAAAACTGCCAAAAAAAAAAAAAAAAAAAGAAAAGAAAAAAGTGTAAGGTCTAAACAGATCTCTACAGGTTTCTTGAGAGTTCGTGGGGTAAGAGTGAGTATTTCCTTTGTGAAAAGGAATGGTATAAGAATAAGCATTTCTATTCCGGTAACTGTGGGTGCTCCTTCCTGGTCTCAGCTTGTAAGGGTGATGGAAGCCCCTCTTAACAGAACATGGACTTCATACACACGAGCCTAAACCATACAGGCTGACAGGACTGGAATGGGAGAGCCACCGGGCTTAAGTCCAGACAGCTGAGATGTTATTAATACCAGCAGCACAAATGCGATGTTCTTCTCCTATCTTTACTTGTCAAGCGATGGACTTGATTTACTGTGGAAGTTCTTTCTAGATATGTAAGCTAAAATGAGATAATTAGCAGGGCATTTAAACTCAAAATGTTGCTCCCTATTTCTAGTCAAAGCCTTTTGTAATTTAGATATATTTTTTGTTTCCTTTAAACCATGCTTCCTGAGTTCTACAGAGAGAGCTGACACAGGTAGGCCTGGTATGCAAAGGTTTGGCCTGGGCGTCCAAGTTCCGTGCTTCCACTATTGGCTGATTTTTCAGGACATACCAGAAAGAACTTTGTTTCTTTTTCTGTAAAATGGAGATAAACATGTACACCCATTCTTCATTTCCTTCATCCTCAGGGGTGAATGCTTACTTAGCTCCACAATCCTCTGGACACGGTGAACTTCCCAGATTCCCCTTCAGGACTGAGGCTGCCCCCCACAGCTGCTCCCCACAGCTGAGTCTGTCCCAGGACTGGCCCTGTGACTTGCGTTGGCCGAAGTCACACTGCCTTCTCAGAGGCAGCCCACTTGGAGGAGACCCAGGTTCCTCATTCGGGACGACTCCCAGGTCCTTCTGGGCCTGCCAAGGCCGTGGTTGTGACGGCATCACAGCCCAGTGTCTTTCTCTGCTCCCCCGGAGACGTTGTTCTGGAGCACTCTCCCAGTAAACCTCTTGCATCTGAATCTTGGAGGGTGTTTCCCGTGGAACTCGACCTGAGACACAGTGGAAATGCATAAAATGACACCTGTCAAGTCCTTTGACTTTATGAGAGTCAGAATCTTGGGATGCCATGTAACGGACACATTACTTCCCAAGTCTTATCTATAAAAATTATCATTTAGGGATGCAAAAGCAGAGGGGAGACTGGTCTCATTCAAACAAACAAACACAGTGGAATCAAATCAGGGAGGGGAAAGAAGACACGAAGGGGTTTTTAGGAAATGTTTAGTTTAGAGGGAATGTCAGAAAGTCAGGAAAAACATATCTTGGAGAAAAACCCCACATAGTTTCATCTGGATAGGGCTGACACTGGGCAGGTGGCAGTGCCTTTTCTCTACACTGTCTCCCACGTCCAGACCCCCAGGGGGAGGCAGCCCTAACGTATTTTATAGGTCTGTCCTTGAGCAGCCCTGAGCCTATGGTAGTTCCTTTTTCCTTTTCATTTTAAAATTGCACATGTAATATATAAATATAGGTTTCTTGTAAAAATCTCAACCAACAGAACAGTCATAGCAAAAGTCCCTCTACTTCTGCATCCCTGAGCTCACTTCCTTACCTAGAGTGAAAAATTATTGTCTATTTAGTATGTATTTTTCCAGATGCAGTTCTGTCCATTTACACACATGTACCTGTACATACAGAAATGTATGGTTTTATGGGTATACATGTTGAAAATATAAGTAGATCACACTGTGCATATTGTTAAACAATTTACTTTTTTCCCTCCATGTCTTGGAAATCTTTCTACGTCAGTGCTCAGCGTACCACTTCTTCTTTCTAACGGCTGCATAAGGTCTCTACTATGACTGTCCCATGCCTTATTAAGCCGTGCCTTTCCTAGAGGACATTTATGTTGTTTCCAGGGTTGTGCTGTCACAAATGTTCCTGGAAGCTCATGAGGATGTCCAAAAGGGGGTTCAACCTGGTTCAGTGGTGACTGAGTTCTTGTCTCCATGCAAGAAAGAATTCAAGACAAGACAGATACAGGAAAGTGAAGTGATTTATTGAAAATAAAAGTACACACTTGAGAGGAAACTGTGAGCAAACTCAGAGAACAAGTCACACCGATGAGGTCATGACCAGGGGTTTTTATCCTTTGTGGGGTGCAAATTGGTGACATCCCATTGATGTGGTTCATTCATCTCCTTCTGCTGGCTGGAACTCTGTTTCCTGCTTTTTTTCCTTATTTGGTTCCTCTGGAAAGGCATGATGGGAGTCATAGTAACTGCAATGTAAATGAGATTATAATGACATTATAATTAGCTAAAGATCAGGTCCCGGTCACAGGGCTCAGCCTAGCTGGATGAAACTGGTTCTTGTTTTTCTCCAGCTGCAAGTACTGGACAGTCACTTGCGTAACTGGGAGGCACCTCACCGTGTACCCTGGAGGGGGTTGTCGATTTCCTAGGCTGTCTATCCTAGGAAGCTGTTGTAATTCACATTTTTGTATGCGCTTCCTCATTCGTAAGTGCCAGCGTTTCTCTAGGTTACTATTGGAAATACAATACATTTTAAAATTTGATGCAACCTAATTGCCCTCCTAACTCCCAACACGCTATTTTTTCTTTTCTTGCAGTTTATTGAGATATAATTGACATATAACATTCTGTAAGTTTAAGATGTACGATGTGATTATTTGATAGACATGTATATTATGAAATGATTACCACAATAAAGTTAGCTAATGCATTCATCACCTTACATAATTACCATTTTGGTGCTGGTATTGTGATGGTGTGAACATTTAAGATCTTTTCTCTTAGTGACTTTCAGCAGACCTCATGTCCAACCTGTGGCCCAGCACGGCTTTGAATGTGGCCCAACACAAATTCTTAAAACACTATGAGATTTTTTTGGCAACTGCTTTTTTAGCTCATCAGCTGTCATTAATATTAAAGTATTTTATGTGTGGCCCAAGACAATTCTTCTTCCCATGTGGCCCAGGGAAGTCAAAAGGTTGGGTACTGCTGCAGTAGGGTATTGTTAACTGTAGTCACCATGATGTACGTTAGGTCCCCAGAACTTATTTCTTTTATAATTGAAAGTTTGGACCCTTTGTCCAACATCTTCCCATTTTCTCTACCTCTACCTTCCTGAGAACCACCAATCTACTCTGTTTCTATAGGTTCACCTTTTCTAAGTCCCACACATGAGGAGGGACCCCCAAGCCCCCAGAATTATCTTTGTTTGATGTGAGAGTGATTGTATACTCAGAATTTGTTCCTCTGGGTCAAACGGTCAACCAAAGTTTTTATCTGGAAGTTTTAAGAAGGTTGTGTTATGATTTGTGAAGAAACGACCTGAGTTGTGGCAAACAGATAACTGGGTCTTCCACCATAATGATGCACCTGCCTGCACCACCATGAGTGGTCAGCAGTTTTTGACCAAACATGGCAGGACCCCTGTGCCCCACCATCCCTATTCACCTGATCTCCCTGTAAGTGATGTTTTTTGTTTGTTTGTTGCCCTGGATGAAAAAGTCCTCAAAGGGAAACACTTTTGACAATGTGCAAGAGGTGAAACAAAAAATGACAGAAGCATGAAAAATGCATCAAAATCAACAAGTTCAAAAACTGGTTTGAGCAGTGGAAAAAGCATCACCATAGGTGTACTACATCAAATGGAGAGTACTTTGAAGGTGACTGAAGTTTAAACATGTAAAAATACACAATTTTTAATAAATAAATTCATTTGGGGGGCATCACCCCTTGTATAAGAGATCTTAAAGAATTTGTCTTATCTCTTGTCTTTTTGACAATAGCTACTCTAACTGGTGTGAGGTGATACTGTGGTTTTGATTTGCGTTTCCTGATGATTAATGGTGTTGAGCATCTTTTCATGTACTTGTTAGCCATTTGTACGTATGTGTTCTTGGGACGTCTATTTAGGTCTATGGTTTGGAAAAGTTTGGAAAGCATTGGCATTATTATTCTTTAAATGTTTGGTAGAATTCACCAGTGGAGCTCTCTCATTATGGGCTTTTCTTTGTGGGAAGGTTTTTGATTATTGATTTAATCTCCTTACCTTGTAATGGGTCTGTTTGGATTTTCTAATTTTTCATGATTCAGTGTTGATAGGTTGTATGTTTCTAGGAATTTACCTATTTCTTCTAGATTGTCCAACTTATTGGCTTATAATAATCTCATGATTTTTTTGTATCCCTATGGTATCAGTTGTAGTGTCTCCTCTTTCACTTATAATTTTATTTATTTGAGTCTTCTTTCTTTCTTTTTTTTCTTGGTAAGTCTAGCTAAAGGTCCAACAGTAGACACTATTAATCTTTTTAATGTTTCCTAGTTTGATAAACAAGCAATGATATTTTAGTATATTAATTGTATCTCTCTGTTTATAGTGAGATTTGGCATGTTTTTCTTTGCTGTTTGCCATTTGTATTTCTTTAACTATGAAGTGTCTCTTTATATTCTTTGCCCCTTTTTATTAAATGATTCACATTTTTCTTACTAAATTGCAAAAATTGTTTATAAACTGGCTATTAATCCTTTGGCTGTCATATGTCCTGCAGATATTTCAATATGTCATTTCTTATTACTTTGTGATATCTCTTATTGTTTCAAATTTTGGATTATTATGCTGCTCAGGTTTTTAGTCTTGTGTGTGTGTGTGTGTGTGTGTGTGTGTGTGTGTGTGACTTTTGTGTTTTTGTACCTTAAATAAGTCTTCCTGACCCCCATAGTTATAAACATGTGAAAACCTTTTACTAAAGTTGCAATGAGTTGGGACTGTCTTGTAGGCCAGAATTTGCTTCGACTTAGATACTTAAGAGAGAAAGCCATGTAGAGTGGCTATGCTCTGGAGGCCCACAACTCTACTCATCTTAAGAGGACAAGGAGTAGAAGCCATGGCTTGTGGATCGTCACTGTTGCCGTGAAGCAGTCCAGACAGAGTGCTTTAAGCTGCTGCTGCTGCTGCTCACTGCACCCTAGAAGGGTGCAGAAAGTGTGAGGGCACCTTGAAGACCTGGGTTTTGGAGAGTTCCATCCCCGTTCAAAGTACTTGATAGGCTCAGCAGTCCCACAACAATGCAGATGAATACATATAGCGGGGCGTGGGGGTTCCTTTTAGGATGTGCTGCCATGTAGTAGAAAAAGCAGTCACAGAGTTGTAAACATCTATTATCACAAGAATTCATGGAAGTATCTGCATTTGTAATGCACTGTGCTAAGTAGTGTGCAGAAAAGAATGATGCCTGCCCTTTTAGAGATGGCCTCTTCCTCAGAGGTGCAGTAGGACAGAATCAGACAGATCCGTGATTGAGTCCTAGCTCTGCCCTTTAGCAGCTGTGAAGCTGTGGGTAAACTGGTGACCTTCTCAAGGTTTTGATCCTGTCCTCTGTAAAATGGACATTATCCTGGCTTGTGGGGCGAGGGGTGTGCGATGAAGACTGATGAGTTAATGAATGGGAAAATGGGCTGTAAGTGCTCTAAGAACTATAGTGTTGTTATACTTGGAGTCTGGAGAACAAATGAAGAAGAAGATATGATCTCTGTCCTCAAAGAGCTTGTGAGGTACATGCATGGAAACAGGAAGCAAGACAGGACAAGAAATGGACAAGCTGTCAAATTGTACGGTGGTGGAAGTTGGGGAAGAGTTCAGTGTTCAGGGCGTTTAAGCGCAATCCTATTTGTGGTTGTGGTTTTATGAAAGTTGCCAAATGTGTTTGGTGTGAAATGAAATGAAACAACCCAAAGGAAACCTCCTTGTCAGCGAAATCTATTTGTCCTGCCTTGTGTTGAAGGACAGTGGAGCATCACCCGAGGCAGCATCTGTCCCCAGACTCCTCCCTCTAAGGCAGACTTCTTTTCCTAAATTTGGCCTTAAATGCCTGCAGGGCTTTTATCCAATGCCAGGACTCTGCCAACCTTGGTGAAGTGACCTTGTGAGAGCTTCTGGGTATCTGACCAGGAATCACCAAATAGCATTCAGAGGGTAAGGCTGAGAAACTGGCTTTTGGGGCTTGAAAAACAAAATATATCCTGTGCCGGCTGCCCTCAGTGGGAATTCAGTCTTGCTCCATGCCATGTCCCCAAAGGAATGCAAATGTTCATCAGAGAAGGAAAAGATGGAGCAAGGAGAGAGAGGTTGGGGTGATGCCCTCAGCAATAACTTGTGGCAGAGTCTACGTGTAGGGGGCTGGCAGTTCTACTGTGGTCGACAGAGAAGAGGCCTATGACTGGCCTGTGTGTTATTTTGTCTTTGCTCAGCTGGGGCCCAGTGCAATGAGGACACAAGACCTCCAGTCCATCTCTGAATGGGTCATTTTACTTTCCAAGACCAGCTGCCTAATAGATGCCTGGCCTTCTTTACAAAGGGCGGTGGGGTTCCATCACCTCTGGCAAACAGTTCAGGGTAGGGCTTTTGCAGGACCTACCTAGTGCAAAATGAAAATGCAGGGCCCTTATTCAAAAAGCAAGGGAAAAAAGTGCCATTAAAGGTACTAAAATAGACTTTTTCTTTTAAAAGATCTTGTTGCTTATAATAGGCTCAGTAGTGTTAACATGAATAACAGCATAAACTTCCAAATAATGCTTTTGTTGTCATATTATATATAATACAATAAATGATAATACTTCACTAATGTGATATCTTGATCACAAGATTTTTTTATTCACTTTTTTGCAAATTCATTTATTAGGTCATCAAAAGTTCTATTTTTAGCAACTTCATTTTCTTAATTGATATAACTGAAAGTGACATTAGTCACTCTTGGCAAATGCAAGATCTCAAATAATTTTTGATAATTGTTAATTTTGGGAAGGATCTTTCTGCTGGTAAAACTGTGACTGGAAATGTTAGGTGTATCTTAGAGGTTGGGATAACATTATGGTAAACTTTTGGTAAATTATCTCAAAATAGAAAGTTTGGTACATCTAGAGCTGATGATCAGCTTCAGATAAGTGTGAATTCAATTTTAAATAAAATTTATACAATGGCATTTTAATGGTTTCTCTGGCATTTTCTTTAACTTGGAGAGGTCAGACAAGAAATTGAAAGCAGTTTTGTGATTTGTATATAATTAAAATGCTTATTTATTTTTAGATAAGGCATTATTTAGATAAAGCATTCTATTGCTTTATCTTGCATTATAAGGCAGATCAAATTGTCTTGTTACTAATTGGCCTATCTGAAACTTTAAATGAAAATAATGTCCTTTCTATTAAATGCAATGGTCTTTAATAGTCTTTCTACTTCTAAGCCTGTGGCTTTTTGTTTTGCAGTGCTGTAATGGTTTTCAAAACCAAAGATACTAAACTCTTCAAAGAACCCTAATAACTCTCCGATCGTTTTTATTGCAATGCCCCTACACACAGTTTTATTGTGTAGTAATTTACTGACACAGTTTACTGCCCGAGCACTCACTGGCAGTTCCTGTCCAGTGCTCAGACTGAAGAGTTATTATTTGTACAGATGCTGTAAGGATGGGCTCTGGAGACGCAGGACAGTAATGGGATAGGCACGCTGGCCTCCCATTACTGTCCTGGCACTGCTTCCATTAGGAGCCTCTCACTCCACTGAGGCTGCCACCACCATTACTGTCACTCATCTGAGCTCAGATCTGGGCTTTGCTGTCTCTTCCACACGCTGCCTGCTGTGCCCAGAGGCTTGAATGTGTGTGTGCATGTATCTCCTCTGCTGACATACATGCTTTGCTGTCTCATCAGAGTTTGCTTACAAAACACAGAGATAAAATTATTAAGAATGTCAGAATAGTGGCCACAGAGCATTAAAACCAAACCTGAGACCTGGGCCTTGTGCCACTGCACAAGTTGCACACCATGGCTTCAGCCGTGATTCAGGGCATGTGTGCAAACCTCAACATGGAAGTAGTAGCATCTTTATAGTCCAAGCCAAAAAGCAATTTAAATCAGGGGACCCATAAAAATCAGGTCTGTGTTCTAAAAATGGAAACCCAACACATCCCAAGTTGTAAAGTAGGGGCACCATACTGAGAAACAGCTCGAAAGAGCTTGTTTTTCCAGGGTAGAGAGGAAACCATTACCAAGTAACGCAAATTACTTACTCTCCTCAACCCTTCCTCCAAATCTGGTGATCTAGGCCTAGTGAGAGGTCAACCAAGCATTGCCAGGTGCTGAAGTAACAGATTTCCCACTGATGCTTAATTATCATCAAAGCTTTCATCCTCTATCTCGGTGCTAGAGAGCGAGGAGCAGTCCTCAGCCCTTGCCCAAGCAAGGAGAAGCATGTTTACTGGGCCAAGAAACAGGAGACAGGAAAGCAGGCCTGGTCTTATGTCTAGGCAAGATGACTGGTACTTGCTTTGATCGTAATACAAGTTCTTTCTTCAGTAATGACATAGGAGTTCTCTGAAGACGGAGTCAGGATTTATCTCTTCATTCAGGATTTCCAAGATAAGACATGTTTGGTAGTTAAGCTGGCACCTTGGGAAGTTTTTATAGCTTTATTCTTATTAAACAATCAACTGCAGTTTGAAGATAGATGTTGATTTAGAAAATACAGACAAATAAAAACAAGAAATCTCACCTATTGGAAATAACCACTGTTCAGATTTTGCCATAAGCTCTACCAATCTTTTTGTTTTTCTGTATGTATTTCAGAAAAAAAATATTCACTATAGGAAAGTACAGGGAATAACACAACACACACTCATGTACTGCATGCCCTGAATAAATGTTTACATTTTATATATAAAATGATCTGCTTGTCTCAGATCATTTTATATAAAAGAATAAAATATTATTGATAAAGTTCAAGGCCCCATGGTGACCCACTCAAATCTTGTTTTCCTTCTTCCTTCCCTGGAAACGACTTTTATCATGAATTTATATATATCCTTTCCATACACATTTTAATGTATTTACTACATATTTGTATTTCAAGAGAAATCAAAGATTTATCTATACTGTATATATTTTTTCTGGAATATATTTTTGTCACTCATTGTTTGAGACTTTGTCAAGTTGATATATACAAATATAGACCTAATTCACTAATTTTAATTGCTATTATAACAGAGGTTGGCAAACTATGGCTGCGAGCATATCCAGCCTGTGAGCAAATCTGGCTAAGAATGGTTTTACATTTTTAAAGGTTATTTAGGAGAAAAAAGAATCTTCAATACAGAATTAGGTGATCTATAAAGCCTAAAACACTGTATGGCCCAGGAAAAGTTTGCTGAGCCCTGTTGTATGGTAGTCCTTTTTGTAGGAGTATATAATAATCTATTCCCCGTTAATGGACATTGAGTTTGCTTCCAATGTTTCTTTTTTTAAAATTACCCTTATTGGCATAGCATTGGTTAATATAAATGTCAGGTGTATACTTTTATATACAACATCTGTCTACTCTGTGTGCTCATCCCCCTAAGTCTAGTCTCCTTCTGTCACTCTTACAAATGCAATTGCTATGAACGTCCTCACATATGTTCTATATGTGTGTGCAAAGATTTCTTCAGAACAAATGGAACTGCTGACCTGAATGGTGTATGCATTTAAAGTTTGACTGCCCAATTCTTCTCCACAGTTGCTATATAAATTCAGACTCCAACTAGTGGTAAATAAGAGATCTCATTTTTTTCCCATTTCCATTTAATGTTGTTAAATTTTAAATTTTTACCCATCTAATAGATGTGAGTGACTCATCGCTTTTATTTATATCTCGTTGCTTACTAGAGAGTTTAGGCAGCTTTTCCTAAATTTATTGGCCATTTCAAGTTTCTGCTTTTGTGAAAAGCAGAAACTATTTCCTTTATCCCTTTTCCCACTGAGTTTTACCATTTTATTATTGTAGGAATTCTTTATATATTCTGAATTTTAATGTTTTTCCATAAGGGTTGTACTTTTTACTTTTTATCTAAGCAAAATTTCTGTATCTTGCAATTATAGACTCTTATGTTATGATTTGAAAGTCTTGAAGTTCACTTTTTATATCTAGGTATTTGATCCATCTAGAGTTTGCTTTGGTGTGTGGTGTGAGGCAGGAATTGAATTATATTATTTTCTATCTGGTACACCAAAACTTCTAACATCATTTATTGAAGTTCTTCCTTTCCCAACTATTTTTTCATTCATTCATTCAGTGATCATTATCAAAGTTGTATTATCTGCCAGACACTGTTCAATGCACTGGAAAACAGTGGGGGTGAAAAAAGAACCAGAAAAAAAAAATCTCTGTCCTCAAGAAACATACACTCTTTTGGAGGAGACAGCCAAAGGATATAGAATGCCAGATGCTGATACTATCTATGAAGAAAAATGAAGCAGAGAAGGAAGACAAGGATTGTGGAGGGAGTTGTTGCTATTACACGTAGGGTGGCCAGGGAAGGCATCATTTTCAAACCGGTAATGTGACATTTGAGCAACACTGATGGAAGTGAGAGAGCAGGGATGTGGATATATGGAGGAAGAAAGTTCCAGACAGAGAGAATGATAAGCGCAAAGACTCCGAGGAGGGAGTGTACTTGGTGTGTTCAAGAAAACCAGCAAGGAGCCACATGGCTGACACAGGGAGAGCCAGGAGGAGAGAACAGAAAATGAAGGGCTGGATTATGTAGGACCTTGTAGGCCATTGTCAGGACTTCAGTTTTTATTCTGCATGAGCTGGGGAACATTGCAGGGTTGTGAATAGAAGAGGACATGATCTGACTTACATTTAAGAAGTTCATGCTGGTTGCTTGCTAGGGAAGTCATTGAAACTTCTCATTATCTCACTTTTCTGTCTTGGGGTTGGGGATGTCTAAGCACCCACTGCTTTCAGTTGATACAAGGCTCCTTATATGATTCTATAACAGGCTGGACCTTCTTGGGAGAGAGGCTCCTGGCGGTTATTATAGTTAGAGAAGAGTAAGAATAAGAGCAAGTGATAATAGCATGCTGATTACAATGGTCTCAATGGCTAAAGGGTACTGTCATGCTTCCTAGAGAAGTCTTGATACTTACATGGATGCTCTGTGATTATAATTACTTATTTCCAGAGCTTTATGTTCAAGAGACTGGTAACAAAATAGAACAGGTGCCAGTCAGGTAGCTATTAGCCAAAAGTTAAATTAGCCGAAGAAAGAGAGAAAGCAGTGACAGCCTTCAGCTGACATCTCTTGAGACGCTAATAGTTTGAAGTTCACAGTATTTCTTAGTGACAGGTTTCCGATCAAGTCAATTCCTTGGGGTCAGTTTAGATTTCCCCTACTATTGTGCTCTTGGCACCTTGAACTTTCTCTATTAAAACACTCATTCCATAATAACACATTTTTGTTTCTTTTTTTCATAATAACTAGTTTAATTGCGGGTGATTTCTTCCCAACTGTCAACTCTATGAGAGAGGAGATTGGGATTTTCTTTGTCAGTGCTGCCCTATTCCTAGTTCCATGTATGGTATCTGCTGGAGAAGGTGACAATAAGTCTGTGGTGAATGAATGGAAAACTGTATTAGGACATGAAGCTATTGTGTGGGATTTGCAGCTGGTTCTGGGTTCTTGGGCTTGGTCTGTTGGGGAAGTTGTACGCTGCACTTTTATACTAGGAGAGTTTGGTTGGGTGGCCCAATGAGAATTTTCTGAGCTGTCCTGATGGCCTCCTGGGTTTCCTTTTTGGTTGAATTATCCCTGACCGGAGACCCTGGGGACTCTTGCAGTTGATTGCAAGGTCTGGAGCAGCCGCTGCCTGCAGCTATGTGGGTGTGATCTGGAGCCCAAGCCTGTCTTAATTTCTGCACAAAGGCTGCGGACAATAAACAAGCTTTCCTCCCAGCAGCTGTTGACAGTCGCCTCCCACACAGTCCTCCAAGTCTTGCCCCGAGATGGCATGAATCCCTCCCAGTTGCTCTAATAATAACACCACAGTATTCTTAGCCAGAGCTGGAGGGCTTCACTTAGATAGACATTTTTCACTTGCCTTAGAATGGGAGTCAGAGGAGCACAGAAACACCAAAAAACTCATTGGACGTTTATTTAACCATTTCCGAGTTTATCTGCTCAGGTTCAAGTGTTCTGATTTTCCCTGTTTGTCTCCTGGGGCAGGTGAGAGGCCTGCCAGGCAGGCCTGGAGCCTGGGCTCTACTTTCTCTGGGGCTGCCAGGGCCCCAGTGCAGTTTCTACCGGTGTGTGCACACACCACTGAACCGGGGATGGAGGAAGGCCTGCTGGGAAGGGCAGCCTCAGAGAGCTGAAGTACGGACAGGAAGGGTTGCTTTCCTTCTAAGAGGCTGCTCCCCTCCCCTCAGGGGCTGGGCGTCCGGGGCGCCCAGCGTGGGCGTGGGAGCCGTTCCTCACCCTGCCTCTCAGAACCATGGCGGTGCAGGCTGCCGGGAGCCCACGCTGGGGCCTGAGGTCGCACTCTACAGCCGCCTGCACTTCTTTTCCAGCTCAGGAGAAGCACAGGCAGAGGCCCTCTCAGACCCCATCTACACCCTCCCTTATCAGGCTGGTGAGCCGCGGAGAGGAGAAACGAGAAGCCTACTGGGCCACGGCCTGACGCCTATGCCCCGGCTAATTGCGGGTTGGCCACGCGTTCCACCTTTTCTCAACAGTCTTGCCACATGAGGGAGGTGAAAGCGGCTGTTGAAACCACATCCCCTGGATCTTAGTGGGGCTCCACCTGCCCAGGAGCAGGGCTGCCCTGGGAGATCCCTGGGGTGGTGTTTGCTCCTCTCACCACGTCTTTTCCCTCCCTGTAGTACTTCCAGTTTTCGCTATAGCTGAGTGGGATTTAGTGTTGGCGTAGCCACTCTGCCCAGAGAATACAGGATTAAACTATAACTAGAAATGCCTGCGGTTCTATAAAGAAAAGTGCCCTGGAAACCCAAGGCATTATTATATTTACTCCTACTTTAAGGCTTTTGTACTTATAGCTGGTAAGGCTGTGTTCCTTAGCTGAGGGATGAAGCCAGCCAGCCATCACACACACGCTCTCTGCTCTTAAATAGGCTGAAGGCTTTGCTCAATGCTTTTCACACAGATTCATTTAAAACTGCAGCTTGCCCTCGCACTTTGAGAAAATCATAATATGCATCATTAGCCTGTTGATTACATTACTATTATGCATGGAGACACAGACGATAGTCACCAGTGTAGAAACTAAAATTTTATATTGGATAGCTGCAGAAAACTTCACTGTAATTCACTAAGAATGAATTTTGATGAATAAGGAAACATTTCAAAAAGTAGGTCAGAGCACTTTTAAGGAATAAAAAAAAAAAATCCCACAAGGATCTCGGCAGGTATAATAATTGGGTGGTCCATCAGCCTCCCGCCTCCGTCCCCCTTCCTGTGCGTTTGTTCCCCATGCTGCTGTCTGTGACAGCTCAGGAAGGAGCCCCAGGCAGCTCTGCTCTGGATCCTTCCTGCTGACAACTCCTCCCTGCCTTCTCCCTACAGACAACAGCCTCACTAGCACCTCGGCTTCTAATTTTAGCTTGTTTTGCGTTTTGTGTAGCGTACAAGGAAATATAATGCAGAATTTAGGCAGGGGAGAAGTCGGTGTTTGCTTCCTGACAAATTGACAGGGACTCCTATTTGGTGGCTGAAGGCTGACAGTCAGTAGAACAGGGAACAAGAGAATGGTTGTGTCTTGTCTGCATTAGAGATTAGTCTCTTTTTAGGACCAAAGAGTTAGAACCTTTCTGACCTTTTTCCTTTGTACAACTTCAGAAACCACTGTACTTTCTTCTTGTAGAAGTTCAAACTGACACAGATAATGGATGTATTGGGGGGGGGGCAGGGAGGATTATTTCACATAAGAATACTAATTAGATTCGATGATCTGTTGAGATTAGAAGCTGGACATATCTGCATTATCAAATAGGCAGAGGACTGTGTCCTACATCCTATGTCTCCTTGACTGTCTGTTAAAGGATGGGCCAAGACTTTGGGGGTGTACTAGGTCTTCTAGTCTTCTAATGCACCTCAAAGTGTGGTAGCATCAGCATCACCTGGGAACTCATTAGAAATACAGAATCTTGGGCCCCAGACGCCATATTTAATGAATCCCAATTGCGGGGGTGGTGAGTCCCAGGAAGCTTGTGTTTTAACATGTTCTCTGGGTGACTCTTAATCTTTTTACTCTATATAGTAAAGTTTAAAAATTACTGAGTTCGATGAACTCTCAAGGTCTCTCCAGTCCAATTAAAAGTCGCTTAGTTCCTTTAGCTTTTCTTGTCTTTTCAGATGGGGTTGCTATAAACTTCATTAGTGACACAAAACAAACCAACCTTTGTTATTGTGACATATAACACATAGGTGAAATATATTAAAGGAACCTTATAAAACTAAGTGAATTATAACAAAAATAACCCCGTGTGATTTCCACTCAGGTCAAGGAGAAGAACCTCGCCAGCACCCTAGGAGCCCCCTTCCCAGTAGGATTCCAACCCCCTTCCCACCCCAGAGGTAACCACTCTCCCGCCTTTCTTTCTTTCCTCCGGGTATATATTGTTACCATCTAAAAATGCATCCCTAAGTAGCACAGGGTTGTCTTGCTGGTGTTTTACTTTTATCTAAATGGAATCATAAAATATATACTCGTTGGTGTCTAATTTCTTTTGCTCAACATTTTGTCTGCAAGATTTTACTAAGTTTTCAACACAGCAATTCTTTTTTTTTCTTTTCTTTTTGGCATGTGGGCAGCTACCTGGCCGGGAATGGAACCCAGGCCGCAGCACTGACAGCACCAGCGCCGAAGCCCCAAGCCACTACACCATCAGGGAACTCCCACAACACAGCAATTCTTTTCCTTTGTAGAGCTGCCATGCCCTCTCATTGTTTGGATCTACACCTAAGAAAAGCACAGATTTTCCTTTAGAATTACAGCAAATTAAATTTGGTTAATTAGAAGTTCATGGTGCTGCTTGAGTTCATCGAGTCCCCAGAACGTTGTCATATGAGGCATTACTGCTGTGGAACCCCAGCAGTGTCTTCTCTGTGCCAGGAATGAGACTGAGGAGATGGTCAGCAGAAAGAAATGCTCAGGGCTACAAGCTCCGGGAGGTCTCAAAACCCACCAGTCCACCAGCACGTGCCATTGGGTCAGGGATGGGATGATTCAGGGCTGTTTCAAGGCTACACATGTCTGTCTTCATATTAGTTTCATTCAGGTTTTCTGATCCATCACTCAAGCAATGACTCTGCATAAAGCACATGCTAAAAAGTGTAGATGAGATGGGACAGCTGAGACACGGGTTCTGTCTGTCTTTCCCTGTAGTCTCTTGCTCCCTACAGAGGTTAATCGTATGGCCCTTTGAGTCAGACCAATCTGGCTTCTGGTCTTGGCTCTGCTACTTGACCTTAAGCTATGTGGTCTAAAAGAGCATGTTCACCTTGAAAATGGAGATTATAATAACTGTACATACCTCATGGGGCTATATTGATGATTAATGAAGATATGCTTGAAAAATGCTTGTCATAGCATCTGGCTAATAATAATTCCAGGTAATAGTGAATGCTTCCAAAGTGCCAAGTCCTACAATCCTATATGATTGATTTTATTGTTACTCTCTATTTCAGATGAGGAAACGGAGGCGCAGAGAGGTTAAGAAACTTGCCCAGGAACCCATGGCTGGTTTGTGGTGGAGGCAGTCTAGCAGTAGAATCTTTGCTCTTAACCACTCTATGTATGGCTCAGTAACTGTTAGCTATTTTTATCATCATTTTATGTCTAGAGTTTGCTATTCTTGATGTGTTTCTCCCATCATCTGTTTTAAAACTTTCATGTGAGTTCTGTCACAGCCAGGGTCTTATCAGCTGCCTATCCTGCCTGACAAGACCAATGAGATCTGCCTTGGAACTTGAGGATGATGCTGTCTCATTATGTGATCCTAATTATATTTTGGGGTTGTGCCTCACAGCAGAAGCTGGTGACGACGACGGTTAGCCATGTGAGATGCATACCAGAGGGTCTTAGTTGCCACTTTGTAAAGAGCCTCACGCCTCAGTGAAGTGGGATTCTGCAGCAGCAAGCAGTCAAAACGGTTCAAGGGTTCTGAAAGGATGGTTTAAAATAACTGTGGTAATTTGGTAGTGGCATATTAGTGACTCTAACTTAGAACAAGATATGAAAATTGAGTTTCCCCTGCCCACATGTGGTAAGAGCAGAATCAATACACAGAAAGGGATGAGCTTGGCGGAATATTTTTATCCTGTTGATGACAAAGACTTAGTGCCCTGGAGAACAATACTGAGAGACTATTGGCAACACGGTGCTTTCCTGGGCAGTGGCAGTGGCAGCTTGAAAGGGGGGGGGACCTCCTCCCTTCGTTTCTCACAATTTTGTTATCAGGATATTCTGAATGTATCTTTATTCTCAACTCTCTAAAGGTTTTTCACACTATCATAGTCAGAGTCATGGCTCCTCAAAGATGGTGACATCCCAATCCCTGGAACCTGCCTGTATAGATGGAACCCACAGAGTTCTAAGAGAAGAGGAAGGCAGGAGAGTCAGTCTCAGAGTGATGAGATGTGTAGAAGACTCAGTCAACCATCCCTGGCTTTCAAGATGAGGGGAGAGGACCATGAGTGAAGGAATGCAAACAACTCTGGAAGCTAAAGAGGCAAGCAAGTGGATTGTCCACTGTAGCTTCCAGAAAGCAATGCAGGGCTGCCAACACCTTGACTTTAGCCCAGTGAGATTTGTGTCAGCCTTCTGACCTACACAGCTGTAAGATACTACATTTAGGTTATTTAAAGTCACTTAAAGTCTGTGCTAGTTTGTTGCAGAAGCTACAGGAAACTAACTACACACAGTTTAACCCACATGACAAGAATATAATTTGGTAATTCAAATAGGTAGAGGGAAGAATTTTTTTATTTTCTCTCCCAGCCCTGCCTTCTGTATCCTAAGTTCATGAGACTTGTAAGCCCAGACATTTGTGTTAGTGTGGCTTGGACGACGGTAACAGTGGAGTACTTACTTCTATTCCTTAAGCCATCTTTAATGCTATCAGCCATTAAAGATGTACCCTCTGGTGACCTGGTAGACAGAGGGAGGTGAATGGGGATGCTACTCTTCATGCTATTACCACCCCTGAGCTTCTGCAGCCAGACAAGCTTCAGAGGAGAACGTAGTAGGATAGCTTTTCGTGGGCAGCCTGAGTGGAAATGCTAACTTCTTGTGTGGATCTCTGGAATTATTTTAATTAGTCATGACCTGGACTTTGGAGCTTCTTTGTCCCCTTCCAGCTCCAGCTCCTGCTTAGAGATGTGACGTTTCTTCCTGTGCTGAGTCACTTCTCAGGCTGCAGAGTGGATCTGCAGAAGAGGGAGACAGAACGAACCGGTATCATCATGTGCAAAAGATGCACCAAGTCCCAGAACAAAGAAGTGACATCACAAAGTGGTCTAAGACTAAGTGTCCCTGTCCTACTATAGATAAATGGAAAGATAGATAATTCCAAATTGCTTACTGGAAAAAAGAAATAGAGCTATATATTTTTTATGGAGTGTATATTTAGCATTTTGAAAAGAAAAAAAAAACTTTCAATAGATACAAAGGAAATCACGTTTTAATTAAAAGATGTTTTCCCAAAGCAAGTTGGTGAGGCCATTTCAGAGGTCAATAGGCCAAGCATAGAAGAGTTCTTTCACAACCTAGCTCAGTTGCTCAGCACCCAGGGTCAGGAGTAGCTGATATTCTGTTTTAGGACAGGGAGGGATGACAAAGAACATTCCCAGGGGCAGAGAAGATCCAACATTTGACTCCAGACTGTGAGGCCAGTAGCTTCTTAGACTTCTGATCCTGGACTCTGCAGCCACGGTTCCCAATCACATTGGACTGGAGGTCACCTTTCTTTCACCTTCCTGCAAGGGCAGTAAGTGCTCCTGCAGCTCTCGGGTAGGGTGTAGGGTAGTATGAGTGATGAAATGGGTTGATGAGCCAATTTACTTGTGTTGGGGCCCATGGGTCCTACAGGTTAGGGTGAGAGGTCTCTTGCCAAAGTGAGATCCATAATTTTATCCAACTGCAACTAGGGCCACTGCAGCAATTCTCCCCTCAGAGCAGCTGCCGCCACCACCCAGTCTCTTCTTCCTGCTATAGACAGACTGACAGATGCTTCCTGAAGATTGCTGAGCAGGTAGGGATGTTAATGAGCAGGAGGTGACCATAGCCTCACCTGAGATCCTAGTCTCTTGTCCGTGAGTATTTATGAGGCTTGAGTTCAATTCCACATTGGTCTAAGTGTGTCCTGTACTATAGGAACCACAGTACTGGGACCCTGAGGGATCCTCATTTACAGGTCAGCAAGCCTTCCACGGACAAGGAAAAGTTTGTACACCGTCCCCCACTGTGGGAAGCCTCGGCCCAAGCCACTTCCCTTCCTCCCAGAAGAAAGGTGGGTCCTCTCTGCGTGGTGAGCCTTTTTGTTTATCTAAGAAAAGCACAGCATAGAACCTTTCTCTTACTATCATGTCACCGTCTTCCTCCTCCTCCTCATGCCAGCCCTGGGCTCTTAGCTGGGCCCTGCATTCACAGTGCACCCAGGACTGCTATCTACGGATCATCCACGGAACTCCAGGCTGCCCACCTTGTTCTAGCCACAATTTTCCGTTCTATACATCATTCTCCAGAAACCTATTTCCCCATCTTTGTAAGTGCCACTCTTGCTATTTCCTCTTTTTGCTTTTAACTATTTTAATGCTCCACAAACTCTAGTTGAGGGTTGATAGAAGGAATCAAACAAGGAAGCCAGCATCATGAGCAGCTCTGATGAATTTTCTAGTAGAGAAGAATTTGGATTCTACTTAGATGAGAAATGGGGATTAACTGTTATAAGTATCCCCACCATTTACTCAGATATAGAAGTGCAGCTCTATGCCATACCTTCAGGGTTTATCCACTTGGAAATCTGTCATAAGACAGCAACGCTGGGCCCAGAGCCAGTGGCAGCGTGGATGCAGGCTGCTGGGTCAGCTTCCGGAAGGCTTCTGAGGGCTGCTGCAGACACAGCTGAGGCAGCCTGGCTCCAAGTGCACTGGAGGGGCAGTGCCTGGGGAGATGCTACCCTATAAAAAGCTCAGAGGTCATTTTGGGGCTTCCCCCTCCTTCCTCTGGCCATGCTGAGATTTAGAACCATACTAGTGTGGACACTCCAGCTTTTCTAAAGCCAGTAGTGTTGAAGCGGTTGGAGGCCTGGAGTCCTAACCTGCCAGTCTGGGCTCAAATCCTGCTTAATCACCGCTTGACCTTAGGCTTTGTGACTCCTGGCTTCCTGATTTGTAAAATGAGGATTTTACTGTCTACCTTCCAGGATGCTATGGGGGTGCAATTGGGGCAACTATGCCAAATGTTTAGCAAATAATATGCATTCAGTCAGTAGTGCCTTTATTGTAGTATTATTTGTTGTCATCATCATCATCATAGCCCAGTATCATAAGCTGGTAAGCTGGCTCTGGTTTGAATCTAAGCAAGTTCACCCACAGGGGGTCTCTCAGAGCTGGCCTCCAGGCCCCTTACAAGGCTGAGGCACACTTTTCCTCATTTGCAGTAGTCTAAATTGGAAAGTACAGCCAAAACGTTCACTTCCTTTTGGTTGTCATCGTTGGAGCAGGGTCCCCAGAGGCCCATTGCGATCAGCTGCTTCTGGTAGTTAAAGCAGTTGTGAGAGCTGTGCATGCCCGCAAAACCAGGCTTCAGCACGCTGAGTCACGCTGCGTCACGCTGCAGGCCTGCCCAGCCAGTCGCCAAGACAGAAATGCAGGCAGCAGGCAGGAAGACGAATGGCCACGGTGTACTGAACAATTTTCAAGGGGATTTTAGTGAAAGTCTCTGTTTAACGTGTCCGGATGAAGGCAAGGTGGCTGGACGTTAACATTTATTAAACATTTATGACCTCCCAGCCCCTATAATAGGGCTTTGATTTTGTTGCGCCTGACCCAAACTACCCTGTGGGGACTCCCTTCTCTCAAATAGCCTCAGACACCTACCCCAGTGGGCCCGTGGGGGGTGGTCTATGACACTCAGTGCATGGTGGAAGGAAAGGCACTAGTGTGGTCCTGGATGGGAGATTAGCCCTCCTCCACGCCCCTGTCCCTACCCTGCACACTATTCAAGGTGGGGTTATGGAAAGCGTGTGTTTCTGCCTGAGGCTGAGTGAGGCTTCACAAACGGAAATGACGTACAATAAGGGCTATGCCATGAGATCTGTTTTCCACAGTTGTTATGGATATTTAGTTGTTTCTGTTACTACCACCTTCTGTTTGGGCCTATGGTATGAGAATGCCTCTAAAAACATGCTTCAGCATTGTTCCTGCACTTACTCTGTTTGAAAATCTTGAAAGAGTGAGGTTAAAGTGAAGTGCTTTCTTTTAGGCAAGTATTCCAACATTCCCTCAGAAATTATTGGAAAATAAAAAGCAAATTTGCAACTAGTGTATTTCCCAAGGTTAGCAGGCAAGTGAGTAAAAAAACAAAGAGAGTTATTTTTTTTAATATAATCTGTATTTTTCCTGATTCGAGGTTGGCTTTTGATTTTTATTTCTAGAGTGAACACATTTAGCATTTATTTAAAGAATCACACACACACACACACACACACACACACACACACACACACTCACACTCACACTCACACACACACAGGATCCAAATAGACATATATATCTCTTAAGATAGAATAACATTGGTCTGCATTATTGGTAAGTAATCAAGACATACTGTGTGGAAACATTAGTATTTTTCACCAGCAAGAATTTTTCCAGCCTTTTGTTGGTTCTGACATGTCACAAGGTATTCCTGGTGGTTCTGCTTCTTTCGATATTACTGTGACCTTGGGTAAATACCTGTCATATGCAAATGGAGGGTGAGAATAGACTCTGAGGGGCCATCTGGCCCATCCCCCTGCTTAATTTATAGCCACAATTGTACTTTTTACTGATGAGAGAGGCTCTCTAAAATTGAGATTCCAGGATTTTTTTGATAATTTGTTCCACTATTTAACATATCTTCTTTACCCAATGTTTTCCCTAGCAGCTTATGAGTGTAGGCCAAATGACTCACTCTTCAATGAAGAGACAAACAGTTGTTCCCCAAAGGAATAAATAATAATATCCCTCCGCAGATCTAAGATTTTATTTGGGTGTTCCTGCAGTTTCCTCTTTCCTTGACAGAGTGATTCTCATTTTCAAATATTCAGAGGGCATTTACTCTCTGCCTGGCTGGCAGTCCTGGGTGCTGCAGAGCCCCCAGGCCATCACATGCCCTGAGTCACTCACTAGCTGTTGCAGCGTTTTCCCTGGCACACCCCTGACCTGGTGCCTACACAATAACACCTTCTTGCCCCAGAGCACACCAGCAAAATATCCATCCTGCTTAAGTTTTTCCTGTTCTAGAGGTGTTTCAGTAGAATGGTTGGTGAACAGCAAGTGAATATTCGTAATTTTTTCAGAGGGCAGAAATTCCAGGGACAACATTCTTCTCAAAGCTGAGTTATTCTTTTTCTACATGAGGCCCACCTAGCTATCTTACACTGCATCTGTTGGCCCTTCTATGGCAGGAAAGAAATGTGAGAAATTTGCCTTGGTAAGCACTGTTAATACCAGAAATGATCAGTGGAATGGAAGCTGTGTTTGAGTCACCCTGCACCATTTATTATCAGTGTTGACATTTCCCTGACTTTGCATCTATTATTGAAGGGCTCAAGCTGTTCAGGGCCTTTCTCCCATCCAGTCATCTACTTGTTGGACTTTGTATTATGGCTTATGATTTTGGATGTTTACTGGATTTGTAAAAGGAAGTTAGCAGTCATTTTGTATAATTTTTTTTTCAAGGTTAAGAGTTCAGAAGTTTATAATCTATCATCAATCTTTTAAGAATTGTGACTGAAACATTTCACAAGTGGGTGTATTTAAAAATAATAGTTCAATCTGTAGGTTAAAAAAAACTCCAGTACTCATAATTCAGAAGTGGTACTTGTAGCAGTGGCCAGCTGACCTATCACTTGAAAAGTTTCTGGTCTTGACCTCTTTGCCATTTTCTTAGAAATATGTTTACCACAGAGTTCCTGAAACTGTTTTCTGAGGAATATAACTGTTGAAATTTCCTGTAGATCCTCTATTTTTACTGTTTTCTGGGATAGTCTTAGAAGTTGGTCCATTATTTATTTCTTTTGGGGGTCAGAGTAATAAGAGAGGAGAGGTTGGTAAAGACAGACAGGCCTTGTGGGTTTTTAATTTCCAAATCCAGTATGGTAAACTTTTACTAGCACCCTTTCCCCAGTTGCTTCACTGGAACCACTCTTGCTGACTTTTACTCAAAGTACAGTAAAAACAAGCAAAAAACAGCAACACTCCACCAGCCACCCACCCATGGCTATCAAGGTACTCCTACCCCTGATAAATCCCTGGTTCTCAAATCTCTCTCTCTCTCTCTCTCTCTCTCTCTCACACACACACACACACACACCTGCTCCCACAGAATTCCACCTGCTCACCCTGGAGCCCCCTCTACCCTGGCAGGATATATGCACTCAAGTTACAAAGTGCTTTATAGCTTGAAGATGACAACTAAAATAAGTCAATATTTTAAAACACTTAATCACAGTTTCCTAAAGATATCTATATCTATCTTTATTATCTATATCTATATCTGTAATCTATATGTATATCTATATATATATATATATGGGCTGTCCAGAAAGTATCCAGCCACATACTATGGAAAATAGAGGCATTTGTGGCTGGGTTTTTTCTGGACAGCCTTTGCGTCCCATCCTGGCTGGGAGGTTTGATCTGCCTTCCCTCGGTAAGAGAGCAGAAACAGGGGGTAGGACCTACAGCTGCCATCTCTCACCCCTTTCTTTCTGCAAGTGTGTGAGGCCCTGGATGAGGGCTTGGACAGATACAAAGGTGAATGAAAGTCAGTTCCAGCTCTCAAGGAGCTTACAGTGTGGTACAATAGGTCAGATATGCACAGATAATTATAATACGAGAAAGAAAGAAATCATGGGGAGGACAAAGAGGAGAGAGCTCTCTCACAAGTGGGGGATCCTGAAAGGCTTCCTGGAGGAGGTGAGACTGAAAATTAGGCAGAATTTGAACATAGGCAAATAGATGAGCTATTTAGAAACATGTTACTTTGGATCCATAGCTTATACACCATCCTAAATTTCAAATGCCAGCAATTTAATATATATTAAAAAAATACAACTCCCAAATAGTAGAAAATAATATTGAATGTTTATGGGATCTTGAAATGGGGAACTTTCTTTTAAGCATAAGAGAAAAGAAATAAAATGTAAAACAAAAGACCACTTTTGACTATTAATATAATAAAATGAATTATCATAAACATCCTACACAAAATAAAAAAGTGAGGGAGAATGGGGAAATATTTGTCACTTACAATAGCAGAAAAGGGTTAATATCAATATAAAGGTTTACATAAAATAAATTACCTAAATAGGATAAAATAAATATCCTAATAGAAAAATGGACTAAAAGAAATGAGCAAGTAACATAACAAGAAATGTAAATGATTTATGAAAATGAAAAAATTCCATACATGTAGTAATCAAAGAAACATAAACGAAAACAAGGAAATGCAGTTTCCTCACCTATTAATCAGAGCCAAGTGTGATTTTTGTTTTTATTTTTTTGATGTTTATTCCCCAATGTCCAGCGAGAAAAATAAGGGGGACTGGACAGCGCTTTCATTCAGAGCTGCCTTCTAAAACTCAGTGTTTCTTGAAATGTTTTATAAACTTGATTTTAAAATATACTTTATGATAGCAACTTCTTAGATGAGTAAAAAGACTTAAACTTGTTGTTAGAAAAGTAACACTGTAAAGTTTTGTTTCACAGATCTCCTGGATTCCTCCCTCAATTCCTCACCCCTCAAATCCAGGACTAGAGAGAAGCAGCAGATTCTGATCATCAGGGGCTGGCCTAGGGCAGAGCCAGCACCCCCCATAGCTATGACTCAAGTCTGCCTACCATGAGATTTTTGTAAGGCCTGCCAGCTAAGAGTGAATTTTACATTTTTTTAGATGATTGAAAAAAATCAATAGAAGAATAACATTTCACAACATGTGAAAATTATATAGCATTTCATTCTTACTGTCCTTAAATACAGCCATGCCCATTTGTTAGGTATACCAGTAGATTCTGGCTGCTTCTGTGCTTCAACAGCTGAGCTGAGTCATTTCAATGGTAGGGAAGGAAAACATTGTATTTAACCCTTTTAGTGTCCCTGGCTGGATCAGAAAATGAAACTGACAAAGACAGATTAACAGAAGATAAGCATACAAACTTTATTAAATGTTAACAAGTACATGGGACCCTTCACAATAGAATTAAGTCCCAGAGTGACAAGAGCAAGAAACTTTGGACAGAAATATAAGACATTTGTGAAGAGTTGACAAGACAAAGAGGTTTGGGCTAGGGGTAATAAATGGTGAAGAAGTAACTAGGAAAATAAGGGTTAGTTTAGCAAAGTTTGTTTCATACATTCTCTGCCCTAAATTCCCTGTTGTAAGATAAAAATCTCTTCTTTCCTTGTAGTACAGGGAGGACACCTTTCACATGGGAGATTTATGACCTGTTTCGGGGAAGAAGGACAAGTGGGGGATGTTTGAGTGACCTTCCTGCTTCCGCTGTTTTAAAAAACCCCTTCAGCTTAAGATACTTAATATACCAAGGTGCCATATTTTGGGCTAGCACGCCCTAAACCCTATCATGACAGAGACTGCATGGCTCACAAAGCCGGACACATTTACTATCTGGCTCTTTACAGCAAATGTTTGCTGACCCCTAGCCTAGAATAATAATAGATGTGGTGTCTTCAAGAATTTCAATTCTGCAAACACAAATTCAATTCTTTTTCACTTGATGTTTTGATCTTCCTGCCCCTTTCTCCCTAAATTGTCATCTGTTCCAGAGAAAGCACTAAAATATGTGTCATGATTTGGACTGTAGGTTGTGAAATAAGAACATCTCATCTTTAAGGAAGTTGGTTGATTTTTTTAAAACTTGACTTATTAATTTTATAATTCAAAATAAAAGAAGAGAATATTTTTATGTCTTTAGAATTCAAATGTCACATCTAGTAGGAAAGAAAATAAGCATTCTCATGCACTTATGCTCTTTTTATTTTAATTTGATATAGTAGTGTCAAAATATATGATACTATATCCTACCAAGTGTGATAGTTTTGTGAAATCTGAGCATGCTGATGAAATATACATTTTTAGTCACTTAGCCCTTATCAAAGGAAAAATGCACTTTAGCAATAAAAACTTTAGCAGAAGTACAGTTAATTTATTATCCATGTGCAATAATTCTTCTAGTTAATGGTTGATATGCTCCAAGAAATGCATGTGGTTGGTTCATACTATAAGATGATGACAAGAACTGATTTATCTTTTTCACCACTGTATAGCTAGTACTTACACACCTAGCACATACTATTACTGGAAATATATGTTTAATGAATCAATGTAGTTTGTTTATAGTTTTAAAAATATCAAAAATTTTAAATTACGTTTGGTTTTGAAAATATATAAACATACACTACATTGTTTTGGATTCAGTGAAGGCTAGGTAGTTATATTGCTTTTCAATACTCAGTATTGTATTACTAATACCTTCCATTTTCACAGAAGCTTACTAATACTATACTACTCAACTGAGAAGCTACCATGAGAAATCTCTAATATTATTACAATTTATAATATATTCTTTCTCTCTTCTGAAAAAGTTATAACAACATTGATTTTCAAACAATCTGTATTTTTTTCTGATTGAAAAAGTAATATTTATTCATAAGAAATTCAGGGACTGTGGAAATATATAGGAAAGTCAATTATAATTTCACCCCTGGAGATAACCCCTATTAACTGTTTTGACTATCTATCTTTCAGATTTTTTCTATGCATATGTCAAAGTATATAATAATTATTTTACTAAAATATCATGGTACTATATATACATGGTGTTTTGAAATTTGTTTTCATGCTCTCAAAAACATGTTTTTTTTTTTTTGTCAATACCTAAAGATCCACTTTATTATTTTTAGTGACTGAACACTTTCCATTTTATGAATCTATGATCATTTATCCACAGCCACTTCCCAGTGATTTAAGTGCCACATCATCTTAATGACAAACAGCTATTTAAAAAAAAAATCCTAAGAGTTCTATCAACAGAGAGAGAGAGAGAGACAGAGAGAGAGAGACAGAGACAGAGACAGAGAGAAAATAGAGTAAAACAGGTGAGTAAATTTTTATTTAAGCAATGCTAGACCTTGGTGCACCTTGGGAATTTCTGGCCCGAGCCCCGTGAATTACTTGGCATAGCTGATGCAATTACATTACAATTATATGTGAGGCAAGTACGTCAAATTGCAAACAAAAGGCTTTCTTTTAAAGAACCTATGACATAATCAGTTTAGAGACCATTCATGTTAGGACTCTGTAAAATTTTTCAGGTTTAGAGAGGGACCTGGATGATCTAATTTACTACCAAGGAAACAGCCCACAGGGCGGCTACTTCATTTCACTGACTTTATTCTGAACAGTTCAGTGGTAGCAGCCCCCCAAATCCTTAAATGCCTCAAACCTGAAGAAAAAGTTGTATTGCAAATGGCTGAAGGAATCATGATTTGGTAATTTGAATGGGCTTCCAGACAAGAGCAAAGTATCTGGGCATGTCTTGCAGCTCTACTACTTTCATTAAAAAGGGAGCTGGAGGTTCCCTTCGGGAATGCCACCCCGAACAGCTCACTGTGCTTACCTAGGGTACAGGACAAAAGTATCTTGGCAATGACCCCAGTTGAGTCACTCCCAGCCAGGCTTCTGCCAATTTACCCCTTTCCAGACAAGTATAAAAAGCAGGAAGTACGCTTGGTGCTTGGGGACCTTATGAATGCCATTAGCTTTGTTGAATTTGGATTCCTTTATAGGAAATGTGCTAATACGTGTGAAAGTTGCGTCATTTAGAGCTGTCCATTAGTGGGACAAATGTTACACATGGAACTCTACAATCATTTAAAAAATAAATCAGTGTGGCCTTCTTCTCTGAGAAAACATCAACTGGTGCATGATACCAGTGCTATGACAAGGCCTGGAGGTCCTGGAGGTCCCATGGGACCTGTGGGCCCCATATGCCATGGAATCAGAGGCCACTGTGTAGTATCAGCCAGGGGTGGGATCAGGGCCAGGTGGTAGAGCTCTTGAAGGCAAGGCTGTGGACAAAGAGTGGATCCCCATCACCAACCTGGGCTGCCTGGTCAGGGATATGAAGATCAAGTCTCTGGAGGAGAACTATCTCTTCTCCCTGCCCATCAATGTAATCTGAGATCCTTGATTGTTTTCCTGGGTCCCTCTTTCACTGATGAGGTTTTAAAGAGTATGCCTGTGCAAAAGCAGACCCCTGCTGCCCAGTGGGCCCAGTTCAAGGCATTTGTGGCCATAGGGGATTACAATGGACATGTTGGTCTGGGTGTTAAGTGCTCCAAGGAAGTAGTCACTGCCATCCTTATGACCATCATCATAGCCAAGCTGTCCCTCATCCAGGTGTGGTGAGGCTACTGCGAGAACAAGATAAGTATGCCCCACACTGTCCCTTGCACTAATTTGTACTTAAGATTCTAGTTTTTAATTATATATGAATTTATTCAAACAATAGCCAAACTATTCTAAATTATTGCTGATGATATTTCTTGACACAGTACCATCTGGTTTTTTTGTCTTCCTATTTCTAGCTCAAGGTTCTCTCACATTTTATTTTAACAATAGCTACTCAAATTTATCTTTTTCATGTCATTGCACAGCACAGAAATCTGTTTTTAACAAGGGCCCTGAATTGGTATTATCAAAGAAGTTTGAGAGATATTGTTTGAACACACATCCCTGCTACATATCCTTGCAAGACCTCCATATAGCAGTGTTTTCAAAACTTTATTTAAAGGTTCTTTTCAGTAAGACACATAGTTTACATTGCAAGGCAAGACATATAAATATTTACATGTGCAACAACAAATAAAATGTTCACAAAACTAGTTTTTCTCCATTATATTTTAATAAAATAATGATAGACTCACTAAATTGATTTCAAGACCCACAGCTTGAAAACACTGTCTTGTGGATTAAAATAGAAGTTTCTTAGCTTGTTTTGTCACAATGTAGCTCTTATTCATGTTTTGCAAATACTTTCATATTAAAATGCTTAATGACCATGGCTTACTTAGTGTATGCTGTTCCCTCTGTCTAGACTTATTCTTGGCCTCTTGGCCATTTGGTGAACTTCTTTTTCTTCAAGTCTTTGCTCAGATATCACTTCCCTTGTGTAATTTGCCCTAAGTACTAGAGCCACTATGGAGGAATTTGGCCTAGATGTTCACATTTGCAATCTGTACACACCTAAATTAATACCTAGCACCTACCTCACAACCCTGCAATGATCTCTTTACAATGCTTGCCACTCTACTACACCACACTTCTTGAGTGTAGACCACACTTTCTAAGCAGTTTTTATATTCCAGTACCTAAGAAGATGACTGTCACTGAATAGAAACTTGATAAACAGTAACAGATGTGGCATGCGTGATGGAATGAGCATGAGTGTGATCAAAGGAGTGCTAGTGCAGGACCCAGAGCTCAGGGCAGGAGATGAAATGGGTCAGGTAGCTTGTGGTCAGGTTGAGAAAAAGGTCTAGATGCAATGCTGGAAAACTTGGACTTTCTCTTCCAACTAAAACAGAGGTTTGTTTCTACCTGCAACTATCTGACCTGAGAAACAGACCAGAGCTTTGTTTTAGAAAGACAGCTTTGATAATGTGGTGCAGGATGCTGAGAAGGGGCTGAGAGCTTATACTTGAAGCTGTAGGAATAATGATAATGAGGAGTGGGGTCTGGGAGAGACCCCTGGGACCTATAGTAGATGAGACCTGGTGACTAATAGGATGCCAGGGATGAGAGAGAGTGAGGAAGCACTCAGCCAAGGGATCAAGGTCAACATCAATAGTGGTAAGTCATGTTGATAGTGTGCACCTTTGATGTGGGGTGATGAATATGACACTTTAACTCTGGGTCTTTCTTCTAATAACCCATAACTTCAGCTTAATCATGAGAAAAACATCACAAAAATCCCAATTGATAGACATTTCTATAAAATATTTGGCCAGTACTCCTCAAAACTGTCAAGGTCATCAAAAACAAGAAATGTCTGAGAAACTGGTATCACCAAGAGGAGCCTAAGGTGACATGACTAAATGTAATGTGGTATCCTGGATGGGATCCTAGAACAGAAAAAAGACATAGGAATCTGAATAAGGTATTTACTGTAGTTTATAATAACACGTCAACATTGGTTTGTTAATTGTAACAAATGTATTCCACTGATCTAATAAAACTGACTTGGAGGTGGGTGATGCTATGATTAACAGCATGTTAATGTTGTATGGACATTGCATGTTAAATAGATCACAGATGATGATGATGATGATGATGATATAGAAAAAACAAGGGAGGGCTTGTGTGGAGTAGGAGATCATTCTGAGACCATTATCATTTCAAAATCTGAATCTTCTTATATGGATTTTCATGCTATGTATCGCTTACTTGCACTTTTAGATGTTCATACTCAAGTCTACTTCATTCTTTGCCTGCCATAACTCAGAAGTAACTATCAGGTCTTACACAGGCACATTGCCTAACACCTTGGTTCTCTTTGCCTGGAAGTTATCCCACCAGTTTATCTCCTAGTTGGCTCTTCCTTATCATTCAGCTCAAATGTTCCCTCCCCAGAAAGCCTCCTTTCACTGCTATCTAAAGTAGCCCCTCTCCAGTCACTCTGCATTGCATTTCCTATTGTGTTTTCTCCCCAGCTCTTATCACTATCTAAAATTTACTTAATTTGTTTACTTGTTTATTGTCTGTGTCAGATATCCCCACTGGAATCAAAGTCCCACCATAAAAGCAGAAGCTTATGTGTTTTATCACTATTCTCTCCACTAGTACCTGAAGACACTCAGGAAATATTTGCTGAATGAGTTCATATAAAATACTGTCTTAGTCAGTTCAGGTTGCCATAACAAAATACCATCGACTGAGTGGTTTAAACAACAGACATTTATTTTTCACAGCTCTGAAGTCTGCGAGGTCCAAGATCAAGACTGATCTGGTTCTTGGTGAAAGCGTTCTTCCTGGCTTGCAGATGACTTTCTTCTTGCTCTGTCCTCTCATGGCAGACAGAGAGAAAGATGATAGCTCCATCTCCTCTGTCACCTACGTATATTACTGTAGGATATTAGTAATTGCAGGAAAATGGACTCTTTTATGGTATTTCCATGTCCCTCTCATATTCCATTTTTTAAAAAGAATAAAAGCAAGAAAAATTTTTTAAATAATTTCATCCACAATTCTTTTTCTCCATAGACAGCACACCATGAAGACAACAGAAGCATATCTAAATGAAATATATTTTGCCTTGGCAGACCTTAGAGGGGAGTTGATAGGCTATCAGACTGCCTTTGTCTGATTGGAATCAGAGAAGGGAAGAATTAGCTACATTTATCTTTTTATTCTTTTCTCTTACCAATTTTTCTTTCCCTCCTTTGTCTTTGATCCTCCTCTAATTCCCCTGGTCTGGTGTGGGGAGAGCTGTGATGTGCTTGCACGTTCCAGATCTCAGGGAAAATGCAGGAAATGACTTGGGTTTTGCTCTGGGGAAAACATCACCTCTAAGCTGAGCTGGGGATCAGTTAGGGGTTATGAGAACCAGGACCTCCCTCAACCACATTAAACCCCTCTTCAGCATAATAGGAGAATGAAGAACACTCTGTTGGGATCCAAGGATGTTATTACTTAAATTATTCAATACATACACACACACACACACACACACACACACACACACACACACACACATGAGGGCTGTCCAGAAAAAATCCAGCCATAAATGCCTCTATTTTTTCATATTACATGGCTGGATACTTTCTGGACAGCCCTCATATGTGTACATATTTATATGTATTCAAGATATGTATATGTATGTGTATATATACACACAAATATGCACACATGATTTCAACCATTTAGAGTTTAATGATATTTCAATTGTATTTTTGAGGACTTCAACCACAGAATGTGTTGAACTAGGTATTTACAGGTATTTACTAAGAACAAATACAAATTCTGTATTATATAAAAAAACACGTCACCATTCTTTCACTGCAGGAGCTGAGGCTGCATTTTGCAGACTCATGAATGTGCATCACAGGCTGTGGAGCACAAGCATTTTCAACCAACCAGAACAAGGCAAAGCTCTCACTATCTGCTCTTTACACACACACACACACACACACACACACACACACACACACACCCATCTCCCTGCAAGTGCTATGTAGAAAAAAGGCCACTAGGGATCAGAGCAGAAGCAGGATGACTAGTTAGGAGGTGCTTGCATTAGTTCAGTTGAGGAATGATGGCAGATACTTGGTGGGGATCAGTGTGAGATGTATAGAGAAAGTGAGAAATATCCAGACTCATTTTGAGTCTTGGAGGTGGAGCTGATAGGGACCGCTGATGGCTTGACTATGGAGGATGAGAGAAAGAGGAGTCAAGGATGACACGCAGTTTGGGGCTTGGGCAACTGAATGGATATAGGGCTGTTAGCTGAAATGAAGAAGATTAGGGAAGGAGAATGTGTAGGCAGTGGAGTCGAGTTTGATTTTGCTCATTTTAAATTGGAGATATCTATTAGACATCTAAGAGTAAAAACTGAGTAGGCAAGTGGATCCAAGAGCTGAAGAACGGTCTTTGGGAATCGTAGCTTCAGTCTCCTTACCCCTTCTAAAGGACTCAAAGCCCTATCCCACCTTTCATGCACTTCAATGTCCTCAGGATGGTTTGGGGGAATTTCCACATAGACAGAGTGGAGGAGATGGTTGTGTTCATTGTTGTCCCTTCTAGCTCCAGTTTCTGCTTGTTTTGAATCAGTGCAGTTTATCTCCTCTTCTGTAACACCTTTCTCCTGAACAAGGAATTCAGACACTTTGTATTGTCCATATTCACTCAAGCTATTGAGTGTACAGGAAGCTGCATTAAAGCTTTGTTGGAGACAGAGGTAAGTGTGTGTATTTGGGGAAAGGGTAGGATAATAGTATAATAAAATACTTAATAATAAATGGAATAGTAGTCCCCCTGTTTTTAAAATATCTTGGACCGCTCTACCTGAGGACTATTTAGGGATATTTCTTGGCCTTATTATGCCCCACGTTCCCAGCTACTGGACTACTCCAGGCAGAGGAACAAAGGTCTTTCCACCCCTGTCCCACCCTTTCCCCCAAGACAGCTCCAGACCCATTTTTACAAATACACGTCTACCAAGAACTCACACACACAAAAGAGTTTCAACAAACCTCTCTAGAAAACGGTTACTCTTGGTAAAAAGTAAGTCTTTCCCAACTTTTAACAATCCCTGTGGAGTCCTTGACCTCTTATGTCTGTTGTGACATTCAGTCAGCTTCTCCGGGGCAGGAAGCCAGGCAGGGGGTTTGACCTAGTTGTCCGTCCCCAATCACTAACCTCTGTAAAGGGGAAAATTTTCCATGCCCCAGGTGTCCCAGGAGGCATCTTTTTACCACATGCCAGGAGAGACCAAGGACAAGGAAATGAATAAGACCCCTCCCTTAGCTGCAGGACCACAGTGCTTTGCAGAAAGATGGTGACCAGCAGAGGCACTTTATTTTGAGGAAGATCTGTACCTCAGAAGTCCTTCAGCATTTCACAGATTTAGGAAATGACAACCAGAAACAGGAATAGCTAAAGCACTAGATACGCAGTTGACAATCTTGTTTGCTGAGTTGGAGCAGAACATGTCTATTCGTTAAACAATTAATTTTAAACCCATGTAGACAAGGAGACAGATTTTTCTGCAACTGATATGTCCATTAATGCAGATAACAAGAAAGTAGTTGGGCTGATCAAAACAGGATGTGACCAGAAAGAACTGTAGAAGCAAACAAGATACATTAAGGGTTCTGTGACCTCAGAGCCAAAGCAGAGACCCTGCCCTTGCCCCAGAGTGAGGGGGCTTAACAGCGCTGTCCTCGAAGGGGCGAACATCTTGCCACCACACTGCATATCTCAGTGCTGATGCTGAAGTTAATGATAGATTATTCGCTATGGGTTCCGGTCTTCTGACCTCTTTTGTTTTCTTTGTAGTATTCTGAGACAAAAAGAACCCTAAATATAAACGTACTGTTGGGCCATCAGTTTAGTTAGAGGATGGGAAACGAGATAAGCTGCCCCTTAAAAACATTGTCTATCAGCCTCTAGAACTATGAGAAAATAAATGTCTGTTGTTTAAAAAATAAAAACACGAACAAAACTGTTGTCTAATGAGGACCATTCCTGATTGATGGTCTCGCCTAAACACCACCTGTTAGTCCTGTTTTCCCCTTTCTGTGTTCTTCCCTCTGTCTCCATCCAACTCTGCTCCTCTGCTTTCAGGAGATTCCTTTCTTTTTGCCTTATACCAAATCCAAATACAGGAGGTCCTCGAAACACATCTTTTCATTCAGCGTCATTTCATTATAATGTTGATGAACTTTAACTCTTGTGTATATCAATTAGCCAGTGGTAATATTGGTTTTGTTATATGCCATCTTGCTTAAAGTCAACTACCTTTTGACAATGTTAACTGAAGCCTTATTGTAGTCACTTTTGACTTCTTATTTTGCTTCTCAGACCCTTATGAGAAAAGCCAAGAAAAATGCATGTATAAGAGCAAACATTGTCAGGGCTGCTAGAATCTATCCATGGACCCCAGGTTAAGGACTCTGCCTTGAGGTGACACATGATGGTTGAAGGAAGTAGGGAGGGAGTTACGAACTGTGGGTTGTATTTATGAACTATTGCACCTTGATCTGGCCTCAATGCGGGACCCTGACAGCTCTTTCCTGCTTCATCATCTGTAAACACGGCAAGTCCTCCTATTCCCTTTTCTGTAAAATTAGATGTTTCAATTAGACAATTTGTAAAGTACCTTCTAACTAAGATTCTGTATTTGTCCCCTTTACCGGCCTCATATTGTGTGTTATTGTTCATCCTGTCATCCAGTCCCTCCCTGCTCTGAATGTATCGTATATATTCCTCAGGAGAGAACATATGAGAAAATAATAAAAAGCAAAACATTTTGATATGCCGTCAGTTAGTCCAAGTTGGAAAGTATTTATATTAAAGAATATTATCAAGTCACCTAACAGTTAATCCAAAAGAACACATGTGTGGTTTACATTTTAAAATTAACACACTTTATTTGTCCCAGACATTCTAAGCTCTGATGCAGACCAAGCAGGGAAAAAGTTATCCTTCCCACTTTCCCTTACTTCCCAATAGTATTCTAGAATACTCATTGAGTTCCCTCTGTGCACTGAGTCCAAGGGATGCAAAACTATGAACAGAATTTGTCTCTGCCTCCCAGCAACTCATATCCTAGTTGAAAAAAGGTAGCATAAACCATTAAGTACACTGCTCTAGCTGTATGTACAAGGGACTGAGGTGGCATTCTTCAACACGTGGCCTTTAAACATTGGCGTATACAGTCAGACAGATGTATGGATGGGCCCCACTTACATGAGGAGCATGAAATTTCTAGAACCACAGTTCTGTGGAAACAGAGAGGGGGAATGAAACTAACTTTCTCTTTGTAAGTGCTTGTGTATGTATTTATAAATTATTTGGAAAACTTAAGGGAGTTCTTAAGAATATTATATACCTATCTGCCTGATAAACATTTAAAACAACCTAACCATGCAAGTTATTTGCAAAAATCTGGAGCAAAGAATGCCCTTGGAGTCTGCTTGTAGCAGTATAAGTTGACACAACTATTTTGGAAAGCAATTTTGGCAATATCAAGTATAACTGAAAATATGCATTGATTGTAACTCAGCCATTGCATTCTAGAGAAATTCTCATGCATGGGCGCAGAAATACATGAATAAAAATAGTCTTTGCATCATCACTTATAATCATGAAAAAATAAAAACAATCTCAGTGGGCCTCAACAGGATTCAGATTTGAAAAACTGGAATGTTGTATAGCAGTAAAGGAGGGAGTTATCCATATAGATAAATGTCAGAAACAAGTTGTAGAATATTTTCAGCATGATACCATTTATATAAAGTTTTTAAAAATGCAAACCAATGTTACATATTGTTATGGATATGCCCATATATTGTAGAAGTATAACATTGAAAATATAATGAGCCTGTAGAACAACTGGAAGTCTCATCATCTGCTAGTGGTATGTAAATGAGTGCAGCCACTTTGGAAACTGTGTGGCACTTTGCAATAAAATTGAATGTATGCAGATATGTGACCCAGAAATTTCACTTCTTGGTAACACTGAACAGAAATATATATATACCTAAACCACAACTTATATATAAGTATGTTCATAGCAGCACTGTTTAACTGTTTACAGTATCCTTAGACTGGAAACAACCCAAATTGTTGCCTGGATAACTGGATGAACAAATTCTGTTACATTTCTACAATAGGATGCTACACAATAGCAAAACAACCAGAGCAGTGGTTGAATTTCACAGACATAATGTAAAAGCAAAGGAGTCCAGATCCCAAAAAGGACATACGATAGGATTCCGTTTACATAAAGTGGAAAACCAGCTGAAATTGTTTGATGGTAATAAGCATCTGGATGGTGGTAACCTTCATGGGAAACGTGGTGGCTGGGAGGGGGCCCCTAAGGGGCTGCTGAGATACTGGCCATATTCCATTTCTTGATCTCAGTAGCAATTGTATACGAGTATTCATTTTGTGAAAAAATCATTGAACTGTAAATTTATAATCTGAGAACCATGCTATACTTTAATAAAAGTTTAAAGACAAACAAATGAACAAACATCTATTTGTGGACAGTGATTCCTGTCCTAGGGAATAAGCCAGGCACCTTGACCTGATATGTGTTCACTCTACATTAGTTGGGAAATAACAAAATGACTGCTCTCCTTGAGGACCTGTGAAACTTCCGTCCATGGTATACGAGGTTTGACAAGTTTGTGAACTTGCCACTGTGTGTTTACGTTGGCAGCAGTGTACAAGCAACCGGGCACGGTGTCATAACCTTGGTACATCTGTGTCTCACAGCTGTGTTCGTATGGGCGTGTGGCAGTGTCTTGCTGAGTGGCATTCATTGTTGTTTGCTTGTTTTTTTGTGCTGTCTCAAGAATGTCTGAACTTGAATTAGAGCAATGAACAAACATTAAATTTCTTTTTTCTTTTTTTTTGGTTGGTTCCCTGAGCAAGGATTGAACCCAGGCCGCGGCAGTGAGAGCGCCAAAACCTAGTTACTACACCAACAGGGAACCCCCTAAATTTCTTTTTAAATTTGCCGATAGTGTAAGTGAAATCAGGGACCTGTTAGTCCAAGTTTATGGGGATAATGCCGTGAAGAAAATAGATGTGTACAAGTGGGTTAACCGTTTTTCTTAGGGGAGAGAAAGCATCACTGATGAAGAGAGGTCAGGGCAGCCAGTAATGGGGCAGAAGTGACAAAAACATTGCAAAAATTTGTTGAATTGTGTGTCAAAATTGTCAACTGACTATGGGAAGCATAGCAGACCAAGTAAACATTGATAGAGAAACAGTTAGGTAAGTCTTAACTGAAAATCTTGGCATGAGAAAGATGTGTGCAGGAATGGTCCTAAGGAGCTCATCCATGAACAAAAGCAAAGGAGAGTACAAGTTTGCCAAGACCTTTTGGAGAGACAAGACGATCTTTTGGGCCGTGTTATCACTGGTGATGAAACATGGGTGTACCAATACAACCTGAAACAAAGCATCAAAGTGCATGATGGAAGCCAGCCAGTTCTCCACGAGCAGAAATGTTCTCGTAGTCCAAATCAAGAGTCAAAACAAGGTTGCTAACCTTTTTTGATATTAGGGAGCTAGTTTATTATGAACTTGTACCAACTGGACAGATAATCAACCAAGTTTACCATTTGAAAGTGCTGAAAAGGCTGCGTGAAAAAGTTAGATGAAAATGACCTGAACTTTTCACCAACAACTCATGGCTCTTGCGTCACAACAAATGCACCAGCTCACACACACAGCACTGTCTTTGAGGGAGGTTTCAGCCAGGAAACAAATAACTGTATAGGAATACCCTCCCTACTCACTTGATCTGGCACCCAATGACTTTTTTCTTTATCCAAAAAGAAAGGAGATATTGAAAGGAAGACATTTTGATGATATTCAGGACATCAAGAATCAGGTGATGATAGCTCTGATGGCCATTCCAGAAAAAGAGTTCCAAAACTGCTTTGAAGAGTGGACTAGGTGCTGCTGTTGGTGCATAGCTTCCCAAGGGAAAAACTTAGAAGGCGACTATAGTGATATTTAGCAATGAAGTATGAAGCACTTTTTCTAGAATGAGTTCACAAACTTACTTGTCAGACCTCATATATTTGATAGCAAGGAGCTTGAAATCAGAAGATCTGATTCTTCTTGGCTCTATCATCCATTAGCTCTATAATCTTAGACATGTGCTAATATTCTCTCTGGCCTTACTTTGGTCAAAGGAGGACTACGTCTTGTTGTAAAGATTACACAAGACGTATCCATGAACATATTTTGTAAACCTTAAGGAGCTGCAAATTCAGTTTATTATAAGTCAACAAATGTACAATGAGATGAAATTCATGTCTCATAATGCCTGATGTTAGAAGGGGTTGGGGGCCTCTAATAATGTGTATCAAAGGATGGAATGTGCCTAGACAGGATCTGAAATACCAATTTTTTTCTGTGTAGATTGGGGAAGGATTATGTGATGGTTAATTTTGTGTGTCATCTTGGTTGGCTGTGGTGCCTAGTTGATTAGATAAATATCTCTAGATGTTGCTGTGAGGTATATTTTAGATGTGGTTAGTATTTAAATCAGCAGGCTTTGAGTAAAGTAAATTACCCTTCATTATGTGAGTGGACATTACCCCATAGTTGAAGGCCTTAAGAGAAAAGATTGAAATCCTCCCAGGAGGAAGAAATTCTGCCTCCAGACTACCTTCAGATTCAAGACTGCAACATCAGCTCCTCTCTGGGACTCCCGCCTGCCTTCCTGCCCTGCACAGTTTAGACTTGCTAGCTCCCACCATTGTATGAGCCATTTCCTTAAAATAAATCTCTCACTTTATTTATATATATATATATACCGATATATCTATATATCCTATTGATTTCTCTAGAGAACCCTGACTAATACAGGGTAGATGAGGGAAAGAGGGCAGGAGAGTGAGAGGAAATTTCTGATGGCTGTTAGGGAGAAGAGGATCTAGCACCCCTTTTAAAAAGTGAATTATGCAGGTTGGGGTAAACTGTTTTATCTGGATTACATATGAAAATGCAACTTTTCCTCTTACAATTTCCCTTAACTTTGTATTAGTTAAGTAGTGAAGGTATAGGTTTGCCTATTTTTAAAACATTTGTATTTTGCCTTCTTGTGGGTATATGTTGTAAACATAGTTTAGATCATCCTGCATATACAAAGTTATATCTTGTTCTTATTGTTATATTCATACACAAGCATGCTTCTGTGCTGTGTCAAACTGTCATATCAATTTTAATGACTGCGTATCCGACCTATTGATATTAATTTATTTACTCAACCATCTATTGTTCACCTTTGAGGGTTGTTGATATGTTGATTGTTGTTACAGTTGTTTTAAATCATATTGCAGCAAGGTTTAGTGGGTAAAGTATGAAATTTGTAGGCCCTCAGACCTAGCTTTGAATTTCAGAAATGCTACTTAGTTGTATGACTTGGGGCAAGTTACTCAATTACTTTAGTGCGAGATGTGGGTGATACTACTTCTCTTTAAAGGTTATAATGATTAAATTAGAAAACACATATAAAATGCCTAGTAGAGTTCAGTAGTCCCTCTTATCTGCAAGGGGTATGTTTTAGGGCCCCCTAGTTGATGCCTGAAACCTCGGATAGTACGGAACCCCGTATACACTATGGTTTTTCCTATACACACATACACTTTACAGCTCCACTTTGACAATAGCCTAGTTGCCAGCATAACTACTTGTGTTTCGGGGGGCTATTATTAAGTAAAATAAGGGTTACTTAAATATAAGCACTGAGATACTGCAACAGTTGATCTGATAAGTGAGATGGTTACTAAGTGACTAATAGGTGGGTAGTAAATACAACTTGGAGATGCTGGACAAAGGGATGATTCAGGTCCCCAGCAGGATGGAGTAGGGTGGCACAAGATTTCATGACACTACTCAGAATGACATGCAATGTGAAACTTACGAATTATTTCTGGAATTTTCCATTTAATATTTTCAGACCACAATTGACTGCAGGTGACTGAAACCACATAAAGTGAAACCAAGGATGAAGGAAGACTACTGAATTTAGAATGTGGTGTGCATTCAGTGAATGATAAAATTTCCAGTCAACTGTAAAGTTCCCAAGGGGAAGCATGATTTTATGATTTCCAACATCTAAACTAGTTTATGATACATAGTACTCAGTACAGTACCTATTTGCTGAACTGTTGACTGCTTCAGTGAGATTTGCTGAAATTTAGAATTAATTTATTAGGTGAGATTACTGGGTCAAAGATATACACAGGTAAGGCTCATGATACATGTTGTAGATTGGTCTTCTAAAAGGTTCGTATCAACTTAAGTGATGTTTATGCACCCAGGAGTGTGTTTATGCATGAGAGCAGCAGTTCTCACCTGCCATGAACCATGTCTGTTGTCATAACTAGTGGCTTTGGGTCCTGCTGGCACCAAAGTGGCTCTCTCCTGTGGGGAAGGGAACAAACATCTGGCCAGGGGTGGAATTTGAGCTGGTTTCCAAGGTGGCCTTGCTAGGGCAGCCCACTGGGGGATTGTCTAATTTGGGAGTTTATTTGGGAGTGATGTGGTTTCATTTTGGTAGCTGCTCCTGATCTGGCAGTTCTTGAACCTGTGATTTTTGGGGATTAAATGTATCTCCAATAACATTTTAGTTGTGATATAACTTCTGAGTGTGTTGAACAAGTTACAGAAGTGGTTATTTACTATGGTTTTATGAAAAGCCAAGGGAGACCAAGGCATCAGGTGAATACATCTAGCTTCCTATATTTACAAGTAACCTGGATATAGCTCCATCAACCAGATCCTGTGCTCCAAACCAGGAAATGGCAGAGCCAGTGAGAAATAATCTTCATAATTTCAGAGATGAAAGACATGTACAATCTTAATAGATACAAGCGTTGCACATTTATGTTTACTGGTTATGTCAAAGATTGAAATTCAATTTGGCTACCCATCTATGGGAAAGAATACAATGGCTGTAGTATTTAAAGGCAACATGAGGAAAATAGCAGAATTTAAGTGTGTTAAGACCTCCTTTCCCCCATATTTGATAAAAATGAATTAGCAATCTTAATTAGCAGAAAAACAGAGGGCATTTCATTTTTTTCTATCACCAGAATGAAATAAACTCTTTGAGTTTGCAAGTACTGTACTAATCAGAATTGTTTAATCTTCAAACGTTATCTGTACATTTACGAGTATACACATATAAAGCTGTGTTGCAAATATGGCATTTAAATTAGACAAAGAGTGAGTTTTTGGTTCATTTTCTTCTGGGTAGTAGCTTTAAAGGGTGTGAAGACAGTGCATCCTTTTGAGAGATTGAATGTGAAGAAAAGGTGTCACGTCATTTCCATCCAAAAGAAAAATTTTTCTTTTTCTTTTTCCATTTTTTTATTAGTCATTTTTTGTTATTGTCAGGCTTACTGGGGTGACATCGGTTAGCAAGAATTACATAGGCTCCAGGTGTACAATTCTACCGTGCATCGTCAACTTGTTGCATTATAAGTTCACCACCCAGTGTGCTTTTTCCATTTTTAAGACCAAAATTTTTTTGAAAGATAAAGTTTGCATATCTTCCACACAGTGTAGCATTCTTAAAATCAATTCAATTAAGCTTGACAAAAGAAATACCATCAATATCACAGGTTGTGATATGCATTACTTGTATAAATGTACAAAAAAACACTAATTTTTTTAGATACATATAAATATATATGACAGAGGGAGGATCATATGACCAATACATTGGGAAAAATAGAATAGTTAAAAAGAAGATTAAAATACTTTTCTTAGTAGAAAGGTGGTTTCAGTCTACTTAATTTTTCCTATCTTTTCCTCAATTCCCTTTGCTTTTAATAGAGACTTGTCATTGAAATTTTCTCAAAGAAGAATTTGAAGCAAAAGCTTGTTTGAGATGAGACGAGGCCTATTCTTGATATGAGTCATATTGAGGAAATTGGTACTAAGACATTCAAAAAGGGTATGAAAATTACAAGTCTGATACAGGATGTGGAAATTCCTCTTGTGCCACACCCTCCTGTCTATTCCCCACGTGCACCTCCGAGATACCACCTTGACGTGGGCTGTCCACTTGCCTGGACCATCCCAATTTGTGATCTCTTACCAGGTCTACTGGCTCCAGTTTATCTTTTTCACTTTATTTTCACTTCCTACCTGTCATCCTTGTCCTCAGTGCTCAGATAACCTCACCCTCTCCTTTTTCTAGCTACCTGCTCTGGGTTTTTCTACTTTGTGATCATTCCATTCTCAATCTAAAGTTCTCTTCCTCTCCTTCCACTTACTCAAATTTTACCTCTCTTTCAGTCACCTTAAATCTCTCCCTAAAAATTTCTATGATCCTGACAGGAAGTAATTACTCCCTCCTTTAAATTCCCACAGTATTTTACATGCACTCTTTTTAAAGAGCACTTATCACTTTCAATCTGTGTTACAAACACTGTCCCTACTGGACAGTAGATCTTCTGAAAGTAGAGTTCATTTTTAACCATTTTGTATGCCCACAACTCCCTGAATGGTACCTTATATTTTTAGTAGGTTTTCAATTTTTGTTGAATGAAGAAAGATAGGAAGAGAAGCTGAAGTTGCCTACAAAGCAAAAATGTATTTAGTGATAGGAAATTGTGTTTTCTTTTGTTTTTTTGCCGCTATAATGTAGAAGAACTAAAATATTTCTAAATCTATGCTATTCAGCTGAAAAATAATATGATAAAACTATTATTTCTACCTGGATGTTTCCTTGTTTTGTGATAGTCTTCTATGAGCTAGTTTTACAGTCACGTAGCAACTTCCACAGCATCCTGCAAATCAGGTGACTTACTGAAGCACATTACCTTCAAGAAGGTGAGTGTCTAAGAGGGAAGACTTGAAATTTATGTCAAGGGTGGGTTGTGCCCTCTAATTTCATTGATTGGGTTAAGCATGCGAGTTGCTTTTGAGACACGCTGTAGCTTTGGCTTAACCTTCCAATTACTGTAACCCTGTGATGTGACTGGGATAGGTGACCCTAAAGGAGTGTGGTGATCTGGCTGGTGTACCAGATCTCGTGTCAGAGGCAGAGGCTCAGGTTTTGGCACTGGCACTTCGTGTAAGTGATCTGGACGAGTTTATCACTCTCTATACCTGTAAGTGAAGAAAATTGTGCTTTACCTTTAAAGTTCTTTTCAGTTCTCAATGTCTATGAATCAGGCTGTTAGATTCTAATTTTCAATATCAAGAATCAGCAAATGTTCCTAAAAAGCCATTAATGTGAGCAGTCTGAAGACAAATGACTGTTCTAAAGATTGCATTTTAAAGTGGTACCTAATGGATCCCTGAAATTTTCACACATTGACAGAGTGATAGAGCCTCATGCAGATGTCACATATCAGCATTCTGTTGTAATGACCAGAATTCTTCCCAGACAATTTTGGGGAAATCTTTAGCCATTCCCTGATGTATACCAATTTGCTGCCAAAACTCCATCTTCTCTTTCTACTCTTACCCCCGTGGACAGCACATGAAAATGGAGCTACGGCTACGGCTTCTTCTAATCGTCACCAAGTGTTATGCTACTGCGTATTTATGTTCTCTATAAAGTTATCTGTGGACACACTGTAAATAGTTAAGCATGACAAGATGCACATTGGGGGAAGAAATTAACACTCTTGGTTGTTATTCATGGAGAAAAGAAATAGTGAGATTGAGCTAAAGGTTATCCCCAGTAGGAAAGAGAAAGGGCGTTTATGTGTGCAGATGGCAATAAACTCCATTCAAAAATGGTTTCTGTGGGAAACATGGCTAGTTACAATTGTGTTGTTTTTTTGTTGTATAGGATATACAGTAAAACATTTATTTATACATTTATTTTAAAATATGTAAATTCCAGCATAGTTTTTAATAGACTTGCCTAATAAAATTGCAAACATACTTGTACTAGGGGATGGAAACTGGAAGAAACCATTGAATAAGATGAAAAATGATGAAGCACAGTAAGTGAAGCAGCTTGTTTTCAGGGGTAGAGTTACAGGAAGAACACTTCAACAATTTCTTTTTTGACTATTTAAAATATATATGGCACATTTAAGAAAGTATAAAGCACACAAATGGTAATCCTGAAGAAGACAAAGAACAGCTATAATTGTGATGTTTATATTTAGAGATTTTTTTGAATATGAAGATCATGTAAATATTCCTTTGGGCAATTTCAAAATTAGAATGTATATCAAGTATCATTAGGCGTGTGCTCAAGTGCTAAGGGGTTCAGCTGTATCTAGGACAGCAAGACGGCACCATGGTAATTAAAGAGATGGAATTCTTCAAAAAACTATTACTAAAAATGAAGCTTTAGAAATGAGTTTGCCCTTTAGTCCAGGAACTTCACAACCAAAAATACAGCCTAAGGAAATCTAGATATACATATTCTCTGACTGTGTTTACCCAATTTTATTTATCATTTAAAAAAGAAAAACTAGAAACAATTCGTATTTCCATCAATAAGAAATTACTTACATGAAACTGTGCACACTCATACAAAGGAAGAATGTTTGAATGATATGGGATAGAAACGGGGGCCATTTAATGCAGGAAGCAGGGGGAGAGGGATGGCGCACACTTCTACTTCCTTGTATTTTGGAAAATTCTCAAATAAATGAGGTTTATCTTAGGGATCTTCCAACTTCCCCTTCTCCTCTTCTGTCTTCTTTTGAATCCTAAAATCCTCAAGCTTATTCATATGACACCTTTATGTAACAAAGTTATTTGCATTCATGTCTCCTAAACTGTTTATGACTTTTATAACTTCCCCCCTTCCTTCACTAATAAATCCACAGACTCTCTCAAAAAAGTCTGATGTTGTTTTGTTTTGTTTTTGTTTTTGTTTTTGCATTACAGCCAGAGCCATGACAGCATTGCTGGGACTGTGGTGAAGGGCTGGGGCTACTGTTTGCTAAGAAGAGATGATCTGCAAATTAAGAGGCTGAACTCCATGATTGCTGCAGAATCAGATCACGGTTGTTTTCTGCACAAGCAGTAGCAAATGACTGGTGTTCTTAGTGACAAGTGGTCCCACTCCTACCCTGGCAAGGAGAATCATATGGAATTAAAGGTAGAAAAGGGCATCAAACATTTTAAGGTTGCTTAATGGGTTTCTGTTTGCAAAGACCATGAGGACTTAATTATGTCTGATTACATTTTCTCTTAAAATTTGAAAGCACTTTTACATTTCCTTTTATTGTAACCTTATAATCACCTATACAGAAGGTAGGCAAGATATTATTGCACCCATTTGGGAAATGATGAAGCCGAGACACAAGGAGTTAATTGTAGGGCAGTAATAGGACCCAGGATGTCTGACTCTGAGCTGGACATTTTATCTTGTAGATCACAGGCAGGCGTCTCCTGATAGCCAGTAAAGTATTACTGGAGAAGCTAGGCAGAATATGAAATTATTCCCAGGAATTTAGCCTGGGCTTATAGTTTTGAAGTATGCTGAGATAATAATACATCTAGATCAGTGGTTTTTAACCCGGGTCAATTTTGCCCCTTCATCTCACCCCTCTTCCTAAGGCGATGCCTGGAGACGCTTTTGGTTGTCGCACCGTGTTGGTAGCAGCTAGGGATCCTGCTACATATCCTGCAATGCACAGGACAGCCTCCACCACAAAGAAGTTCTCTGGCTCAGAATGTCACTAGTACGGAAGCTTGAAGAACCCAGCTCTACCTCTCTGTCTTGGGTAATGGTGGTGGCCATGCTATGAATTAATCACATGTACAGATAATTTCTGCCATCAGAATGATATAAACTACTGATTGGCAACACTTTAAAGAAGAGAGTTTAATAATGTATTCCCTTTCTACCCATATGTGATGCTTCCTCTTAATTCTTCATTCCCTCCTCTCAATCCTTGCTCCCTAGTCATCCTTCCCACCTCCCTGGATTAATTTATATCCCCATGTTTCCTGCCAAACTTTTCATCTTTGACATCAAACAGATGTGGTTTCTCTTTACCCTGGCCCCCTTTCCTTGCTCTCTGGCTGAGCGCTGAGTCTGAGTAGAGACTGGGCGATGGGTGCAGCAGGTCCTGGAGGGACCACCAGGGACATTGGTTGGGCCTTTCTTGGGGACTGCCTATCTCGAAGCTTGTGCTATTAATTTTGGAAGAGTGGTTCAGTGGAGGAGGCAGAAGCCTGTCCTGAGTGTCTTAAAAAAAAACCCACAGGCTAATTTTCCCAGAAGTAAATTTCTACTTTTCTCCTAGGAGGAGGGTAAACAATTATATCCCACACTCCCCGACACAGTGTAACTCCATTTACTTAATGAACCACGCACAGGCAGCCTTTGGCTATGCAGATATTTTCAGCTTGCTCTTAGACAATGGCAGATTGAATGTCCGAATTAAGAGGAGCACTTAAGAGTGTTAGAGGAACTTCTTGATTCTTTTGTGGGGAGGGAGGTACAGAGTGCCAAGTAATTGTGGTATTTTATTTTCCACAAGAATGCGAGCATGGATGAGAAGCATTATTTGCATCTCAGTAATAGCTTAAATAATGGTACGTAGCTTAAATAACTGATTGCTTGAACGTGATGGGTCTCAGGGTTGGCTCTGAGCTGGGTAAAATGTGTCAGTCATCTTCAGCTGAACTACTGTCTAGCTCAGCCATTCTCAAAGTGTGGCCTCCAGACCCTTGGGTGCACCTGAGATTCTTTCAGAGTCTGAAACGTCCAGATGTTTTTCATAATGAAATTAAGGTGTTATTTGCCTTTATTTTTTTTTTTTGCTGTGTCATTCTCCTCATTCGTTTTGCACTGATGATGCAAAAGTATGGTAGTGAGAACTACTGGTGCCTTGGCACACATCAAAGCAGTGGCTCTAAAGTATGTTAGTTGACACTGTATCCTTCACCTCCATGCAGTCACAGTAAAAGGAAAATTCACTTGCACTTAAGAAGGTTCTTGATGAAGTGGTAAAAGTTATACATTTTGTAATATTTTGAGCCTTGAATATCCATATCTTGAAGATTTGGGGTGACAGAATGGGAAGTGCACATAAAGCACTGGGGCTGTGTGCTGAAATATAAAAGTGCAATGGTTTCTTGAGGAAGAGCATTATGTAACTGTTTGAGTTGCAGGCTGCACTAGCCAGCTTTTCTCCATGGAACATCATGTTTACTTGAAAGAACCACTGAAATACAAACTATACTTATTTAAAGTTGGGTGTTTGGCAGCACTTTTCAGAAAAATAAATAAAGTGAACCTGTCATTTCAAGAGTAAAAATGGCAGTATTTTCTAAAGTTAAAATTTGAGTTTTTAAGCAAAAATCAGAATTTTGGAAACCTTGACTCCACCACTGTGTATTTGACAGTCTCCCAGTACTAAAAGACTTTTTTGATGAGTGGCGATATTAATTAAAAGATTAATTAATCAATCTTTTTAGTATTTTGTTAAAAAATGTGTCAACATTGAAAAGAACTGAATAAGTGTATAGATTGATATATTCAACATGACCAATGAATAATTTACTCATAGATGAGTAAAAGATTCATTCTAAGTGTAAGATAGACCAATAGATTTTAAAGTAGCAGAGTAGGAGTTCAATTGATAATGAACCTTTTGTTCACAAAAAGCAATGAACCAAGTTTACTGGTTTCAGATTGAAATTGCCAATACCTTTAAGAACTACCCCTTACTGGGCTTTGAGATAGTATTAAATAGTTGTATCAATAATTATCTGAAAAGGCTGTTGAAATACCGTCATGAGGGCGGCATCATCAACCTGCACATCTTCCACGGAGGCTCCAGCCAAAGGTCTACCTTCTGTACCGGTGTGGGCGCTAGGACATCCTCTACAAATAGAACTGCCCCTGTCCACTGCTGCCCTGCTGCCCTCCCCTCTGCCAGGCGCTAGGCATGTTCACAGGTTTTTCTGTGGTTGTAAATGGTCATATTTCACTGCCCCCTTTCCTGTCACAAAACCTTTCATGTTTATTAAAGGGGATGCTGATGGTAAAAGAGAAAATTAATTATCTGAAAAGGCTGGTAAAATTCTCCTGCCTTTTCTAAATACATATCTGTGTAAGGCCAAACTTTCTTCATGGACTTCAACCAAAACAGCATGTTGTAGCAGATGGAATGCAGTAGCTATGAGGATCCAAATGTCTTCTGATTTTTATCAACATAGATTAGTTTTGCCTGTTCTTAAACATCACATAAATGGAATCATACTGTATGGCTTTGGAGTGTGTGTGTCTGGTTTCTTTTGCTCAATATCAGTTCTCTGAGACTGGTCCATATTACTGTATGTAGCAGGCGTTTGTACTTTTTAAATGTTGTATACTACAGTATTCTATTACATGAACTTATCTATTCTACTGTTGATGTACATTTGGTTTTTTATTTTTAAAGTTTTAGATATTATGAATAAAGTTTCCATGATGTTTTTACATGTTTTGGTGGACGTATCCATTTTTTGGGGGGGGATATTCATACCTGGTTTCGTTTTGGTTTAAATGTATGGATATCCTATAAAGACAGCCCTGTGTAGAGGACGTACAGCACAATCATCACACTAGCAAGTCATGGTAGAGGCAGATGAGTGAATACAGAAAGTGTAAGTGAGATTTAAGAAAACCTTTTCATTGTGGAACTGGAAAGGAAGTGTATAAATAAAAATAATTGTACTAATAAATTACCATTTATGTGAGCTGGATGTACGATGGCAGATTCTGGTATGAAGAAACTTTGCCAATAGAGTTTTAGATACTGAAGACACTCTACAATGGTAGACTATCCTAACTAAACTTGTCTCTGTGATTTCATTTGCATTCTTTCCACCCTATGCTTACTGGATTATTCTGAGTGCACTATTTAAAAACCCATTAACATAATACATGTATTCTAAATGGAAAAACTAAAGTTGTTAATGTGTAATATTAATCTAATTTGATATCAAATCACTTTCAGATACATGATGCTTTCTAAAGAAGAGAAATTATATTAGGAAATAATTTGTATGTTTAGTTAAACATATAATTTAAATTAAGAAAAATCTCAATGAACTGGAATTTTACATTTTAATTAGTTTCCTTTCTAGTTAACTAAGGATTAACCAGAAAACTTTGTTTATTTTTCACTGATGAACATTTCTTAAGTAAATTATCCCACTTTCTCAGTCTTAGCATTTTGCTGTAGGAATTCATTGTTCTTTGATGATTGAAAATTTTTGTATCATCATCTTAAATATTAATGATAGTTACAAAAGTGCTATAGGTGGTCTAAACCTAGGTTGATTGTAAGCTTCTTTTAAAAATAAATTTTTGCTGACATGTTTTCATACTATTTGAGTGTTCTAATAGTGGTTTATTTTTCATCAATATTTAACTTAATTCAGATCTTTTAAATCAAGTATTAATATTTCATGTAACATATCATAAGTAAAATAAATAATATTTGAAAGTACTATATCACTTTATTTTACCAAAATGACCCTCACTAGTAATTATTAGAAAATTATTTTTTGGTTTAATTTGTAAACAACCTACAGTAGAACATGTTCTTAACAGTTAAAATCTTCTAAAATTTTTATCTGTGTCTAAACAAAACATGGATCTGTTTATTCATTGCTCAAAACCATTATTAGTAGTAAACTTAATATTTGCCAGAAATAGGTTTATTAATGCAATTTTTTCCTTTTGATTAAGTACTGAGTAATCAAAGTATATTTTTAAAATAAAGTACCAACTGTGGTAATTTATGGGTGGAGAGTTTTTTAAATGACTAGAAACCATCCATTGTTCTCATGCTCTAGGTGTTCATATCAAATTGCCTATTTGACACCCCTGCTTCATTCAACATCTTGAACTCAATATGTCCACCGTGGAAGCCCAACTGCCCCGCTGTTTCTGATGTGCTGCTATCCTCTCCCATGTCCCGCCTATTTCCCTCCCAGGCTTCCTCATTTAAGAAAAATGCACACCGACCCACCCAGGTGCTAAAGCCAGAATCCTGAGCTTTGTTTCACATTCCTCCCTCTTCCTACATCCATCCACCAGCAAGTTCCATCATTTCCCCCCATGACCATCTCCCCTGTGTCCTCGCCTTCCCCTCCCCAGGGCAACCACAGTAGCCCAAGCCACCATCTTCTCTTGCCCAGACCTGGACAACAGCCTTCTTTCTGGGACAGTGCTTTCACTTTTGATGCCACACAGCAGTCAGAGTAATTTTTAACAACATAAATCAGTATCATTCTCTTGCTTACAGCTCTTACCATTACACTTGGGAAAAAATTCAACTCATCACCCTCGCCTGCTAACACAGAATGATGTGTCATCTGCTAATCTCTCTCACCCCATCTGGTACCAATAAGCTCTAGCTGTATGACCTTCTTTTAATTCCTTGAACATGCCAAATTGAGAAATTGGGACATTCTATGGGACAATTGTCCCTGTTTGTCTCCACTGTTGGAGAGACATTTGGTGGCAGAACCTACATACTCCTTGTTCCCCGTTCTTTACAGATCACACTTCCTTCTGAAAACCAAAGCTCAAACCAGTAACGCATGTTTGAGTCTCCAACGAACCCAGGACAACTGTATGAGCTAGCTACCCTGCGACTGACCCAAGTGCATACACCTTGACTGTAGAAATGGTTTCTGAAGCATTGTGTTGCTTCCCTCCCTCCATTTTTCTTAGCAACCAAGAGGATCACTTCATTCTCCCTCTTCTCTCTGCTGGGCCCCAGCAGCAGGAGACCCAATGTGATAAAAAAAAAAGAGAAAGAAAATCTTCAACTACCATAAACAGTGTTTAAAATGATGAGAGAGCATTTTGGATTCTACAGGAATTTTATCTAAAATTTCATCGACACAGCAGAAGCTGTGAAGAGCATAGTCAAGGCTGGAAGTGGTTGGTAGCTGGCATGCTTACCATAGAAATTCTTTACGAGTAAAAAAGTATCTGTGATTTTGAGTCATGTACATAACATTATCACCACCTAACCATTCAGCTAAAAGCTGTTCATGGCTGAAGAGAAACCCCTGGCTCCCTCTTACATCACATCTCAGCTTAGTTGTAGTGTCAGCTGTGGGCAGCTTCATTGAGAATGTTTGCATCCTTTATCCAGAACAAACATACCAATACTGCAACACTTGTAGAATCTATAAAATAAAAGATTAATTTAGTATATTTAATAAGTAATAATAATACAATGCATTTACAAATATTTTCTATGACTTGTCCTCTCCTTTATTCCCTGTACAGCATTAATGAGTCCCTGAGGCCTATCCATTTTTTTAAGTTCCTCAAATACATCCTTTAAGTTGGCTCTACCACCCTTGTGTAGATTCTCTTTACCATTACTACTATAAAAACTCAATGAAATACTCTCACTACCCATTCTCTCTTCACTTTCTCCAAGTCATTTAGTTTTACAGCATCAAGGTCTTTTCCATCAAAAACATACAATGACTTGTAAAATCTTAACTATTCTGACACTATGAAATCTTATTTTGCTCTCCTAATAACAACAATCATATTTATTATTAATTGAGTACCCAGGCCTAGTCTTGTGTAAGGTGCTGTTCATGTCCAATTTGCTCACACACACTCTTGTTCCAGCTAGACCATGTCCTTATGGTTCTCATATATGTTTTGCTCCTTTCTATACTATGCCTATAATCTCTCTTTTATATCTTCTGTCTCAAAATCCTACTAATATTTTGAGACTGAGATTATTTCTCAGCTCCTTCAAAAATTTTCTCAAATTATTCAGACCCATTATCTCTTTCATGTCTCTTTAACACTCTTTTTCTATGCTACACACTAAGATATTTAATGCCACTGTATGGTTATGTAGTTGTTTCAGATAAGTAAATTTACCTCCAGTTAAGGTCATATATTAGCATCTGTAGATTGGGCTTCAAAGCGTGCATGGACCATTTAAAATGGTATGTTTTGCATTTGCGCATTTTCTCAGGTCAGGAGTTTTCATAGCATCCCAAAGATGTCCACAAAGGGAGTTCAGTTACTTTCTGGATACCAAGTCATCCTTTTAGGTCAAGTCTTCTACCTAAACACAGGATATACATATTTTATTGCATACCATCTGATTCTCCATTGTAAAAACTTCTAACCAAGATGCATCAGTCTGTGTTTTAAAATTCTCTTCTGTTGTTTTACTCTGTATTAAATGAGATGTCCTGAATTTGATGTAAAGAACATAATCACTATATGCAGAAGTTCTTTCAACAACAATTTTAAGTTAAGTATATTTTCAATAGGTAATACAGTTACAAGATTTGAGGATCAAATCTACATAAAAGGTTAACAGAAGTCACACTCCCATCTGCCTTCGATAGGTAACTATTGGCAAAAAATATTTTAATACCATAGGGAATACAATAATGAGTGTAGCTTATTAGTCAACTTTTGGTTGCATTATCAGAAATTTATTTCCAATCAATGTAAACAAAACAAGTTTATTTGAAGAAAAGAATAGCTCAAAGAAGGCAGAAAATGCAGCCAACTTTCAGGAAGCATCGGAACTGAGACTTGGGAATCCATCAAGAACACAAGCTGCTAATTTTTGCTTGACTTACTGGGCTCCTTGGCTGCCGTTCTCCCTCTCCCTCCACCGCCCCCTCCCCTCCCCCTCCCCTCCCTCTCCTTCTCTCCCTCTCTCCAGGTTGATTTTGTTGCTTTGGCATGCAAAAGGACAACACAGGTGTCCCCTAGCTTCTGGGTATACGCATCCTCAGTTCAAGTGGCCAGCCCAGCTTCTGATCTCTCAGTGCCAGTTCCTGGAGAGAAGAGAGCAGGAGAGAGATAGAGAGATTGAGGCACTTTTTGACCTGATTAGGGTCATGTGTTGATTTTTGGATGATCAGCTCTGGACAGGGGAGAAAGGAAAGAATGCAAGCATGGATTTTAGGAATTGAGCGCTGTTCAGGGAAATTCTCAGAGCCAAGCGGTGTGGACCAGTCTAATATCCCCCAAGGTGCCTACTAAAATGGTCTTGCTGACCATAGTCAACTAGCTGTTAATTTGCATGGTCTTGAGGCCACCTTTGGCCCAGATACATACCCAGTGCTGATGATCTCTTTTCCTATTGGCAGGAAATGACTCAGGAGAGCCATAGCTTTCCTTAAGTCGTGTACTCTCCTGGGAACTGAAGAACTATTTATTTTCCTCACCCCATCCCCCATTTTTTAAAAGTTTTTAAAAGTTTCCCTGGGCAAATTCATGTTGGCTGCTATGTGCCATCTTCATATTAGCTGATGCTTATATTTTCACCTCTGGTTATCTTCTGGACAATGCCTGGTCAGGAACAAGGACTAAGCACCAAGAGTAACAGAGTGAAGCAATGTATGGCTCATACCAGATCTTTCCATCCAACTTTGCTTTGAAGAAGGTGGGGGCAAAAGCTGCTAACTAAGCAAAACAATTATTGCTTTAGTCACAATACTTAATGTTAATACTTAGAGAATATGGCTCTAATTGCATGTCATGAACTTGTGCTAAATGAACTTCATAGATGTTACAGCTTATCAATACTTTCCTGTGCTGAGGATGGTGTTAGCAGAAGCTATTTGAGAAAGCAAAAATGGTAATGTCTGTTTAGGTGACATTTTTTAGACAGAATACATATTAGACTGCCTGCCTGCCTGCTTGCCTCCCTCCCTTCCTTCCTTCCTTCCTTCCTTCCTTCCTTCCTTCCTTCCTTCCTTCTTTTCTTCCTTGCATGGTAGTATCTTCTCAGAACTTTCCAGGAATTATCCTGTCTAAAATTTTTATTTCACTATATAAAATATCCTTTATAAAGTTTATAAATAAAAGTTAATTTGTATAGTGTAGTTCTGTGTACCAGGCACTCCCCTAAGTATTTTATGATTATTCAACTAATCCTTGAAACCACCCTATGAAATGACCACTATTATTATCTCCATTTGACAGATGAGGAATGACACACAGAGAAGATAATTGCTACAAGTGGTAGAGTCAGAATTTAAACTCAAGAAGTTTGACTCTAGGTTTTAACCTCTACCTTCACTATCTCACAGTGAAGGATGTTCTTCAAAACAGTGTTTATTAAACTGTTTAACATGTTTTAGGGTATATGCTGCCAGCATACTTAACAGGATGGACAAATCTGCTGAAACAATTCAATTGTGAGGCTGCAAAGCTAAATGTGTCTTAACTGGTCTGCTGGACCTGGTTGTCATTCACCTCTTCAGTCATTTCTTTAGTAAATGCCACCTTCCTTACAAGCTTTACATTTGGGAGTTATTTGTGAATTAAAAATTCTTTAAGAAGATTCTAGCTCCAAATTCACATAATATTTTCTCTTTCAAGTTTTTATTATTAGTAGGGATGTTGCTCATTAGAATGTTCCTTTCCTCCTAGGAGGTTATATTCATCCTGGATATAACAGCAGAGCTCTGCTTGGAAGGGGCAAAACAAATGAAAGAAAAATTGATCCCCAAGGTTGGGTGAGACTTAAGAATAGAATAGAACAAGATGGGTTATTGCTTTGGAGATGTTTTGATCTAAATATGGAGAGTGAGTATGAACTATTTGTAAGACTTTGACAAATCTGGATGACCCTGTAAAGACAACAGGCAGCAATGCCATGCTTGAATCTTGGTGTACAAATTAAGACCCACAGTGCACATGACTTCCTAAAAATTTTCTCAAAGGCATTTCCAATAAAATCATATACATATGCATGGATACCTATAGTGTGATTGAAAGACAGCTTTAGGGTGCATTTGAGATTAGTGGTGATGAATGCAAAATTAGACTGGTCAGCACAGTTGCATATTTTTTTCTAGCCACATTCAATTATAATGGTAAAAGAACAGAGAAAACAGAGTTGGATTGAACTGGGGTTGTGGTTTCATCAAGCTAGATGGGGGAAGGGAGTTGAAGGAGTCTTTGCCATTCTCAACTATTTGTTCTTCTCTGTAATTTTTAGAAGGACCTAGTCAAGTTTCATGTAAATGTCTTGTGATTTGGAATGGAACTCCCTTAACTATACTAATCAATTTGGGACTATCCCTCCTTTATAGTACTGAGCCTTCTATCTTTTCATATTTTTAAGTCTCTGTAATATCTTTCAATGAAGTTTTAAATTTTTCTCCAATCAGTGAAATCACATATACTAAATTCAGTATCAATGGATGTGAAAAAAAATCTATTATATCCTTGTTCTGTGTTTTCATATTTAGAGTTGTTTTATGAAAACTTTCTATCTAGGTTTCATTATAAAATTATGAAATAAATTATTACTGCTGTCAAATTCTTATTTTGAGACTCAAATTGTACAGTAATAATAAGCGCTGTATTTGGCTGACTATTTAGAATAGTTCTTTTATAGCTGTTTTCTTTTGGATTTTTAATCTTTGAGTAAGCTGTCTGGCATTTCTCAAAGATATTGTGTTATTTTTTCCTTGGAAAAATATGCCTTTTCTTTTCAACTTAATTCCTTTGCACTACAATCAAATTGGAAATTCCATGTCTTAAAGAGATTGTATAAATGTTATAAGGCATTATTATAATTAATTATTCAAGTTCACACTCCTATATTTGATGATTATATTTCTACAAATCCAATAATTTGACTAAAATTAGAGTTTTCTTTCTTTGTTTCTCTCTCTCTCTCTCTGTGTGTGTGTGTGTGTGTGTGTGTGTGTGTAACAGTTGGTTATGTATTTGTATTAGTTTCCTATGGCTGTTGCAAAAATTTCCACTAGCTGGGTGGTTTAAAACAATGGAAATTTATTCTCTCACATGTTTGGAGGCTAGATGTAGGAAATCAAGGTGTCGACAGGGCCATGCCCTCTCAAAGCCTCTAGGACTTCCTTGCGTCTTCCAGTTGTGGAAGCCCCAGGTGCTCCTTGGCTTATAGTCATATGACTCCAATTTCTGCCTCTGTGGCCAGCTTCCCTATGCGACTCCGCCTTCTACTCTTAGTAGGACCCCAGTCATATTGGATTAAGGGCTCACCTTACTCCAGTATGATGTCGTCTTAACTGCATCTATACTAACCCTATTTTCAAATAAGGTCAATCTGAGGGACTAGGGGCTAGAACTTCAACATTTATTTTGGGGGGATGCAATTCAACCCATATATTATAATACCTAATTATTTATTAAGAGATCCTATGTAAGCTTTTTAGGACTATGAGAGCTGTCCGGAATTTTTCATATTGTATAGCTGGATACTTTCTGGACAGCCCCTCGTAGGCATATTCATTTACAAACCTAACTTTAACTCTGTTATTTTAATTAGAGAAAAGAAACAAATGAAAGCTTTTATGGCAACTCTTCATTTTTTACTTCATTATGATTTTTATAATTTTTATATTTTTGATTATGCTGTTTGGCTGAATCACTGACTTTAATATATTGTTCTGAAATATATTTCTGAGTCTATTCGGCTCTCTATATAGTTTTCATATTTACTTTCAGAAATGAGAAATACCAAGTTAGAGAAGCTCATCTAAGTCACACTATGTGACTATCCTTTTTATTTTGTTACTTTGAAATGTATAAAAGGAAACTGTCTTTTTTTCAAAAAAGGCTCTAGAGAATCTTGTTACATTTACAAAGTCTTCCAAGTGCTGTAGTAAGTCTGCCAGCACCACCTTTAATTCAGAGTATTGTTGCAACTGTCCAGTATAAAACACGTATTTCTGAGCTGCTTATCCCAGTATGTGGTGTTGGCACTAAAGAGAAATTAAAAATAAACAATAAAAAAATGATCTTGAAGGTAGATCAGAACTAGGGCAGTCATCTAGTTTAAAACCTCTTGATACAGATGAGGATATGGAGGTCCAGAGGTTCCTGAAAGTCACAAAGTTGGGGGTAGCAAAACTGGATCTAAACTTGCTATACTGAATCATATTGTCTTTTCTTCCACATGTTATTCAAAACTTGTACAAAAGGTGAAGAATGACTGGCACTGAATTGTGTGTTTTAAATGCATGAATTTTGTGGTATGTGAATTGTATTTCAGTAAAGCTATTTTTAAAAAAGATGAATGGCTGGATTACAGCAATGAAAGGACAATATACTTAAGAAACATTCACTTTAAATAATAAATAGTTTCTTTTTAAAAAATTTCACAATCCACAGTCATCTGAAAACAGAAACTACTCCCAATTCTAAAATATAAATAACAACTTAAACCTGATTTAATTTTATTTATAGCACTATCAATTTCATAGAAATAGATGATGATTTAGAGAAGGAAAATTGTTTAAAACATTGTCTTAAAATAATTCTTGACACCCAAAAAATTCACACACATTTATAAGGCTAAGTTAAAATGTAAACTCTTAAAGAATGTTCCATCACACGTTATTAAGTACCATACTACAAGTTCACCTTTCGAGAGGACAAATTTGATTAACAGGAAACTTTGTGTCTTTCTTTTCCTTTTTTTTAATTGTTAAATTTTTAGTGTTTTTCTATTCTTTCTTTCTGATCTCTTATTAGTGATTCACAGGCCTCCCAAATTGATCTTATAACTTTCTTACCTTTTGTCTTCTGTATTATATTGCTGTCTTTAAAAAAATCAGCTTTATTGAGATATAATTTTATTCAATAAAGTTCACTCATTTTAATTGTACAGTTCAAGGAGTTATGACAATGTATACAGTCAGATAACCATCAATATTGTCATTCCAAGAAGTTTCCTGTTCTCCTCAGTCACCCACTGTCTTCCTTTCCCTGCTCCTGGAAGCTTTGACTGTTTTAGAATGTCACATGAGCAGAATCATATAGTAGGTAGGCTTTGGGTCTTGCTTCTTTCACTTAATGAGATTTTTTTGAGTTTCTTCTATGCTGTGTATATTGTTTATTCTTTTTTTATTGCTGAGTAGGATTCCAAAGCCATGATATGTTTATCCATTCATGAGTTGATGGACACTTGGGTTGTTTCTAGTTTTCATTTCTCTTGGATAAATGCCTAAGAGTGAAACTACTGGGTCATGTGATTAGGTCTGCTTATTCAGCACTCTCACCTCCGTGGCCTGGGTTCGCTTCCCAGTCAGGGAACCAACCAAAAAAAAAAAAAAAAAAGAAATTACCAAATGATTTTTCTAAGTGGTCATACCATTTCACATTTCCAACAGCATTTATTATATATCCTTACCAAGATTTTATTCTAAGTTTTCTTCAAGGTATTTTATAGTTTTGGCTATTCTATTTCGAGTTAATTTTTTTGAATGAGCTGTGTGATAAAGATCAAAGTTTTTCTCCCCCTCCTTTCCTGCCTCCCTCCCTCCCTCCCTCTTTCCTTCCTTCCTTCTTTCTTTCCTTCCTTCATTTTTTCCTTCCTTTCTTGCATATGGATGTCCAAGTGTTCTAGCGCAGTTTGTTGAAAAGCCTATACCTTCCCCATTCAAATACTTCGGCATCTTTTCCAAAAATTAATTGACTATGTATATGTGAGTCTATTAGTTTATTTCTGGATTTTCTATTCTACTCCACTGATCTATTTGTCTATCTTTATGCCAATACTACTCTAGTAATTATTGTAGCTTTATCATAAATCTTTAAATCAAGTTGAAGTCCTAGTTTCTTTCAGTTCTTTCACCAATGTTTGCAGTATAATAGTCTTGGGCATTTTTTTGTTAAATCCATCCTTAATTATTTCATGTTTTCTGATACTATTGTAAATTGTGTTGCTTTTTTTCTTTTTAATATTTTAGTTTCCCCTTGTTTGTTGCTAATACATTTTTTTGGTTTTTATTTTCTACTGCCTGGGAGTTTTTTCAAATTTATCTTCCAACATGTCTACTAATTTTTTAAAATTATTATTATAAATTTTTAGTGTGGTAAAAAATACAGAAAGTAAAACTTACCATTTTTACCACTTTTGAGTGCACAGCTCAGTAGCATTAAGGAGGTTCATATTGTCGTGCAAAGATCAACACTATCCATCTCCAGAACTTCTTCCTCATTCCATATTCAAACTCTGTACCCATTAAATACTAACTTCCCATTCCCACCTTCCCCTATCCCTTGGTACTCACTGTTCTACTTTCTGTTTTTATGTATTTGACTATTCTAGGGACCTTATGTAAATGAAACCATACAATATTTGTCCTTTTGTGTCTGGCTTATTTCACTTAGAACAATGTCTTCGAAGTTCAACCATGTTGTAGCATCTATCAGAATGTCATTCCTTTTCAAGTTTGGATAATATTCCATTGTATGTATATACACTGCATTTTGTATTTCCATTTATCCAATATTAGACAATTGAGTTGTTTCTACCTTTTGGCTGTTGTGAATAATGCTGCTATGAACATGCAATTCATTTTAATTTATGAACTCTTTCATGTTCTCTGGTATTTTCATTTTTATTATTTCTGGTTTTTGTTTTATGAAGTAATATCTTCTATCTCCCTCTAAATATTGTAGTTTGTTTTATATTTTCTTCTTTTCTCTGTATGTCTCTGTTTCCTCAAGTTTCTTGTTCTGTTTTCATTTTCGGCTTTCATTAAAGGCTTTTGTCAAGTGTCTGAGGGTTTTTGTGTTTTATGTTTAAGAGTGAGGTATTTAAAAAATGAACTGGAAGTTCTGTGAATGGAAGGGAGCGGGAGGGGTTGATCAGGTCTTTTGACTGGGGTAATTCAAAAGCCAGTACTTTGAGGAATTTTCCCTGGCACCATTTTGTTTCTCCATAAAAGGATGATCTAATTTCCTACCTAGGGGAGAATGAAGTGTAGGGGACAGTAGGGGCTTAATCCACTTGTTTCCAATCCTGGCACTTCCAAGGGATGAGCCTCTCAAGTGTTCTATGGCACAAAATAATTTGCTTTTATTTGATATTGTCCCTTGAGTGGTATCTAGATTATAACTTCCAGGCTGCTAAGTCAATAAATGCTCTTCTATTTGCTTTTTGTCTTTCTAAAATGTGTTGAAACATTTTATCCATGGCTGTGTCCTCTCTTATTGTCTTTGTCCTTGTTGGTTAATACCATTTTTATTGCTTTACTGACATTTTAATAGGGCTTTGGGATGGACAGGAAATGAACACATGATATGCCATATTTAACTCATTAGAGTAAATAGCATTTATCATTCATAAACGACTTATAACATTTCTTTTACTACCTGACAGGAAAGTTTTCCACTCAGGACAATAAATAAAACTCATAAAATGGGAATGCTAGATCACAGTAAGCCTGTAGTAATAAAAGGAAAATATGTTTAAAAAAAGACGCAGGTAGGACAATATGCTAGCATTTCCAGTAAAGAATATATTCCTCCTGGGTTCTTCAGAAAGTAGAAAACAAGTTGAATATGAGCAATATAAATCTGTTGACTCTTAAAAAAATCTTATACTTGATAAAAGAATCATTTATTGTCCAGTTAATTTTGTAATTTAAAGGAGCTTGCTTAATTAGCAAATGATTAGTTACAGGAAGAGGCAAAAGTTCACTAGGCAATCCTATTACTTGCTATTGGCTAAGAGGCTAGAGCTCCCAGTTTAATGAGAGTTTAAGGATTATTTGTGGCTTAAATTATTGGTGCCATCCCTATCTCTATAGATTATTTAGTGCTAAATATAATTATATTGAGCACTTACTGAAATACTATTTTTAGTTCTGAGTTTAATATTTAAGGTGGATGGAGAAGATAAAATGAGCACCTATTTAAAAACTAAAGTCCTGAACCTATGAAGAAAAGCTAAAGGGGGTTGTTTTGTTCTGTTTTCAAAAATAAGGAGTAAGTGGAAATAACATTGTTCAAGTTTATGTCCAGAGGTGTTTCATGTTGATGTTTCCTGGGGCTCTATGCTAGGCCTTTTTCTCCCATGGGTAGCAGCTGACAGTATCTCTCCACCTGCTTGTCCACCTCCTCCCCCAACCCCACCATTTTCCTTCCAACCTTTACCCATGAAACCTAACCAACAGGTTTAGGTACCTGCTTTCCCACCAGACTAGATCTAAACTCTAGCTCTAGTTTTCCAGAGCCTTTGTTATTTCTACTCCAATATTCTGCAGGCAACTCTAAGTTCAATCTATCTAAAAACTTAGGTCATTATATTCTCCTCAGCATTACTCACCACTTCTGTGCTCCTCTCCTGACTTTTCTTGATAATGGCAGCACCAATTTACCTTGTCACCTAAGCTTAAACCTTAGAATAAGCTTTTCTTTCTTCTTTTCTATCAGCACTTCCATTCTATCAGTCACCAAATTCTATAAATCCAACTTAAATGTTTTTCAAGTTTATCTTCTCCTATTTCCTATGCTATTAGTTTAGGTTGGCATCATCTTTTGCCTGAATGACAAGCAGTAATTATGTTTCACTTAAACCACTGTAGTTAGAAAGTTATTGAACATTACCTGAAATATTGTAACTGCATCTTAAATATTCTTAATTTTCCTTACTCTAGCACACATAATCCCCTATCATTGTTATTTTGTAAATTAGCAATCAGGTTATCTCACATCTCACCATCCTGCTTAAAGACCTTAATAACTCTATACATAGAGACTAATGCCTTCATCCTTTAGCATGGCATATGAAACCCTTCACAGTCTGTGTTAAGCTTATTTTTCTGGTTTTATCCTTAGTCATTTTCTACTTCTCTAGCTATATCAGATGTCTCAACTATGCCTTGAATCTGTGTTGGAGTTTCACTTCTCCCTGTCTCTGTAGATGCTATTCCTCCTTCCTTAGATGCCTTTCCTTCTTTCCCTACCTTAAAAGATTAAATATTAAATCATCTTAGGAAGAATTCCCCAAATACTGCTGTAATATGTCCATGTCTGTCTCTTTCTCCCTATATATACACATATATAGTCATATAATACATATATGCATACATATACAACATATATACACACATATACCTGTGTATTCTTATGTAAACTAGACTATATGTTCCTTGATGTCAGGAAATGTGTTTTATTTACTCTTGTCATTAGAGCCTTGGTGCTTAGTAAATTTTAGTTAAATAAATGAATAATGTTATTCTAAAGATAGTGACCACCTGGTTTTTATTCCATTGATGATGAAACAATAAAATTTATACTTAAATCTTTAAGCATTAGGAAGAGTGGGTTATATACTGGAACGAGTTATTTATAAGTCAGATAATTTTGTGAACTCCTTTCTGTGGATCTTTTTGCTTTTGAGGACAGATTATTTTTTGTCTAAGATGGATTAGGGATTTCTTTACTTGGATTTGCTCTGCTGGATCAAAATCAACTTTCTGCTGGATCAAAAATGCATTTCTGCTAGATTAAAATAAATTTCATGAAAGAAATTATGCATATTGAACAAGTCTAAGGAAATGCAGTATTACTGCAGAAGACTGAGGTTTGTCAGAAATCTACCTCTCACCTTTTTCCTATGGTTTAAAACCACTCCTGAGTCTACATCCTGCAATATGGAGACAAGAGTGTACCCATCCTATACCTTTTAACTCTAACTCTTTCAAGGGGTATACACGATACAAGGACAAATAACCTGTTCTATGTATACCAGATGAAGTGCCCATTCAGCATTCTGCAATAAGCTATAATACTATAGAGATTGAATGGGCTATTTCCCTAAGTAGTGAGTCTCCCTTTACTGAACATGTTCAAGCACATTTGTGTGTGATTGGTTCAGTGCTGTATTCCTGAGTCTTGAACAGTGCTTGGTGCAGAGTAAGTAGCCAATACTACACGTATGAATGAATAAATCACAAAATGGAAGTATAAAATGGATGTTTCAATAAGCTTTTTTTTGTGTAATGAATCATCCCCAAATGTAATAGTTTAAAACAACAACAATTTATTCTTTTTCACGATTCCATGGGTTGGCCAGATGGTCTGAGATGGTCTCACATGTCTGGGATAGCCTGGTGGGATCATAGAATTTAAGAGTTGGAAGGAGGTCAGCATGACCAATGTCCCTCCCTTTATAAGAAATCCCTACAGAAAGTTTTTTAAACTTGGTCATCTGTGGTAGGTTAAAAATGTCCACAGCTCTATGGCTGGTGAGCAAGATCTCTCACTCCATGTGTCTATTATCTTGGGCCTGAGCATTCCAAGAGTGTGAGAGTGGAAGCTGTAATATCTCTGCTAGTTAAGCTTGGAACTAATTTCCATTGTATTGTTCAAGATGGTCACAAGTCCAGCTCCAACCTTTGATGAGAGTTGTTGCAGAGTTTGTGGACATTTTTAATCTCCCACAGATGACCAAATTTAAAAAACTTTCTGTAGGGATTTCTTATAAAGGGAGGGAGATTGGTCATGCTGACCTCCTTCCAAGTCTTAAATTCTATGATCCCACCAGGCTGAATGAATCTTTTACAGTGTTCTGAGGGAAAACAGTTATTACCACAGTATCTGGAAACTTCACATCTGTTAAGAAAACCTCAAAGATAATTCATTGAATAACTATTTTCTAACCATTATTATGATGTAGAGTTTATATTCTTCCTTTAACTGTGTCAAATACCACCAGAATTTTCTTGGTAGTGAGAGTGGTATTTATATCCAGTTATACTAATGTGTAACTACCTCTACGTTTAATTCTGGTATAGTACCAACATTCTCCTTTCCTTATGCTTTGTTGACCATTATATGAACACTGGGTGAACTCTTTACTCTTATTCATCCATTAGATACTTAATTTTTTACATGTCACTGAGGTCAATAATATAAAATTCTTATTTTTCTTCTGTGTCAAAAGAGAGTACTTATATCATAGCTCCAATATATACTGCTATTTATTATTAAAGTTGCAAATCTACCACTTTTCTTTTATGACACTTAATAATGATATTTCCTTGTGACTATTTCAGTAATAGCAGCTACACAATTAAATGAACATAGAAATATCATATAAGCAACTTGCAAATAATATATGAAAACTCTGCGAAACTTTCCATTAAGGAGTTTCAGGACAATCATAGTGAGAAACACAGTATGGAGAAGACTCAGCTGCTGATAGCTAACTTGTGACTTAATAGAAAAAATTCATAGCATAAAATTTTGCTAGTATATTTTTCTATGTGTATGCACTTAGTTGAGAATCATGTATGTTTTTGATAATTTTTGACAAATATTTGAAACATAATTATTTTAGTTATCACTGTAGGAATCTGTTTTGTTTAAAATTTTTAGTTTGGGATTAAACTTCCTGTCCCCAAATTCTACATTAATACTTCTCTCTTCCTATACTGTCCCCAACCCTTCAAATAAACAAAAACTCAAAACCATTTTGTATAAATAAAGCAAGTTTGTTTTTGTGGGACTGATATGCCAGGTCTTGAATGTACTGTTGATAATTAATCTGATCAGGTAACATTGCTAGGAAAACTTGTTCCATTTTTCTTTTCTTAAGTAATAAACTTTATTTCTTAGAGTATTTGTATATTAACAGAGAGTTCTCATACACTCCCAGGAGAGAGTTCTCATATCCCCCAACCAATTTCCTATTACTGGCATCTTACATTGGTGTAGTGTATTTGTTATAACTGGTGAACCAATATTGATTCAAAGAACTATACAACACAAAGAGTGAATGCTAATTTATTATAAACTGTAGAATTACATAGGTTTCAGGCATACAATTCTACAGTTTATAATAAATTAGCATTCACTCTTTGTGTTGTATAGTTCTTTGAATTTTGGCAAATGCATAATGTCATGTATGCTTCATCACAGCATCAAGCGAACTAGTTTCACTGCCCTAAAAATCTCCTGTGTTTCACCTATTCATCCCTCCTCCTTCCCCCTCAACCCTTGCCTTTCCTTTTTAATACTCTAATTAAGTTTAGTGTAATATTAATTAGATGGAGCTAAGCATTTGCTTAAATACCCAATGATTTCCCCATGGCAATCAAAATTTCTTAATCATTAATTAGACTAGCACTATCCAATAGAAATATGTGAGTCATATGTTTTCAAGAAGCTGCTTTTAAAAAGTAAAAAGTTTAATTAGTACTTATCCCAATATATCCAAAATAGTATCAATTCCAGTATGTAACCAATATAAAAATAGAGATATTTAAATTTTTTGGTGTTCTCAATGTAGTTAGTGTGCATTTAAAACTTAGAGCATGTCTCATTTGAGACTAGTCACATTCCAAATGCTCAATAGCCACAGGTAGCCAGTTACTAAGGTATTGAACACTGCATGCTAGACTGTGAGCAGTTTGAAAGCAGGTTATCCTCCTTTCTCCAAGGACTCCAGATTAGGCATGCAGCAAAGACTTTTATTAGGAAGATAAAAGGTCTCTCTAAATCTCTGGATGTTAATACTTACATATTTTGCAACCACTTTCTTTAATTAAACTCTCCAGTTTTGGAAAAAGTGGAATGGGAATCATGCTTATTCTGGCATATCAAAGAAATGAGTATTGGGCTTCCTGACTCCCTGAAAGCCTGAATCATCTGAAATGTTGACTCATGAGCCTAAAGTGACTGAAATGTAATATGAATCAAATTTGCCTTCCAAGGCATCATTCTGTTTTCACTCTCTCTCTTCCCCTCTGTGACTAATCCTATCATGTGAGAGTCCAGCACTGGGCAGATCACAGAACCCTTCTGGAAGGAGATTAGTGAACTTTCAAATGGTCCACCCCAACTTCCAGATAGTCCAACCCAGCTACCTCACCCAGGGTCTGCAATTTAGACTGGGAATGATCCTAAAACTGTCAAAAAATTATTTTTTTAAGGTGGTGATGGTGGTCTGGGAATTTAAGTTTGAAAGAAATGTAACCTTTCACTTCAAAATCTTTAAAAATTTAATGTACATTTCAATCCTTAGGGCCTACTCCATAGTCTTGTTAGTACCTTTCTCCACTTTGGGTTTTTTCCTATCCTGGGAGGGAAGTTTCCACCCTCAGTCAGGATAACGCCCTTCCGGTGGCTCGCCAGGCAGCTCTCCGACCCTTCAGGGAAGGCTGCTGGCTCTTTTTCACAGTACTCTAACTAGACTGACTTCCATTTGTACGCCAGGCCAAGACCCCAGCCCTAGCCCTCGACTACCCAAGGTGGAGGGTGGGGCTGCCAGTTCAAAGCCCCGCCCATCGAACCCGCCCCAGCTGGTGAGAGGGAGACCAATAAGCCCCACCCACTTCCATCTCTTCCTTTCTGTTGGGCCGGCTGGTTGTACTTCGTTCGGTGCCCATAGCCGATTGGCTCCCTTCCTCCCGCGCCAGACCCTGCCTCTCCCTGCTAGGGTGGGTGAATCACGCCAAACAGGGCGGAGAGTGGGTTGGCCCCTCTCCTTCGCTCTTCTGGGCGGCGGCGACGGCAACTGGGGACGGGGCGGGTGGCGCATCACGGGCGTGAAGGCAGGAGGAGCAGTCTCATTGTTCCGGGAGCCTTCGCCACTGCAGGTCCCTTGTCTCGTTCTGCTCAGCCTCTCTCAGTTCTCCCCAACCCCCACATCCGCCTGCGGCTCTGAGAAGAAGCGTTCCCCGCGGCGGCAGCAGCTGCAGCAGCATCATCTCCGACCCGCCAGCCATGGAAAACATGGACCAGTCGCCTCTGGTCTCCTCGTCCTCGGACAGCCCGCCCCGGCCCCAGCCCACGTTCAAGTACCAGTTTGTGAAGGAGCCTGAGGACGAGGAGGAAGAGGAGGAAGAAGAGGACGAGGACGAGGACGAGGACCTAGAAGAGCTGGAGGTGCTGGAGAGGAAGCCCGCCGCCGGGCTGTCGGCAGCCCCAGTGCCCAGCGCCCCCGCCGCGCCCCTGCTGGACTTCGGCAGTGACATCGTGCCCCCGGCGCCCCGGGGACCTCTACCCGCCGCGCCCCCCCCCGCCCCGGAGCGGCAGCCGTCCTGGGGCCCGAGCCCCGCGGTGTCCGCGGCGCCCGCACCATCCCTATTTTCTACTGCCGCAGCCTCGCCCTCCAAGCTCCCCGAGGACGACGAGCCCCCGGCCCGGCCTCCCCCTCCTCCACCGGCCAGCGTGAGCCCCCAGGCCGAGCCAGCGTGGACCCCGACCCCGCCCGCCCCGGCCCCCGCCGTACCCCCCTCAACCCCGGCCGCGCCCAAGCGCAGGGGCTCCTCAGGCTCAGTGGGTAAGTTGCTTAGCCCTCCCGCCGCGCGCCGCTCCTCGCGCCCCTCCCTCTTTTGTGTGCAGCCTCAGCTGCCTCGGGCAGAGCCCTTCTCTTCGCCTTGAGGGGGCTTTGTCTGCGGACCTCGGGGCGCAGGCGTCCGCCTCGTTGGTAGGAGCCGCCGGGAGCGGGGTGGGGCAGTGGGGGGAAGCCCAGACTTGTTCTTTATTGTTTGTTCGGGTATCGGGGAGCATTCCCTTTTATGCCCAGTTCCACTGCGTCCCTGAAGTTAGGCACCCATCCCTAGTAGAAGCTGGGTGTGTATCGAGGAAGTCGGGTTGTGGATTCATTGGCGGGCTTGCTTCTGCGGTGAGGATGGAAAGGCCTTGGCGCGGTAATCTTTTGTCTACCCGTCTGGGTTGCTCCTACGGAAAAGGCGCAGTTTCACTCGTGGTCTGTTTGCCTGCATTCAGCCTTGGCTTCCCTCCTCACCCGCTTCCTGGCCTGTGTGACCTCCTTGCGGTTCAGTCCCCTTCCCCTTCTCTTGTCCTGAAGGGGAGCTGGCCCATTGGAAAATGTCCACATTGGCCCAACTGCAATGAAGGGAGAGCGCCTCCAGTGGTGTGGCGCGTGGACAGTCGGGAGGGAGAGAGTTCTGGAGAAGTCCTGCCACCGCCCAGTTTACCCGGGATGTGATGTGGTGACTCCCCACCAGCTAAATCCAGCCAGGGAAATGGGATCTGGCCCTTGTGTTCCGAGGGGGCGCAGTTCTGCCATGGTCTCAGCTGTAGAGTGAGAGGAATTGCTGCTGTTAGTGTGCACAGGTTTAGTCTTTTAATGCATCATAGTTGAGTCATAGAAATAAAAGCAAGCAAAATGGTTGATAAACTTACTTAAAGAGAGGAAACCTGTGGATTCCTTGCTGAGGATAGGTCAGTTGAAGTTGTGGCAGATTCACCATGAGACTTATGAAATGTTTTGAGACAGGTTTTCGTATATTGGTTAGAAATACTTTTTCTTAGAAGTTATGTCTTAGGTCGATACACAGATCTGCATGATCTGTTAAATAGTTTTCAGATCTTTTCATTAATATGAGTAGTACCTGCTTGCATATTATTATTATCAATTATTTATTTTTAGAAACATTGATTTATTATCCTTTTGAGAGGAACTAAAATGAGGTAGAAAAATAAAAAGTAATAAAAAATTTGCAGAAGGGAAATTTAGTGATTTTAACAAAACCATACTAATTTGTCCTCTTTTTATTCCTTCATGGGAACAAAGAGAAGAGTTCTGTGAACATTAGGAATTCAGGAGGTGACAGCATTCTCTTGGAATTTTGACTTTTGGAGTACTAGTTTGGAAGACAAAGGAGAGAGAATATTGTGTCTCCAGGAATTCTGGGTAGTTCCCTAATTCTTTATTGATGATACTTATTTGGAAACTATTTAGTAAATGCAGGAACATCGTGATTGTGGTTAAGCCATTTCAGATATCTTAAAAGAGTTTGTTCCTTCATTCAAGTGATTATTGATTATCTGCAAAGAGACAGGCACTGTTGGGCTATGAATGTATAGCAATAAGGTAGACACATATGCTCCCTGTGTGGGGAGTACAGATAATAAGGACATGAACGAGGAACTCAGCATAGTGGTAAATGTTACGAGGAAAATAAACAGGATGATGGCATGGAAAATGATTGGAATGTGCAGGGTCCTTTGTAGGTAGGGTGGCACTGAGAAAGAAAGGCCTTTCTGAAGAGCTGAGATATGAACTGCTAAAAAATTTCCAAGCAACTCCTAGGAGACAGAAAGAAGCCTTGAGGCAGGAATGAGCTTTGTATGAGAAACTAGGAGAGCTATGTGAGGGTGGAGAGGTGGGCTACACTTAGATCATTTGGGATCTCTTTAAAAAGTTTGGCTTTAAAAAACATTTTTTATTTTAGAAATATACTTCTTAGATAATTGTGATTTTGAAGCAAAAATATAGTTTTGAAGATTTAGAGGAACCAGGAGGACTGATGTGAGAGTGAAGACAAAGACGACGAGAAATATGCAGAGAAACAGACCAGCCTGACTGGTAGAAGGTTTATGTTACTGAGTTTGGTAAATCCCTGACACTTTAACATTGCCATTTACACTCTTTTTGGGTGTTCTTGACTGTTTATGTTTTATCCTCTGATTTCTATCTCTTGTTAAGTTGTAATTTTGTTATTTGCTGTGCTTGGAGCATCCTCATTGCAGTACAGTAAGTGAGACTCAAGCCCCTGGCTTGGTGACCATTTTTCACGAAATAATTGACTTCAAATTGATAAGGTGGTTGGTTAACCTAGGTTTTGAGGATACAGGGAAACTGGATAGAAATTGAGTTGAAAGAAATGCAAACATTATCATTAAAGATGACATTGAGCTTGTCTCTGGACATATTCTTACCTAAATCAGTGTTAAAAGTAAGATTGAAATGTATGGAGGTCTGGATTCTGAAGGGTCTTGAATACCAAATAAGGAATTAGGGTTTTATCATCCAACTTTTATCCACGCCGTGCCTTCTACAGTTTCTCTTGCTTTTGCTAATTTACATTATGAAACCAAACAAACTTTTTGTTTCCAAAAATGTCATTTTATTATTTTTAATCTTCCATGGCATTGGGAAGCCATGGAAGATTATTGAAGTGAGTGAGCCATGGTATCATGAAGGCAGTGTTAGGAAAAAAATGAACTGATGACAGTATTGAAGACAGGTTGGCAAGAAAGCCTGGAACTATTTAGAAAAATTTTGCAGTAGTTTTAAGATACATGAGTAGAGCTTGAACTAGTTCATTCCTCCTAGTCCATTTAATAAAAATGGAATAGAAGGGAAGCATGATTTCTTTGGTTTATGAATCTGTAGTTTTTATAGTTAGGTCATGAAGGGGATTTATGAAAGAATTAATAGGACTTGGAGGGCATGAGTGTAAATGCAAAGAAAAGAATGTTGGTGCTTATTAAGTCAATTTCAGAGACCGTCCAAAGTTTTTAATTGCACTGGGAATTTATATAGAATTGTATATTGCTCATAAGTATAAATTCTGGCTTGGAGATTAAAAACTATTAGTCTTTTATAAAATAATTTATTATATGATCATTTATATTGGTATAGGAGCACATATTAGAAATGTTAAAAGATTTTGATGACTTATAGTTAAAATCTTAAGTTCAGTTCTTAAGTCAAATAGTGATGTGACACTGTCAGGAAGTAGATGTCTCTAAAGAAAGAGTTGTTGTGCCCTATCCATTTTCCATCTTCTTCCATTTTTCTCTAGAACAGTGGTTCTCAACCTTTTTCCACTTGTGTACCCCCTTTAAACCCATTTCTATAAATTGCACCCCTTATTTTTAAAACAGCTGTTCTTAAATACACTTATGTTCAGTATATCTTAATGTAAAATAATGGAAATGAGGTAGTAAGTTAGGAAAGAAAAATTACTACACTAAAAGTACAAACCACAGATGTTACAGTATTCGTAGCACAGTTAAATATTGATAATGATGATCAAGTATTTAAATATTAAGTAAAAAAACTACTTGAAAAATCATGATTAATGACAACACACTTATTTTTACTCAGTAACTAAACTGATCAAACAGTCTGGCTACAGATACATGTTTGGGAAAGTTCTAGAAACATCCCAAAGGGATTGTTCTGAAAATGTGCATAATGATTAGTAGAAGAACGGTTTGGGGGATGGGTTCATAGCCACATGCTCACCAATCATCATTCACTAACGTGATCTAATTTTGAAGTGTCTCTATTAATGGTGATTCAAACTGAACATTTATTGTTTCATAACTAATGTTTTGCATTTTTTTACTTGTGTTTTTTTCACCATTACTAATTATTTTTTGTATATCCTTGAATGGTCCAGCATGTACCAACTCCTGACACCCTGGAGGTATGCTTACCACCACTTGAGAATGATGATCTAGAAAATGATAAGGAATAGAACTGTTGAACTTAGAGAATCTGAGTAATTTTTTGTTGTTGTGTTTAAGCCATTTCTAATTTTCTGAGTAGGAATAAAATAAAAGTTGGGAACAAGTGGTATGTTCCTTATGGATAAAGTGAATTATGTTTCAGATTGATTCTTTGGAAGCACAGTATTAAATTTACAGTGCTTTTTGGTAACTAGCAAGTTCCCTCAAATCCTTTTTAAAATGAAGTAATATATATTGAATCTCTGATAAATACCTAATTATTTGGAATAGTATTTAGAAAACATGCTATTTTAGCACTATTCCTGTAAACTTGGAAGATTTACTATTATTATATAAAACATTTCTAAAAAAGAGCGTATTATCTATTGTCCAATGGTTGGCTCTGTTTTATGTGTAGTTATTTCATAATATACCTATCAGCAATTTATTTGAAACACTATGATGCAAGACCCCTATTTAAATCACACAATATACAGGTACTTCGCTAGCCCAGGATACAAGTACCAAACAAATGGGTATTTCTTGATTCTTCTTTGGAACCTCCGAGTAAGTAGAAATAAATGTTGCAGGTACACTATTTTTTTTTTTTCCACTATTTTTATAGTACATCCTTTGTGACTTTTTGTTTCTGTTTTTAAATATAGACCCTAAGGTCCTTCTAGGGGTGACAGCACCAGGGATGGGAAATGTCAGGTCACAACCATAGTTCATTTATGGTTTAAATGGGTGAATGTGGCCTTTGTGGCTAGCTTGTGTAGTTGCTTTTCTCATGTTTTCCAGTAACATTCTATTCTTACCTTCTCATATGTACCAACCATACCATATATATGGTAATGGTATGTTTACTCATTTCTCATTCTACTAGACTGCATACTTCTTGAGGAAAGGGGCTATATTACCTTTTTCCCTTGAAGAAAAGAACTATATGACATATCTCCATTGCTGGGCGCTGAGATAATGGTGGAAGCACTCATATTTGCTTAATGAATACAAAATTATAGATGAATGCTGATCTTTATATTCTGTATAGTTCAGTATATTTTAAAAGTCTACTAAAAAGGTTATGGTAAAACTGTAGTTAAAATTGCTTTAATATAATAGAATTTTAGAATGTTTACATTGCCTTATCTCTTTTGGAGAGATTTAAAAAATTATTTTTTGATTCCCAGCCAGGGAGCTACCAAAAAAAAAATCATATTTACTTTCTTTTATGGAAAAATTCAAACATAAAGACAGAATAGTGAATGAAACCACATTTAGCCATCACTGAGCCCCAACAGCCATCAACCCATGGCCTATCCTGCCAATCCCACACCCTCATAAATATTTTATTATGTGTCTTGCAAACTATAAGTACTCTTTTGCAAAACATAACCACAATACTCTTAATCAAATATTTCTCCAACATATTTAATAATTAATTAACATAATAAAATATCCAGCCAGTGTTTACAATTCCATTATTTAGTGAATATCATTACTCATCTTTTTTTTTAAAAAAGCAGTTTTTTAAAAATCAAAATCCAAATAGGGTCCACATATTACAATGGATTGGTTTGTTTTAAGTTGCTTTATCTATCTGTGGGTTGGTTCTTCCTTATTTGCTTTTGCATTTTCTCTGAAATTTGTTTAAAATGAATGTACATACATGTTTTTTACTTTAATGTTTTTAAGCTATAACTTACGTACAACAAAATGCATAGATCTTAAATGCGTTTTGTTGTAATGAATTTTATAAATGCATCTACTCATTTAGCCCACATTCCGGTCAAGACATAGAGCATTTTCTTCATCCCAGAGAGATCTCCTGGGCCCTTAGTCAATTCAATTCAGTTCTTGTTCTGTTCTTTTCTCAGCCTCCCAAACCCAAGCAACTACTGTTCAGATTTTTTTTCACTATAGTTTTGCCTATTATAGGGCATCATATGAATAGGATTGTACAATATGTACTATTGTGTCTGGTTATTTGCATTCAATGTGTTTTTGAGATTTATCAGTGATGTTGCAGGTATTGGTAATTTCCTTTTTACTGTTAAGTAGTATTCCATGATAAGACTCTATACCACAATTTAATTATTCATTAACTTGTTGATGGACATTTGGATTATTTATAGTTTCTGGTTATTAACGAACAATAGAATGCTGTGAAAATTCTTGTATAGGCCTTTTTGTGGACATGTTTTCATTTCTTTTGAATAAAGAGTTGAATTGAGTAAGAGTAAAAGTAGAATTGCTGGGTCACAGGATAGGTATGTAATTATCTTTACAAAAAGTTGCCAAAGTGGTTCCACATTTACTAGCAAAGTATGAGTTTTGGTAGCTTCACATTCTCACCAACATTAGATATTAACAGTCTTTTCAGTTTTAGCCATTTCAATGCTTATTTATGTAGTGGTTTCTCATTGTGATTTAAATTCAGATCTCCTTAATGACTAATAAATTACACATAGGACTTTCACATTTCCATTGGGTACATGTATATTTTCTTGTGTGAAGTGTTCCAAGTAATTTGCCCATTCTTACATTGTGTTGTATGTCTTTTTCTTATTTGTGGGAATCTTTTGTCAGATATATGCATTGTGAATATAATCTTCTAATCTGTAGCTTACTTGTTAATTTTATTGATGGTTTCTTTTAATGAGTATAATTTTCTAATTTTGAAGAAGTCTTATTATCATTTTTTGTTTGTTTGTTTATGGTTAGTGGTTACAGTGTGCTAAGTAAGACACCTTTGCCTACTCCAGGTTTGTGAAAAGTCTTATGTTTTCTTGAAGTTTTATAGTTTTAGCATTTATGTTTAAATCTGTGATCCATCTTGAATTAATTTTTGTCTATAGGAGAGTTACAGATCCAGTTTCATGTATTTTTTCCATATAGATACTCATTTGCCACAGCACAGTTTTTTTGGAAGGAATTCCTTTCTCTGTTGAATTGCTTTCGGTGCCTTTGTCAAAATCGGTTGACCATGTAAGTCTCTGTTTATGTATAAAGATGCTCCTAAACTTACAATGGGGTTCTGTTCTATAAAAACTCATTAAATTGAAAATATTCTGAGTCAGAATTTATTTAATCATGTAACCTATCGAACATCATAGTTTAGTCTGGCCTACCTTAAATGTGCTCAGAACACATATTAGCCTATATTTGGGCAGAATCTGTCAGTTGTTTACCCTCCTGATCCCATGATCGCATGCTTGATAGGTAGCTGTGGCTTGCTGCCCTGCCCGGCATCACCAGAGTATTGTACTAGGAAAAGTACAAAGTTCAAAATTCGACATATGGTTTCTACTGAATACATATCACTTTCACACTATGGTGAAGTAAAAAAAATCCAAAGTCAAACCATTGTGAGTCAGAGATGTCAATGTCTATTTTATTGTATTCATCTATTCGTCTATCCTTAAGCCAATACCAGACTGTTTGATTACTGTAACCTTACAGTAAGTCTAAAATAAAGTAGGGTGACTACTCCAAGATTCCCCCCCCCCTTTGTATTTCCATGTACATCTTAGAATTAACTTTTTCATTTCTACTGAATCCCTGCTTGGAATTTGATGGATTGTATTGAGTCTAGAGATCAATATGGGGAGAATTGACATCTTAGAGATTGAGATTTACCATATAACAGGCTAACAAGTTAACCTGTCATAGTTTAATGGATGCTCGTAGAAGACACAGATGCCTGGATCAGAGATAAGGGACTTTATTACTCACAGCAATGGTAATAGTGAGAAGAATATCAGCATTTTCTTATGTAGGTCCCCTGAGTCCCATTTTCTAATAGGGCAACATGGAGAGGATCAAGTGACACCCGGGCTTGTGGTGGACTGGACTCCATTATAGAAGAGCAACCTTGGGCTTCAAGAAACTGAATCTTTTACTGCATGATAAGCATGCCTGCCTGTTGCTCACGAGGAAGACAAGTTTTCTGTCTCCAAGGCTGTTTGCTATATAAACATCTTTGAAAAAATAGGAACAAAGACAGTGCCATCCCTCTGCTTGCATGATGTGAAAAAACACAAGAAACTCTTTAAGAGAACCTGACACCGAAAAAATTCTTCCAGTCATGTACATAGTATATAAAATGCTTAGGTCTTCTTTAATTTCTCTCGATAGTGTTTTGTAGTTTTCAAGTGTAGAGGTTTTATGTTTCTGTTGTTAAATTTATTTCTAAGTATTTTATGTTTTTGTTGCTATTGTAAATTAATAATTAAAAGCATTTGTTTTCCATTTGTTAGTTGCTAGTATATGGAAATACATTGATTTTTTTTTTTTGTATACTATTCTTATATGTATCCTATGTATCCTGTATCCTTCCTAAATTCACTTACTAGCTCTAGTAGGATTTATTAGGTTGGTTTTTTTGAACCATTAAGGTTTTGTAACTATGTAGTCCTGTTGTCTTCAACTTAAAATGGTTCTACTTTTTTGGTCTTTACGTTATAAATGTAGTAAGAAGGCAGGTACAGTAAAAGATGTAAAAAACTCTTTGCTTTATTCTGCATTGTTAGGAAATGTGTTTAGTCTTTCACTGTTAAATATGATGTTAGGTGCATAGATATCCTATCCCTTAGGTTGAGAAAGATTTCCAATTTGCTGAGAGTTTTTATGAAATAGGTACTTAATTTTATCAGATGCCTTTGGCATCTATTGAGACAATCATATGACTTTTCTTTTTCAGGTGGTTAGTAGGGTAAATTTCATTGTTTGATTTTGAATGTTGAAGCAATCTTGTATTCCTGGGATTAAACCCCTTTTGATAATGAATATTCTTTTTATGAATTGCTGGAGTCAATTTGCTAATATTTTGTTAAAGATTTTTGCTTGTTATTTGTAAGGGTTATTTTTCTGTAAATTTATTTTTTTGTAATGTCCTTGTCTGGTTTTAATGCTTAAGTTTATAGAATATTTATAGAGTGTTTGGTTTTCCTTTATATGTTGAAAGAGTTTGGGTAAGCACCCTTAGATTTTATGAGGGCTGTGCAGAAAGTATTCAGCCATGTAATATGAAAAATAGAAACATTTATGTCTCGATTTTTTCCGGACAGAACCTCATAGAGAATTTACTAGTGAAATCACGTGAGCTTGGAATTTTCTTTGTGAAGATGGTTTTAAATTACAAGTATACTTCCTTTAAGTAATATAGGGCTACTCAGATTTTCTATTTCTGTTCTGTCAGTTTTAGAAACGTATTCTTTTTAAGGAATTTTTCTGTTTTATCTTGATGAAGACATTGAGGAATTTGTCCACTCAACCTGTCTAATTTATTGACATAAATTTGTTCATAGTATTTTCTTATGTTTTTAGCATCTTTAGTGATAGGTCCTTTTTTATTTCCAATATTTGTTTTTATCTCTTTCTTGATTGCCTTAGGGATTATTGATTATTGATTTCTTCAGTTAACCTTCTTTTGGTTTCATTGATTTTTCTCTGTTGCTTGCTTGTTCTATAACATTGGTTTCTGCTCTGCTTTTTATTACTTCTACTTATTTGAGTTTAACTTGCTCTTTTTCTGGTTTCATAAGGTGGCAGTTCTTTGAATTTAATCTTTCTAAAAGTATTTAGAGCTATAAATTTCTTACTAAGCGTGCTTTAGCTATATCCCACAAATTTCCATTATGTTGTTTAGAATATTCTTCAGTTTCTCCTGTGATATATTCTTTGTTCCATGGGTTATTTAGAATTTTGTAGTTTAATTTCTAAACACTTGGGGATTTTCCAGATATTTTTGTCTTACTGATTTTAATTTAATTCATGTGGTTAAAGAACATAAACTGATTATAGTCTTTTTGAGTTTATTTATAGAAACTTGTTTTATAGACCAGGGAATGGCTTGTCTTGGTGAATGAATGCTCCATGTGCACTTGAAAACAACGTGTATTCTGTTTTAGTTTGTGATGCTCTATAAAAGTCAAGTTTAGTTCATTGTTAGTGTTGTCTAAATCATCTGTAGCCTTCCTTACTGATTGCAGGCATGTCTGTAGTCTATCAATTAACTGAGAACTAAGAGTTAAAAATTTTAAAATACATTTGTAGAACTGTCTATGTCTCCCTTTAGTGTTTGCTTCCTGTATTTCTTGTATACCTTTTCCACACACCTTTAGTGTTGTTATAGCTATTTAATGTAAGTCTGTTTACTCTTAATCATAATCAAATGCCCCTCTTTATCTCTGCTAATCTCAAGGTAATAATACTCCTTGTCTTTGACTCTACTTTGCTTCACATTAATATAGCCACTCCAGATTTTGTAGGGTAAGTTCTTGGATGATACATCCTTTTACACTTTTTACTTTTAACCTACCTATGTTTTTATATTTAAAGTGTGTGTCCTATTAATGGTGCATAGGGTTTTTATCTAGCTGGAAAAAACCCAGTCTTTTTTAACTTGGGTTTATTTACTTTCATTATAATTACTAATATGGTTCATTTAAGTCTTTGGTTTCTCTTTGTCCCATCTACTTTTTCTTCCTTTATGCTTCCAGGTATTCCTTCCATCCTTTGTGCTTTTATTGTTATATATTTTCCTTCTACAAATATTATTGTATATTATAATTCTTTGAGCTTCAAAAAACAATTACTTTTTAAAGAAATTAAGAAATGAGAATTTGTGTCTACTCACATATTTACCATTCTGCCATTCTTTGTTCCTTCATGAAGATCCAGGTTTCTATCTGGTATATTTTCCGTCAGTCTAAAGAACTTTATTTAACGTTTTTTACAGTGCAGATCTCTTGATGATAATTTCTTTCAGCTTTGTTTTTATATTTTATTTATGTGGTAATATCTTTATTGTCTTTATTTTTCAAGGATAGTTTTTATTAATTCAGTCTTGTTATTCATGGAGTTAAGTTTCATAAAGTCACAGAAAGGCACTGTATTAGCAAATACTGAATTATTGCCCCTAGGGAAAATACAAGGTTAGGTTCCTGTGAACCTCTAGTCATAGCATTTTTGTTAACTGATGTATACATAACTGTTTTATGTGTGTTTCTGTTTAAATGCACATTATTTACTGTATATTTTTCAGCTCATGGCCAACAGCACTGTAGCTCACAGGTCACTTAGGCTTTCTGTTCATTCTCTAATTCCTCTAGCCTTTTTTCCCCTGCTGTGCTTTGGTTTGGATAGTTGCTTTATTTAAGCTTATTGATCCTTTCTTCTGCACTGTGCAAACTGCTCTTAAGCCCATCTAGTGAATTTTTCTTTCACTTAATGTAATTTTCAGTTATAGAATGTCATTTGGTTCTTTTTCTCTTGTCTATATTTCTCTACCAAGATTATCTGTTCACTCATTATGTCCATCTTTTACTGTACATACTTAGGAATATTTTAATAGCTATTTTAATTTCCATTTTAATGTTCGGTAATCCAAAATTGATATTATTTGTTTGTTTCTATTGACTGGTTTTTCTTATTTATGCTCATATTTTCTTCTTTTTATGGTCAGTAATTTTTATTTTTACTGGTTGTCATGGGTGTGGTGTTAGTTTTGTTCTTTCAGGCAGTTAATTTGCTAGCAAAATATCTTAATCTTTTCAAGGCCTGATTTTAATGTTATGGTGGGTCTCTATCCGGGATTGGTTGACTTTTTCTTTAGGGGTTGAATAGTAAAATAATTGAGGCTTGTGGTTATACAGTTTCTGTTTTAACTACTCATCTTTGCTCTTAAAATGCAAAAGTAGCCATAGACATACAGAAATAAATGGACATGGTTATCTTGCAATATAGCTGTGGCCCACAAGCTATATTTTGTTGACTCTCAGTATCCCTTACTTAAGTGTTAGAGTAGTCCTACTCTTAAGATGTTTTTTTTTTCTGGGGTTTTGCTTTTATAGTTGGACTGTTCAGTGAGATCTCTCCACTCTGGTCAAAACTTTTAGATCAGGTCTTTTAGCACAGTCTGACCTCCAGAATGTCCATTCAGCTCACAACTGTATTGTAGATTTCTCTGCTAAGCCTTGTGCTGAGTCTTGTGCTGTGTATTTAAAGGGAAAAGCCAAATATTTTAAAGGGAACCCCTGTCCAGATTTCTGGAGCTCCTTTTTTGTGCAGGTTTCCTTTATGTATTACTCTGCTCCACAAGGTCCAGATAACTCAGCAGCCTCCTGAGCTCAGCAAGAGCACAATACTCTTGGGTTCTTCTTCCCTGTGTTGTAGACCAGAAAGTGCCTTCAGGCAGAAAGCCAGGGTACTCATCTGGTGTGCTCCCTCTTCTCAGAAATTACACTCCTTCGTGCACTGCCTGTTGTCCAGTATCTGAAGACTGTTGCTTCGTATGTCTTGCCCGGTTTTATAGTTAGCCCAGAAGGGTTAGGCTGATATAATTATTATTCTCATAGCTAGAAGCAGAAGTTCTTCCCTGTGGTTTTAAAATGCAGTTTATTGTTCTTGTTTTAAAAATTAGATAGGATTTTAATGATTTTACTGACCAATAAATAGCTTTTTAAAAATGAACATGTCAAGGAAAATACTGAGTTATAAGAGTGTGAGCTTGTGATAACATATGTAATATTTTCTTGAATTGACTGATAAATTAAAAACTGCGATGTAACTTATTCTTTTTTAAAAAGTGATTTACTTAAAAAAATCTCTTTAGTGAACTTTAATTTTAAAACTGATCTTTGTGTGATGGAAGTAAATAGCATCCAAAGTATGTAGCCCTGTGGCAGTCTAAATTTACATTCTAGGTTTAGGCTTAAGTAAGGAAATGGATCCAGCATTTAGGTCTCACAGGAGGAGTAAATCGTATGGAAAAGTTGTTTTGTGAATGGTACTCATCTTTCATGTTGTCATTATAAGTAGTTTAGTGATTCTGTTCATTTTACTGAGGGTGATAAGGAAATATTAATAAATGTACATCTGATTATACTGAAAAAGTTAAACGATAATTTTCTAGCTTTGTCATTAACTAGCTTTGTGACTTTGAATAAGTTACTTAATTCTCTGAGCTTAGGTAACTGGACATGTGGTAGAAAATTAACAAAAATAAGATAAGGAAGAGTATGTTTTATAAAGAAAGTAAGGCTAAATATGGTGAATTTGAGCGTTACTGAATGTCAGCATATTCAGATATGCAGGAAGGGGAAGCATGGGTTTGGTTATGAAGAATCATGTTTGATTAGCACAGATGACCTGTGAGGAGTTGTTGAGATAAGTTTAGACAGTTAAGTAGGGGCCATGTGGTACAGGGTCTTATTTATCTGACTAAGAGTTTTAGGTATTATTCAGTGGATAACTGGAAGCTTTTAAATGTTTTTGAGCAAGAGAATATATAGAATTGTGCATTTAGGAGTATTGATGGCAGTAGAGACTTAATAGGAAAATTGTAGCTTTTCTTTTGCCTATTATTTAGTAAAAATTTGTTTTTCTATTTTTTTTAAACTATACCACTGTGTTTTTACTTAGTATGGATATAATTAAGTCCTCAATATTTATTATATATATTTTCTGGCTGACTGATCAAAGTAGCACAAACGGTGTTGATGATTAAAGTTTTAATTTCATTCAGTAATTAGGATTTGGCACTATGAGTAGATCATAGAAAGAGGGGGAATTGTTTACCATTTTTAAAGCCTAGTAATATAAGTGTACATATAACATAGTATATTCAGATATACTATGATATAGTAATTCAGAATGTTATCCTATTTACTTCTGATAGTATTCCTGATTATAGAATAGTTTATTCACTTGTGAAAGTCAGGATCTTTTATAGTAGGCATGTCCATCCAGCCTGTGGCCCAGGAGGGCTTTAGATTCGGCTCAACACAAATTCTTAAAACATGAGATTTCTTGCAACCTTTTTTTTTTTTTAAGCTCATCAGCTATTGTTATTGTTAGTGTATTGTTATGTGTGGCCCAAGACAGTTCTTCCAGTGGGGCCCAGGGTAGCCAAAAGGTTGGACAGTGCTGTTCTATGGGAAAGGGAAGACTAAAATCAGTAATTTTTTCAAAACAAATAATTTTAGATGTTTTAGTCTTAGAATTTGATAGCTTATCATATATAAGTATTGCTTTCTCTAGTGTAAACCACAGAAGATCTTTAGCTCAGGATCTGCCAGCTGCAGGTATAAAATGACATTGTGTAAGATTATTGGAGACCAATATGTGGTATTAGTTGTATCAGGCTGCCATACCAAAATATCAAGGATTGAGTGGCTTACACAACAGAAATGTATTTTTCACAGTTCTGGAGGCTGAGACGCCTAGGATTAAGATGCCAGCAAGATAGATTTCATTCTGAGGCTTCTTCTCTTGGTTTATAGGGGCTACCATCTCACTGTGGGCTCCCATGACCTCTGTGTGTGTGTGCAAGTGCGCAGAAGAGTGGGGAGAGACGGAGGGGGGATGGGAAGGGTGTTGTCACACAAGCACAGGCAAACCATCTGGTGTCTTTTCTTGTAAGGGCATTAATCCCCTACTACCATGACACTACTTTCATGACCTCATGTAACCCTAATTATCTCCCAAAGGCCCAGTTTCCAGATACTATCATGTTGGATAGGTTAGGGCTTCAAAATATGAATTTGGAGGGACACAAACATTTAGTCCATAACATATTGCATATACTGGTTAAGAAAATGGGTTCTTGAATTGAATTGCCTGAGTCTTACTAGCTGTGTATTAGTGAGTTACTTCTGTCACTTGGTTGTTTAAAAAAAACCCTAATGTTAAATGGGGAATTTTAACAACATTTAGAACAGTAGGGTTCTAAGGAGTTCTTGCAGTAAAGTAAACCACAGTGTTACTTATAAATAAAACAAGACTGATAATAATGATTTTCCTAATGATAATTAGTATTTTATTTGTAATTTTGACAGTGCTATGTAGGACTGATGTCTTCAAATAATAGTGTACAAGACTATTAGAATCTTTTTTTTTTTTTAAGATAGACAACCTGGAATAAAAAAATGCATTGTTCTCTGAAAGTGTTCTTTTGAATTGAACATATACCAATAAAAAGATTAAGCAAGTATAGTTAATAATTTTATTCAAATACATCCTTAAAATTTTTGGCTTGTCTAGGACATGATAATTTAATTAACTGAAAATGTGAGTAACAAACTTTGGATGTAGTATGTCAAAAGACAAGAATAGTATCTTAAAGCCATTTTGGTTAATGACATTTCTTTAACATAAACATGTTATTGTCTCTTGAAAAATAGGTTTTATGGATATCATTTAATCAACTTTATAAAATATATAATTTAATCTGAATTAATGGTACTACTAATGGTACTACTTTTTCCTTTCCATCTTGGTCTTTCTCTGTAGATGAAGTTTTGTGTTAACTCATTACAAACCAGACTCTTGCTTGTCCCTCTTATCTGTTGTCTCCTTCCAACTCTGTCTTTATTTCTGCTGAGGTTATATTCTATTTGTTTTTCAGATGAGACACTTTTTGCTCTTCCTGCTGCATCTGAGCCTTTGATACACTCCTCTGCAGGCAAGTTCTTTCTGCTAGCCTTTTATCTTCTGTGTACTCTAACTTTAACACTTTAGTATTGTTAACTCTGTATAGAGTAGTTTGAATTTACTTAAAATTAGCATGGTTCCAAGAATGTTTGTCTACTAAAAAAGTTGAAATTGCATTTTATATGCTATGTCCAAGGGAGAAATGGGCAGAATTTGATTAATAACTGGAAATAAGTAAGGAATTCTTGGACCCTTGATTTATATTTACATATTGACTATTTCATTTTTCCATATAAAATTTACTTGGTTATAGCTGAAAGGCTTTCATGTCAATGACTGTCACTCTGTGACACTTAATTATCCAATGCCCTTTCTTTTCTATATTGTCAGTGAAACTCTTCTCAGATCTTCTTCCTCTGAAACTAGTTAAAAGCTTTTTCAGTGATTATACTTGAGGTTTTTCTCAAAGATTTGATTTATGAGGGCTATCCAGAAAAAATCCAGATATACATGCCTCCATTTTTCCTATTGCATGGCTGGATACCTTCCGGACAGCCTCATATATCCTTGCATAGCATATAATTGCTTTTGTAGCCATATACAGGTTTGAGAATAGCTTTAATTTTTTAGTAATGATTCAAGTCTCCTTGTTATTTGTAATTAAATGTTATTAACATTTAGTTTTAGTTGACAGTCTTTACTAACACTATTTTGAATCTGTCATAAAACTTGCATTAACTCTGAGAACACTGGCACTCTCTAACTTTCCTTTCTGTCCATGATCACAGAAAAAATTATGGACTTGAAGGAGCAGCCAGGTAACACTGTTTCTGCTGGTCAAGAGGATTTCCCACCTGTCCTGCTTGAAACTGCTGCTTCTCTTCCTTCTCTGTCTCCTCTCTCAGTCGCTTCTTTTAAAGAACGTGAATACCTTGGTAACTTACCAGCGGTATTACCCACCAAAGGAGCACTTCAGGAAACTTCAAATGAAGCTTCTAAAGAGTTTTCAGACAAGGCAAAAAATCCATTTGTAGACAGAGATTTAACTGTGTTTTCAGAACTGGAATACTCAGAAATGGGATCATCAGCCTTCAGTGGCTCCCCAAAAGCAGCATCTGCCCTAACAGTGACAAACCCTAGGGAAGAAGTACTTGTGAAGAAAAAAGATGAAGAGGAGGATTTAGTTAGTAATAACATCCTTCATAATGAACAAGCATCACCTATAGCCCTTACTAAATTGATTAAAGAAGAGAACAAAGTTGTATCTCCAGAAAAATCACAGGATAGTTTTAATGAAAAGGGAGTTACAGCAGGAGCTTCTGTGAGGGAGGAATATGCAGACTTCAAACCATTTGAGAGAGTATGGGAAGTAAAAGACATTTATAAGCAAGATAGTAATGTGTTGGCTGGTAATGTAGAAAGCAAGTTGGAAAGTAAAGTGGATAAGAAAAGTTTTTCAGATAGCACTGAACAAGCAAATCATGAAAGAGATAGTGAAAGCAGTAATGATGATACTTCCTTTCCCAGTTCACCAGAAGCTATTAAAGATGGTTCAGGAGCATACATCACATGTACTCCCTTTAACCTAAGAGCAGCTGAAACCATGCCAACAAATATTTTTCCTCTATTGGAAGATCATACTTCAGAAAATAAGACAGATGAAAAAAAGATAGAAGAAAAACAGGCCCAAATTGTAACAGAGAAGAATACCAGTACCAAATCATCAAACCCTTTCCTCATAGCAACACAGGACTCTGAGACTGATTATGTCACAACAGATAATTTATCAAAGATGACTGAGGAAGTAGTGGCAAACATGCCTGAAGGTCTAACCCCAGATTTAGTGCAGGAAGCATGTGAAAGTGAATTGAATGAAACTGTAGGTACAAAGATTGCTTTTGAAACAAAAATGGACTTAGTCCAAACATCAGAATCTATGCAGGAGTCCCTGTATCCTGGAGCACAGCTTTGCCCATCATTTGAAGAACCTGAAGCTACTCCTTCACCAGTTTTGCCTGACATTGTTATGGAAGCACCATTAAATGCTATACTTCCTAGTGGTGGTGCTTCCGCAGGGCAGCCCACTTCATCACTATTAGGAGCCCCTCTTTCAGTTAATTATGAAAGCATAAAACTTGAGCCTGAAAATCCACCACCATATGAAGAGGCCATGAGTGTACCACTAAAAAAAGTATCAGGCACAAAGGAGGAAATTATAGAGGTTGAAAGTATTAATGTAGCTGTTCAAGAAACAGAAGCTCCTTACATATCTATTGCATGTGATTTAATTAAAGAAACAAAGCTCTCTACTGAACCAGCTCCAGATTTCTCTAATTATTCAGAAATAGCAAAAGTTGCACAGCTGGTACCTGCTCATTCTGAGCTAGTTGAAGATTCCTCACCTGATTCTGAACCAGTTGACTTGTTTAGTGATGATTCAATACCTGAAGTCCCTCAAAAACAAGATGAAGCCGTGATACTTGTGAAAGAAAATCTCATTGAAACTTCATCTGAATTAATGATAAAACATGAAAATAAGGAAAAACTCAGTGCTTCACCACCACCTAATGGGGGGAAGCCATATTTGGAATCTTTTCAGCCCAATTTAGACACCACAAAAGATACCTTACCAGCTGGTGAAGTTTCAACATTAACCCAAAAGGAGAAAATTCCTTTGCAGATGGAGGAGCTCAATAGTGCAGTTTATTCAAATGATGGCTTATTTATTGCTAATGAAGCAAAAATAAGAGAGAGTGAAACATTTTCAGATTCATCCCCAATTGAGATTATAGATGAGTTCCCTACATTTGTCACTTCTAAAACAGATTCTTCTAAATTAGCCGACCTAGAAGTACCCCACAAAAGTGAAATTGCTGATGATATAGCTGGGTCATTGCCTTGCACTGAATTACCCCAAGACCCTTTTCTCAAGAATGTACAACATAAAGGTGAAGATAAAGTCCATGTCCCAGATGAAGTCTCCACAGATAGGTCCGATATTTCAAAGGTGCCCTTACTGCCTCCAGATGTTTCTGCTTTGGCCACTCAGACAGATATAGGCAGTATAGTTAAACCCAAAGTTCTTGTGAAAGAAGCTGAGAAAACACTTCCTTCTGCTACAGAAAAAGAGACCAGATCACCATCTGCTATTTTTTCAGCAGAGCTGAGTAAAACTTCAGGTAATCAGTCCATACGTTGTTTTATGCTTTCTTGTTAACTTACTATGGAACATTCTACTACATTTTATGTAGTATGTAACATTCATAGTGTCTAATATATCACATTGATTAGAATTCTTTTCTACTGCTTCAGTTAAAGGCTTTAGTGCTTTTTTTTCCGCCCCTCTTGCACTCATCACTCATCCTTGCTCTTAACTTTACTATGTAGTTATTCGTTGGTCATTTTTATATAGCACTAAAGAACTAGAAAACTTTTGTGGTAGAATTGGCTTCAGTGTCTACTTTTCTTTTGCTTCACTACTTCCTGATAACATGAAGAACAAGAGGTATTAAAATAATATTTTCAGATGTATTTACTTTTGTTGTCCCAGAAATTATTTCATTTTAAATTAATGAAAGAACATTTCTGTTTCTAATATTTCAATATAACGTAGTATTTCCCAGTAATAGATATAAAGTTATGCATACTGAATAGTATTTTGTTGAAAAGTATAAATCGAATTGTCTATTACGAATTCTTCTGAAAATATTTACTCTCATTTTTTTTAACTCTGCATTTCCCATTACTTGATGTGTAAAGTGATTTGCACATGTGGTTTTTATTTAGGATTCTAATTTAGCTGTGTTTTGTATAAAAATATTTAGTGATAATGTGTATTTTAACTGAATATACTTATATATTAGAGATGGGTAGCACTGGCAACAGAGAGACCAGTTTAGAGATTGCTACTGTAATCTAGAGGAGATTGTGAACATGACAGCAGGATGAGCCTGGAGACAGGATTTGGTGTTTGATTGTATATGGACATGAAGGTAAGGGAAAGAGTTAAAGATGACTCATATGTGCAGATACATGGATGGCAGTTTGAGATAATGAGGGAACGTAAAAGAATAAAGTGGGTTTTAAGGAGAAGATAAAAAGGAATAAGTTTTGAATGTGTTAGTATCGAGGTATTTAGGGGACATCCAAGAAGTGAGGGACATTCTACATAGCAAACTTTTGAGAGAGACCTTGGCTGTGTGTGTATAATTCCCATGGGCTTAGGGATAGTAATTAAAGCCACAGACATAAACTAGGGAGAACCAAGAGAAGAGGAAGATTTAAAGGTGGAAGAATTGGTCAGCATTGTCAAATAGTAGCTCAGTTAAGATAAGGATTGATGATTTGTCAAAACGAGGGAGATGTTGCTTTGACAGTAGCAGGTGCTTTGAGTGGACAGCTCTAGTGTTAAGGAGTGAATGGGACTTGAGCAAATAGATACTAAATGTTGATGATTTTTAAGAAGTTTGAAAATGTGGAGAAAGAATGTTAGCAAGTGTGAGGAAGGACCTTTAAAAAAAAAAAGATAGAAGTGAACATCTAATTGAAGGTGCTTCTAGAGAATCAGGATGGAATGGGACGAGATCCAGAACTTGGGTGGAGGAATTAGCTAATAGAGGAGGAGGGATTTTGAAGGACTTTGTTGTGAACAAAAGGCTATTTATACTGCTAGGGTACTGTGGCTGGAAGTTGAGGGATTGTTTGATGCTTTATTTTATTCTTTAAAGCAGTATGTTAGGTTATTTGCTTAGAATGAATGTAACCTGCTTGGGTGGAAGAGATCTGTAATGCCTTCTGAATAGGGAAACAAAGATATTATTGCATTAAGAGCCTAGTCAAGATTCAAGAGTAGTCTGGGTGGTAAGGTCTTTAACTGTGCCCCGTAGCCTGGGTATGGATTCAGAGAAGGCAATTGCCTGTATTGATTCAAGGATGTATTTTGCTAGATGGGCCCAATGGAAAGACAGTGAGTGAAAGGAGTAGAGGATAATAGCAAGAGAACAGAAGATCAAAGAATGTGAAGTCCAAATTAGATCTAAGAACCAAGAGTAGTAGGACTAAATATGAACACTAGAATGATAGAGTAGGATTGTGTGTGTGTGTGTGTGTGTGTGTGTTAGACGTTGAATTTAGAATTTCAGGTTGATTATAATGACCGGGGTTTGGCCATGAGTTAAGGGCAAAAGTTGAGTTGAGTGAAGGTTGTTAGACATGGTCAGGTAAACCATGAGGCCAAGATGTTGGATTGCTCTTACACAGGGCACTGAAATCATCCAGGATCATGGTGGGACTTGGAGTAGAAAGGGAGATTAGGAACTAGAGATAAGAGATTTTGGTAAAGGGTATGAAGGCACCTGGCAGGATAGGAGACGGAAGCAGTAAGGAAAGAATGATATAGCTGAATAGCAAAGACTTTTGCCCGAGGCCTCTGAAATAGTAGTCTGAAGCATTGGTAAGCAAGAAGGTTACTGAGCTCCCTTCTCCTCCCTCAGGTATGTAGGGTATAGGAGAATAAACAGGAGAACAGTTCCCTCAGGGAAAGCTACATCCTCAAGGAGGAGCCAGCTTTTAGTGAAGGGAGGGAATGGCAGTAATAATGTTTAGCATTATTAGGGGAGATGGTTCACAATGCAATGGAGATTTCAATAGCACAGTCAAATGGTTTAGGAGAAAACAGTAAAAAGGGTCTGAGAGGCCTAGAGCAGCATGATGATAGTGTGGATGAAGACCAAGGATTAAAAAAAAAGTGAAGGTTTAAACAAAGTCTTGCCCTCATGCAACTTTCAGTTGATATAACATACCAAAATATATATTGATAGTTTTGGATAAGATTTGCCATGAAAAATATCAAGGGGTCAAATTCTGCATCTTATTAATCTTGCTCATCTTTCTTACAAAATCAGTCTTTCTGCCCCAAGTAAGAATTGCAAAATGAAAATAGTACAAAGAATGTCTTATACTCCTCATCTAAATTTACCTTTTAACATTTTCTCCATTTGCTTTATCATTTATCTCTCTTTCTGTGGATAATTAGATAGGAATACGTAAACACATTCTTGTTTTTCCTGAACCATCTGAGAGTAAGTTGTATACATTGTTTTACTCCTTAATATTTCAAAAGGGGATATTCTCTTACATAACCTCAGAACAGCTAGTATAATTTCATAAATTTACATTGATACAATACTTTTTTTCTAATCTATAATTTGTATTCCAGTTGTGTTAGTTGGTTTAATAATGTCTTTTATAGTGTCCTCTGCTGTAAGATCCAGTCTAGGGTCAAGTTTTGCATTTAGTGGTCATGTTGCTTTTGGCTCCTTTAATCTTGAACAATTCCCCTCTTTATTTCTTACTACATTAACATTTTTGAATAACATAGGCCCTTCGACTTCTCCCTTTTTATTAGAACATTCCTCATTTTGCATTTGTCTGATGTATCTTAGTGATTAGATTGAGGTTATGGATTCATGACCAAAATGAAGATGATGTGTAGTGACCCTCTCATTGGTATTATATATGGAGATACCCACTATCCATCAGTCCCTCAGCGATGAGAGGTTGATTTTGACCACCTGCTAAAGGTGGTCTCTGTTTTCCTTATTGTATAATTACTGTCTTTCTTGTTCTTACAACTAATCAGCAGTCTGAGGGGTGACACTTCAAGACCATGCAAACATCTTGCTACCCATCAAAACTCCTTCCTTAGATTAAGTATCCATTGGGATTCTTGCTTGATTCATTTCTTACCATTAAGCTTGCAAAAGGATGACATTTCAGTTCTAACACCCCTCCATTCATCAGTCAACCCTTGGTGTTATACTATTAGCAAAAGCTCTCTTTTTCCATTAATTAATTATCTGTATGTATGGAATCATAGATTTCTGTTTTTTTCCCAGTGGTTTATAATTAGGCTGACCAGATGTACTATTTTAAATAGGAGAGGAAACAACAGTACTGTCCCATTTCAAAAGGTATGTCTGTTCAGCCTATTTTATAATTCACTACTTAGTTACTTTGGTTATAAATTGTCCCAGATTTGGAGGGCTCCCTTTAAGTTGGCTCAAGGACATGCAGCTTTCCTTTTTTTTGGTGGGGGGAGAGAGAAGCACTTCTTATTTTGTAGCATAGCAAAATGTTGCAGGCTAATCTTAAGCCTGTTCTGCTCCCAGCCCTGGAATCAGCCATTTCTTCAAGCATCCCTGATGCTTTTTATTGGGGAATGGTATTAGAATCAAGCATTGGATCTAATTGTGCTCCCTGCTACTATAGGGTCTTTCCATTTTAGCTCTTTTAGTGGACAGAGCTAAGAAATGCTTATATACATACATATAAATAAACAGGAGCACATACATGTACTTAGAGGACTTTCTTCCTTCATTTTTTTTTTCTTTTTTTTTCTTTTTGGTATGTGGGTAGCTCCCTGACTGGGGATCGAACCCAGTCCGCAGCACTGACAGTGCCAGCGCCGAAGCTTTAAGCCACTACACCATCAGGGAACTCCCCTTCCTTCATTTCATATTTGTATGTTCTTTTATAGTAAGAATCCTGGCTCGTAACACCACCAATATATTTACTCATTTGTTTAATCCTCTAATACATCTAAAATAGTTTTAGAATGCTTTCTAATATCATTATAATAAACATAATGAAAGAATTCAGGATCACTTTGCAAATCTCTCTTTCCCAATCCTGCCCCAGATTGAATGATTATAGTCAAATACAAGTTACTTGGATTCATTTTTCCCCTACTCTTCCTTCTCCCTTTGCCCACCTTTAGTATGGTTATAATATTCATTTGACATACAGTTAGATTAGTTTGTTTCAGTTTTAGGTTTTCATTCTCTCTCTTTAAGTTTTTAAATAGAAAATTTTGAAAATCTGAGAAAAGAATCTGAATTCTCATTTTACTTGGAAAAGGGAGACTATCGTTTATGAGAAATCTAAGCACCAAGCACTTCCACCTATTCATGTCATTTAGTCTTCACCATAATTGACAGAAGGAACCATTTTATGGATGACAAAACCTAAATCTAGGGACATTAAGTAACTTTCTCAGGGTTAAATGCAAAATATATATGGTAAGCATAATACTTTTGAGCTATAGTGCTCTAGACATTGGGTCAACTTTTTTATTTATATTAATTCCTCCACAAACAAGATCTTTTTTCCGATATGTGAAGAACTGGTTTCCACCTAGGTTTTGTCCTCTTCCAAGTAGTTTCCCCATTTTGGAATGAGTGGTTATTGTCTTAAATCTAGCAGATAACCAAAGTGCTGCTGTTTTTATTACATACCTGATGTGTTGTGGGTATTAACCAATGCTTGCATTTTTAAAGAGTCAGGAAAGTTGATTACCATGTACATTTTCTCACATGGTCTTCCATATGTAGGGATATCAGATTAATGGTAAAATTCTGTTGCTTTGATGGGGAGACTGAATAACCCTGTACCTTGTTGGTAGTTCACTGCTAATGTCTCCCATCCAGACCACTGAGATCTTGAATTAATGATAGTGATTGTTGACTATGTTTTTTGATTGTTTGATTTGCCACTAACACACAGAGTATTTTCAGTTTATAATCAGAATATATATTGTGTTTTACTGACCTGTTAGAACTATTGGTGAGTGAAGTAACAGAGTAAACCAACTATAAATTGATTATTATGATATCTAGGAATAACTAACTAGTATCGTCATAGTAAAGAACTCACTTAAAAAGGACCTATTATCTAGGTAAAGAATTAAAAATTACTAATTTATATATGTTTTTTAAATGTGTTCATGAATAAGAGCTTTGTTTTGATAGTGTTTATTACTTAGCATTTTTCTTATATTAATTTTAAAAATTTACTATATAGCCTTTGGGCTTTCTTACTAAAGCATCATAGGTATTAATGTTTAGTATTTTGGTTAAAATATTTTTAGTGAGCATATTTAGGACACTTTAGTAATTATTAGTTGATCTTTGATTATGACAGCATTAATCTGATAAAAATAAGAAATATATTCAGAAAAATTAAAATGTTTAATAATTTGAATAGAAATACCTTCAACTGGAATGCTGTTAGTAAATGTACAATGTAGCTAAATTAGAAACTGTTGTCAATAAAGGAACCCATTATATTTACTTAAACAAGTGTGACACTGTCAGATTAGGGATTTGTTTATTTAGTGCTTACTGTGGGCTTAATACAGATTGAAAATAATTATGAAATATGTACCATAAAAAGATAGATACTGGTTGAAAGAACTTTATCTTGACATTTTATAGACCTGAGTTCTTATCCCAGCTTTATCCCTTACTAGCTGTATGACCTTGGGCAAATGTTTTAATCTATTTGAGCTTCAGTAATTTTAGTAGTCAGAATTTTTCTTAAGGATCTGCTAGCTATCGATGAAGTCAGGGCTAAATACATGATGCAATCTAAGGTATAAAATACGCTTATTATATAAGTCTAAGGAATAGCAAAAGTATTGAGATGAAAAAAATTTATAATCATATTGCCTAGACATAATCATTGTCAATATTTTAGAATATATTCTTCTAGTCTATTTTCTGGATACTTTATGAATGCAGTGAAAAAAAGTCTTTTCGCAAGTTGTGATATACTTTACATCTGTTCATAGCTTTTTAAAAAATTAGTAATATCTTACATACTGCCAACATTTTCATCTTTATTCTTCCACTGCATGATGTTTTAATGCTTAGTGTTCCTTGGTATTGGATATATTGTAATTTAGCAAGTCAATTTGTTGAACCCTTAGATTTTTCCCAGGTCTATTATTTATAAATAATTCTGTTATTAACCTCTTTACATTTAAATTTATTACATATCTCTTGAATTATTCTTCTCCATAATTGCTAGAAATAAAGCCCTAGATACATAGGCATGAGCAGTTTTAAGAATGACAAAACAATTGGCTGTTAGAAATGTACTATTTTTTTACCTATTTAGCAGAGTAAGAAAACACCCATTTCTTTGTTATCATCAACCACTGATACTTATTTTTTGGATAGGTGATACTTGCACATTACATAAAATTCAAGAAGTACAATGACAGTGAGTCTTCCTATCTCAACTAGCCACTGAGTGCTCCTTCCTGGAGTCACCTACAATGACTTATTCTTATGTGTCCTTCCAGACGTTCTATAATTTGACACCTAAGAAAAATAAAAAGAACCTTTATAAGTTTGATAGATTGAAGTAGGTTGCTGTTTTGACCTTTAATTATTAGTTAAGGTGAACATGTTTAATATATTTATTGGCTATTTATATTTCTTTGGTGAATTGCCTATTCGTACACTTTGCCCATTTTTAGATTTAGATGTTCATTTCTTTCTGATCTTGAGAGTTCATTGTATACAAACACTTATTATGTTACAGTTTTCCTCAGTTTTCTAAAGAATTTTTATTTTATTTTACATTTCTGTGGACATTTTTAATTTTACTTAGGAAATTATTATATTTATAGTTTTGTTTTTACACTTAATTCTTGTTTGTTTGAATTCTGGTCATAGATCATTTTACCTCACGTAGTTTTTTAAAAATTTTGTTTATGGTGATGTTTTGCTATTCTTATCATATGCTGAGCTAGTTCCCTAATACCAGGCAACAATCTTAGGGAACACTGAAAATTAATGAGAGTACAGTTTTAGCCAGTTTGCTATCTGTGTTGGACAGTCACCTGAACTGTGGGTACTGGTGCCATCTAGTGTTACAGATAGGAAGTGAGGTTTATGGAATGCTCTATAATTGACCATATGAAATATATTCAGTTGGGCAGAGAAATTTAGTGAACTGGGGGTATTTGCTTCACATAAAAATGAGTTTATAAAAGGATTTTGAATTTTAACACATTGTACTGAGTCAAACAAATGCTGCATCATACTATTACATTAGGAAATGACCTTAAAGATTGCCTCAAACCTGTGCATTTGAATGAGAACTTAAAAATTTTTAAAGATTTGTTCAGAGCCTAATGACTTAATTTTTTAATTGTAAATTTAAAAATGCTTTGGATCTTTTGGAATAAATATTCATTTTAGATTATAATACAAGAAATTAGCATTTATACAGTTTTCATTGAATACTTTTAGTTTCTTTATGGAGTTTTGTGTTCATTTTTAGTAGTTTCTATGAAATTTTTTATAGACTTTAAAATGGTCATTATTTGTTTGCCATTTTAACTTGTGTTGGCATTCATTTTCTAGACTAAAGTCTTTCTCCATGTTTTAAGGTTCAATTCAGTAGTTAATGTTGAAGTGCTATAATTTAGTCCATAGAGGGCATTATATTACAGCATATGCTACGAAACAGCATTGTTTAATACCTTTCAGTAATGAGACATATGTTGAGTTTTATGCTTTTGTATATCTCAGAATAATTAAAATTTGAAGTAAGTTTAAAACTACTGTGTTGCTATAATTGTTTATTTTATTTTTTTAAATTAGGGGTTCCCTGGTGGTGTAGTGGCTAGACTTCGGCACTCTCAACGCCACAGCTTGGGTTCGATTCCCAGCCAGGGAACTACTAAATAAAAAAAATAAAATAAAAATATAACCCTGTTCTCTATTGCCAGAAAGTAGGAATAATTTTTGCTATGAAGAATTGTATACGAGCATTCCCCAACTTAAAGAGTAGTACTTCCAATCCAAAATGACTGCCTCTTTCCCATTTTATTTCCCTTTATCTCTAAACATTGTAAAGAAAACAGCAAAACAAAATCTTGAATTTTGGGGGGATTCAAAAGTAGAGGAAGGAAAGAAATGGAAAAGGAGGAAGATCTTGGGAGAGCTCCCAGGGGCAGTCTTAGAGTTACATGTTGCTGCCTACTCCAAAATAGTCCTCTATTGTCTGAAATCCTTCCGCTTAGCTACAAACCAAATACGTACCCCCCCCCCCTCCCCACACACACCCATGAGAGGGTTATAGAGAATGGAGTTTTTTTATTCTTTAGTTGGAATTGATTTAATCACGTAATTCTAATAATGAGGTAAATGCAATAAGAATGTGAGGGTTTTGATTTGAAATAGAAGAGGAGGAGAGTAGGTAATTTTAGAGTATGGTATCCTTTGCAAAGGAGTTAAGGATATGCTTGGGGAGGGTTTGGTCATTGGTTTTTGATGTGCTTGGGGGAGGTACGAGGGATATGGGCATTGATGAATGGGACGTTACCAAACATGGACTTTGAACAGTTTATTTAAAAAGTTCTGTGTAAGGCTTATTTTCAGTTCAGGAAAAAGAAAGTATCTCCTCCCCTCCCCTTTCCCAACAGTATACAATAGGACTTAGAATTAGGCTGCACTTTTATTTGCTTATATTATAAATAAATGCATCTTCTGTGGTCTCCTCCTGCCAGGGGATCTATTAAGTATATTTAATTTTTAGATGAATGGGTATTTTTACACATTCTTGTGCTCAGAGTATTTTTTAAAAATAGTTGAACCAAGTTAAGTACCAGAAGACGTGACTAGTATAAATGGTAAATACCCATATCTTAAGAAATCTTTTTTTAGTGTAGTAATCTCTGACTTGAAAACAGTATTTGGGTGCTGTTTTTGAATGCTTTATTCTAATGCTAAAGTACCTACTGACCTTCAGTTTTAAGGGATTCATTATTAGGAAATACTATTTTGGAAATGTACTTATTGAATAGTTTGGAATTTCAGACTATTGCATGGAGAGGCCAGATATTTTCAGCCATGATATAAGTTGGTGACAAAAATACTGAAATATCACCTTATGTAAGGGTCCAGTGAATAAAGTTTAAAGTTAAATATTAACTTGAGCTGAGACTACTAGACTCTCACTAAAAATTTGCTTTAGTTATGTTTGGAGTTAGAGAAGCAAATAGGAAAAGAACTGAGTTGTTTATTCAGACCACTTCTGATATTAAGGATTTTGTAGGGTTTTGTAGCCACACAGTTTTACAGCAAATTCTAGAAAATACTATACCTATTTCAATGTAGCTCTGTAGTCCTAAGAAGTATGTATTGGTGTGCATTGGCTACATATCATACTTGTCATGTCACACATTTTAAAATATTTCAGGTCATTTGTCATTATATATTGCCTTTTCTACTTAGTCAAAGGGTAGCTAGTGTCAGTTAAAACAGTTGTGGAACATTAGTAAAGACATAATATGCTGCACTAGAATTAATGCCCGTTATACAAAGTAGAATAAAAAAATTCAGAAATTCTGTACATAGATTTCTTGTATTTATCAGTTAAATTTTAGTTTGGTCTTATATAGCATTGTCCCAAGGCAAATGATATAATTAGCACATGAATATATCTCCTCAAGCCAAGAGTCTATTAATAGTACTCGCTAGTGGTGTCTAATAGATACTTATTGAAAGAGTGAACTGGAGCAGGTGATGATTAAGAAGAAGTGTATATTTGTAAGTCTCTGAACTTCCATAGTTGTAAAAGAAGGAAAAAATAGCATTGTGTTAGAAAGATGAGACTGAATAAAAACTTTTTCCTATTGAAGTAGCATATACTACAATAAACAGTAATTCGACTTCGTGATGCTCTGCTTATACCCTCATAAGTGCACCAAGTCTTAAGTCTTAAAATAAACTTTGGAGAAAGTAAGACGAGACTCAGGATTTCCCAGGCTTGAAATTTAGGCTATTAGCTTTTGGAACAATGGATTTTTATCTTATCAGGTAACCATTGCTTTTAGAGTTTTAAATAAAACTGAAAACCAACAGCACATTTTACCCATCTGTCAAAAAAACAAAACAAGACAAAAAAACCCCCAAACTGCACGTAGCTTTAAGTGCATTTCAAATATTCAGTGGCTAATTCTGCCAAGAGAACAGCCCTTTTCTTTGTTTTGGTAGCCTGCTTCTCCCCCTGCAAAAGTTGCTCCACTTGGTATGGGCAACAAGCAAAAGACTAGAACAATAACCAGATAGAAGGAAGGCAGTAGTGCCTGAGTATTAGTAGCCTAGTTACAGATTGCACTGCGTCAGACTGCTCCACACCCAGAAGACGTCAGGTGACTTCAGTCCTGCTGCAGTTGTGCAGCAGAGGAGACTGCAGACTTCTCTGGGAAACGGATATTTCATGTCTCAGGGGTAGATTTTTGCAGTTAACAGCTTTTCTGTTGGTATGCATAATTGATAATTGCATCCGGAGGGCAGATCGTGACAAGAGATGGACGGTCAGAAGAAAAATTGGAAGGACAAGGGTATATTTGCCTTTTAATCTTCTATTTAGTTATTTTTTTATGTGACCAATATTATAGTTCTATGAATTAGCTTTATAATTAAGATACATTTTCGATTGAAAATGAAACCTATGAAGGGTTTTAAGAGTAAAGAATTGAAACAGCTGTTTCAAATGTGCTTTTACATTTGGTTATGTATGAGAAAATGTCATGCTGTTCTGTTTCACTGGCATTTGATTTAGTCTTTGCATCCCGTCTTTGGTTAGTTACATTTTTTAATCTTGCATATTGTTAACAGTATAACTTTAATGTATTTAATTTGTTGGTCATTTTGGTTTGCTAAATTGACATAGCTGTCTTTGTATTCCATAATGACGTATTTTCTGTGACTAAGTATTGCTTTTAAAAGCTGACTTGGTGTAGTTGAAATTCTATCCAAAGGTTTGTAGGCGGCCAGATACTGCGTTTGCAATAAGCCTGTTTTCTTCTTTGTAGACCTTATTGAACCTTTAAAGTTATTACCAGTCTCCTTTTAATTAGATTATGTTTTTTTATATCTTTAAATCGTTAAAATGTATGCACAGCAGTTGGTAATGTCTGTCTATATTTAAGTCAGTAACCTTTGTCCTTGTAATAACCAATCACTGATCTTGATCCCCTTCCCTCCCCTCTTGAAAGCCCAGATCCTTTCACGTCTCAGTGGATAGTTGTGTAAGAATTTAAGCCCATAAGTCGTAAAATGTTGACAGAAATGAAAATTTTTAAGGTATTATATAGGTGGTTAAATGTGCCATTTAAAAAAATAGAAGGTGCTAGGCTGTATGTTTGACCACTTATAATAAATTGTCTTTAAAAAATTAGTAGAGCTATTATTCTTAAGTAATTCAAGTAGACATTCCACATAAGCGTTTTTTTTCCCCCCTGGCCACATTCAAGTTTTATAATTTTTAAAAAATATTTCCTTCTATAGCAGAATTGGTAGCTAGATTGGTAATGTTTCTAAAAGCAATATGTGGAGTTAATTACAGTAACCTTCACAACATATTTTTTAAAATTTGTTCAATAAAGAGATTGGGGAAAAGGTGAGTTTAAGATTGAGTTCATATTGAGACTTTGGAAACAACTTAAAGAATAGAAAACACTACAACTTTGGATTTTTACCTTTATGGTTTCTTTACCTGTGAATTTAATAAAGAGATGGATTTTTATTTCTTAATCCTCTGATCATTAGCATTAGAAAGTAAGAGGTAAATTGATACACTAGTTTTTGATAAGTAAAAATTACAGTAATGATAACAATACAATAAATGCAGGCTATAAAAATAGGTGAAAAGTCACATCAAGGCCTACTCTGCAACTATTAAGGCTCTGTATTAATAATTTAAATCTTAGACCATTTAATATTGTAAATTCTGTATTTGCTGAACTAATGTAGGTATATTTTGGGACAGAAGAAATTAAGATTCACTATAGTCCATATTATACTAGAGATTTGTTTTATTTTTAGGCACTAAATATAAATCAAATTTACTCTTGAATATCTCTGGGGAGCCTCACTTTGTATGTAAGTGTAATGGCCTAATATTTTTAAGTGCTTGTCTTTGGTTTTTTTAATTGGTAAGATTAATTTTACCTGCTTTTCTGGTTCATCGCTGAAGTTACGTTTTAGTATTTTCTTTATCAGCAGCTTTTTAATGTTGTAGATTATGGTTTATGGCTTAAATGGAAATCATTGAGAAGGTGAAGCTGACATGGAGTGAGTTTTTCCTCATTTTATGAAAAGTGTGTGACAGTAGAGGAAAGAATCTAGTCAAGGCTCTAGGTAATTTTATAAAATATATATAGGTTCATATTTTTTTTCTACTTTCCTCAGGTCCCTTAAGTGCCATGGTTGAAACACATCCAGTCATCTAATGATGTAACAAAAGTGAGAGATACTCATATTTTAATATTTTAAGAAGTTTGGGGTTTTGGTTTTGGTTTTTGCCAATTAACTATATGAGAGACATTTTATCTTTCCGACTAAGACCAGTATTAATAACTTGTATTCTTTTACATATTTTTATCTTGGATTTTCTTGGACATTATTAGCAGGCAGGATACTTATAACAAATAAAATCTACATAGTACTTGATTATTGGGGTTATATGGAAAACATTGATTAAGACAGTCAAAAGATTTTGAAGAGCTTAAAATAAGGGAATAGGTTTGGGGATTTGGGTGGGGTGGAAGAATGATATAAGCACTAAACAAGTTGTAGCAACACTAAATTGAGCTTTCTGGATAGAACATATTTATAGGACAGTAGTTGAAAGACAAGATTGGTACGATCAAAAATTAAAGATTTGTAAGATCTAGGTCATATTTCCTCAAACTTCCCTGAAGATGATAATCACCTAGTGTGCTTCTTAAATATTTAGATTCCTGTGATCCTACTCAGACCTACCAAATCAGAATTTACAGGGGAAGGGCCTGGCAGTCTGTATAGTAAGCATCCTGGTAATTCATGTTATCATCAGGCAAATTGAGGAAATACTGATCTAGGTTTTCAAGTTTCTGTTTTAGTGCATTTTGATTTTGGCCAGAGTAAGACACCCTTTCTGGTCTTCAGTTTCCTCATTTGCATGATTTCTAGGGTTCCTGTTTTGATGTTCTCTGGTTTTATAAAGATACCCTTGGCCAGACTGCAGAAGGCATTGGGTTTTGGATTTTATCATAAAGGAAATAAAGAGCCTTTGGAACTTTTGAAGTACGGAGTGATAAAATGATAGCAGGTTTAAAAGACTGTTTTGGGGTGCTGTATAAAATAAATTGGAGAACTTAGAGGCAGAACAGTTAGGATGACTGACTGTATATGCCTAGATTTAAAGCAAACAGTGCCTGAACTTGGCCTCACATAGAAATGAAAAGGAAGTGACAGATTTGAGAAAACTCAAGGAAGGAATACTTGACATTTGACATAGATCTGTGGGACTAGGATGAAGGAAGGAAGGACTCAAAAGACATGAAATTTCATTGAAGCATTGGCAATGCTAGTGCTTTAGGATTAGTAGAAATAGAGCTGAAGTAGAAATGATACCAGATTTGGCTTTAGAAACTCCAAATTTGAAGTGATGATAGAACATCTCAAACTCAGAGAAATGACAGGTTTCATGATAAAGAATTGGGAATTGAATGCAAAGTGAGACAGGTGAGTAGTCTCCATTTACCTGTGGGGAATAATGCATTTCAGGGCCTCCAGTGGATGCCTGAAACCAAGGATAGTACCAAACCATATATAATACTATGTTTTTTCATATATATGAAGGCTGTCCAGAAAGTATCCAGCCATATAATATGAAAAATAGAGGCATTTATGGTTGGATTTTTTTTTTCTGGACAGACCTCATATACCTATGATAAAGTTTAATTTACAAACTAGGCACAGTAAGAGAGTAACAATAATAGCTAATAATAAAATAGAACAACTATAGCAATATATGGTAATGAAATTTATGTGAATGTGGTCACTCATTTTAGGGCATTCCTTGCTGAAGTCTTCGTCTAGGCTCAATGCTTTCTGGCACACCATGTTGCTGTTAGAACATTTTTTTCTGTTCATGTCTTCCACTGAAAAATTAATGTGTTTTCCCTCTTGACTGAGCACTTGTCATACACTGTAGTTGTAACTTTTGCAGTTTGAGGTGTGACAGCAAAACTAATATGAATTTCTTTTTCATCATAATTTCATGGATAGAAGATTTGGTCTTAACACAGATATTAGCAACCTCAGTATATGATTTTTTTCTTTAAGTCGAAAATCTTCACCTTTTCACTTAGCTTCTCTTTGGGACGTCTGAATTGCTAGGATCACATCTTATGTTTTGAGGCCATTAAGTAAAATAGTGTTACTTGAACACAAGTGTAGAGATCCCGCAGTTGATCTGATAGCCAAGATGGCTACTAAGTGACTAATGGCTACAACGTGACTACATTGGACAAAGGGATGATTTGCGTACGGGCAGATGGAGCAGGATGGCACAAGATTTCATTGTGCTACTCAGAATGGCATGGAATTTAAACTTGTTTATCTTTGTAATTTTCCATTTAATATTTTCAGACTGCAATTGATTGCAGATAACTGAAACCATGGAAAGGAAAATCATGGATAAGGCTGGACTGCTGTATTTTCATAGCAAGAACTCAAGATTAAGGGAGAAAAGAAGCAGTATAGTATAGTTTCACTGATTTTAAGGTGGGAGAGAATTTTCAAGAAGAAATGAGTAGTTAAATACTGTAGACAAGCTGTTTAATATGAAGATTAAGAAATGGTTGTGGACCCTCTTGAATTTGGGCAATATATGCAACACTGTCCGTTGTTACTAGTGCTTTTTGGATTTGGCAGTTAACACGCTATAGGTGATCTTTGAGAGAAGTTTTTGTAGGATGGGGACGAAAATGTTTCTAGCATTAAGAGTTCAGTTTGACTATACCATAAGCCAGAGTGGCTTTGGACAATTCCTGGAACATACTTCCTTGCAGAGGTTCTTGTACTTTTGATAAGCCACGTCCCATTTCTTTGAAAGCTTCAAGTTACTGAGTATATATATGGGTGTAAGTATATGCACACACTGACATTCAGGTAGAGAGGATCAGAGGTTTTGCTACTTGAAGTAAATGCCTTGCTTAACCCCTGGGAATGCCAAACAGTGTCTGAGAAGGGAACTTTGGCATTAACCAATGGAGAGACCTATTGATCGGGGGAAGAGTGGTTTTGATGTATATTTTTAATTGTGTATTTGTTGGGGTAAATGTAGTACATTTTTTTCTGTAATAATTTTCCTCCCTAAATGGAAAAATACCTTTCATTTAAAAAACATTCCATATTGTCTTAATGGTTATAGTATTCTAGGGATGTACTATTAATTCCATATAGTTAAATATAGTTCAAGTTATTCCTAAAGTTTTTGCAAGTACAAACAATGCTAAAATAAATATAATTGAATATAAACCATTGCTTTTATTCATGATTATTTCCAAATTGCTGGATGACACAGTATTGAGGCTTTGATTCATGTTGCAAAACTGCCCTCCAGAAGATTGTACAAATTATTTTGAGCAATCTAGAGTACAGGACTGTCTGTCCTGAAATCGTGGCCAAGATTGAATATTACATATGTATTTCTGATGGTTTCACCTCTCTCTGGGTATTTTCTCAGTTTTAGGTAAATTACTTAATGAGAACCAGGTTCATATTTAAAAAGTAAATTTGCAAATGTTTTTTCCAATATATGGTTTAGTTCCCTGCATGGATAAGTAGTGGGAGCAAACCCTCTTGGCTTTCTTTGTTTATCCACACCTGGGTACTCCTAGCTCCTCACCAGGACTCCTAACTGGTATTTCCACTAAATCTTCTGTGTCACAACCACATTAATATTCCACAAGTGTGGCTCTATCCATAGCACTTAATGGGTTTTTTCTTTACTTTTCAAATAGACTTTATACTGTCTATTCTGGGCTTTTAAAAGCCATTCATTCAAAGGTCCAGTCCCAACCTTTATAATCCCATCTCTCTTAATTTGTCTCTTGGCCACAGTGAAAGGCTTGTTCCTTAAACATGCCTGTTCTTTGCATTTGCTTGTGTTTTTCTGTCTAGAATTCTCCTTCACCCATTTCATTTTGCCCAAGTTGAACATACCAAAGGCCCAGTTTCTCTGAGGTATTCACTGATCCTCTCAGGTAGAAGAAATCAAGTGTTCCTCAGAACTCCCATGTATTGGTTTTCATTTTGTGTCTTCTATTACAGTTATTTATATGTATATCTTGTCTGGTTCCAGCCTATGAATCCCTTGAAGGCAGAAAACAGTGGTGACTTCATCACTGGGTCTCCTCATTGACTCTCTGTAGCTTCTCAATAAAGTAAGAGGCTGTGAAAGCTCTGATGTTCAGCCAGTTTTACTCCTGGCCTTGAACCCTATACATACATTCTTGAAAAAATTTTAAAGATGTTTAAGTGGGAGAAATAAAGAGAGAGATTACCCACCATAACCCTTTTAAATTATCAACTAAGTAATTTAAGCAACTTTTATAAATCCAGTATTTTAAAATTATACCTGTAGACAAGTCATTTTATCAGTCACTTTTTTCCAAATTTCTAATTTTACAGGTAAGGAAACCAAGAATACTAAAGAGATTATTTGTTCAGGACCACATAGCTGGTGGCATAGGGCCTTTGTTTTTATTTTACAATTTATACTTGAAAACCAAAGATTGAAAAATATAAAGACTGAAATGACCCATATTTTGATATTTTATTCATTTTATCGTCAAACTGTGGCATCTTACTGAACATGATATATATGAGGGCTGTCTGGAAAAAATCCAGCAATAAATGCCTCTATTTTTCATATTACATGGCTGAATACTTTCTGGCTAGCCCTCATGTATTTCTTCTGTATGTCCTCACTCTGCAACAGAAGAATCAGCAGTCTATCACACTAGCCATGAAAGAAAGCAGGTGCTTACTCTTCGTCCTTAGGGATTGTATTATATGCTTGAATATTAGAAAAGTATTTAAGCAGTGAATAGAATTCTTATTCTGGTCTGTAGGTATCCCTTAAGTTACCTTTTTATTTATTCAGTTGATCCCATCTCTTACTAGATTTTAGGCTAAAGGATGTTATTAAATTTAATTTAGCTAGTGTTTGTTTCTCTTTGCATCTTTGGAGCAGTATTCTGAGACCACATTTTGTTTTTCTGCTTTATTATGGATAATGCTGATTTATGTTAATGGGTGTGTGTTTCTGTTGGGGGGAGTGAGGAGGAGTGTATAAATGTATAAAAACATCTATTTAAATCTGATTCATGGCTTTCAAATTTATAACCCAGTCACCTCTTAGGTGTTTATGTAAGATACTGATAAACACAATCTGTTGTCTCTCCTCAGATACTCTTCTCACAATTACCTTATGTTTATTCTATATGGCATTTACTTAAGGAGCTGAAAGCAACTCAAGGATTAAATATTTATCAAATATTAATGATATTCCTATAAGTTTATCATTGGGCATTAAGGTAGATTTAGGAATTTCTTCTCTCAGACTACAGATTTACTAAAATTCTAATTTTCTATAAGAATGTCAGAAATTATAGTTGTTCTTTTTTTGTATACTCATTTGTGTATTTTATTTCCACCTAAATAATCTAAACTAATTTAAAATAGATTATTCTGGTCAAAGAGAGTACTTTACCTCATTTCTTTATCTGTACTGTTAGCCATTTATTTAGTGAGCATTTATATTGAGTGAGCATATATACTTCTATAAGGTCATAGAAGTATAAATATAGCTAGTTTACCTAATAATGACGTTTATTCTTTTTTTTTGTACTAGTAATTTGCTTTGCATTTCCCCCTCATTCTAGCTTATTAAGCTTTTCAAGTTTTTAGAGTTATAGAACAGTGTTTTCTATTTAGTTTTTATTTGTAGAAAATAGGATTTTGAGCAGTGATTTCCTATTTTTAAGGTTTGATGCCTATGTCTTGTAATGCTTGGATGCTAACAAGAAGAAAATTTAAATGATACAAATTACACATTGAACTAATGCATACTCTCATTTTAGGTTTCTGTTTGTGTACATCTTGATCTAGTAATTTAAAATGAATACATGTTTACCAAAATTTATTAGAAATAGAGACTTTTTATAGAAAGAGTAGTTTGACATCCTTTACAGCTGGAGATTGTTAGAATTTGTTCAGGTAGGAAGAATCGTTGGCTTGGAGTATGTATGTATAACATGTGTAGAGAGAAAATATTTAGCTTTACCTTATAGAAAATAAAATTAGTTACATATATGAATTTTCCTGTAAAGGGAAAATTTTGGTTTGATGTTGAAATTAGGAAGTTAGAACAATTATCTGGTCTGTTTTTTGTTTTCATCTAATAAAGCTGAAACTAGAATTAGTGGGATTAAAGGAGGTATTGAAAACTACGTGAACAAAATTAGTAAGTTAGTGAATTTAATTAACTTACAAACAAGGCATGTGTGGTGGTTATTGAACCTCCTGTTCTCTATCTCAGGGAAATTTGGATTATCCTCAGGAGACAACAAACCACCACAGGTAGTTTTTACCTTTCTGCAATGTATTGATGCATTTTCTACTTAAAGATACTTAATATAGGAGAAAAGACTACTTAAAAGTGAACTCGAATTTTATGGCAAATTATGGAAGGAAAAGGATTTGAGAAAAACTTTACTTTGAAACATTAAACCAACAGTTACGAAAATAAATTTTAGTTCACTTTCAACAAAACTTAGTTTGTAATTATAGCTGTGTGTAAGTTCTTAAAATGCACAGTGGATGAATCAAGTTTTGGGGCTTTTGGAGTGTATAATTTTCCACAAAATGACATCTTTTACTTCCTAGTTGAATTTCATAGTGGATCATATATAATGTCCCTTTCTAAAAAATGTTCAAGGGTTTTATTGACTTTTCTAGTGGCTTCTCTTAATCTTTTGGGGTCAGAAATACTGTTTGAAGAGCCTATTGAATTCTTTTTGGAGTAATTCTCAAACATCACTCAAAACATTATACTTATTAAACTCTACACTATTAGGAAAATTTGCAGTTTTGCATCGTGGTTGATTTGTGTTGTCTTATTTAGATATATATGTTCATATCTACACCTATAGCTCTATTTAGTCATAGTTTTAATTTATTATTTTCAAAGTGAGGGACAATTTAGGTAGCTTCTGTGAAACACAATTTGCAATTTAAACAGAACATGATTTATTCCTATCATTGAATCTGTATTACTAGAATCTACTGGTCTGTGAGTATAACTCTGCTCATAGTGTTAATAAATTTCTTCTCTCTTCTCAATTTTTAAATTGAGGTTGAAATACTATTTGGCATCCTCAAGTAGTATAGAAATCTTACTAACATATTCCTTTAAATGGAAAATGTAGTGTGATGGGAAGAGTGAGACCTTTATGGTCAGATCTGAATTTCAGTCTGTAACCTTGCACAGTTATTTAATAATAACACTTAGCCTCAACTGCTGTAGTATACAATGCAGATAAATACTTTATAGAGTGGTTGTGATTAGTGATAATGTATACAGAGTACTTGCACAGTTCCTTGTTCAGAATAAGGATTACTTATTATAGAAAAGGCAACGTACATATAGAATTTATGCTAGTTTTACATAAAATGGTTTTTCCTTAGATTGTGGTGGTCAAAGTTGACCAATGCACTGTAATGTTTCGGAAGTAAGGCAGGCAATATTAAGTGATGAAAGGGACAAGGACCTGTAAATGTGTATGCATCTTTCAAAAACTCTAATTATTCTATGAGGTGGGTGGGGAAAGCTCCCTGAGGTTCAGTATTATCCATGTGGTGGGTTCTGCTTTTCAACTTACTGTACATTTAAATGAAATTTAATCATGTTCCCATCCTTCAGTAGAAGTCAGGAAGCAGTGTACTTTGTGTCTGGTAATGGCCAGGCCCACTCAGACAAATTATAAGCCACTGAGCTTTGTGTCAGGACTGAAGCAAATGTAAAATATGAAAAGATACTGGTCAAGTTCATGATGAAAGACAAAAGGCATAAGGCACAAGTATAGGAAGTGCAGGGCTTCAGCATTATGAAGTGAATTACTAACAAATTAAAGTTTCTACTAGGGAGGTACTACTAGTTCGTCTCCAGTGGTCAAGGGCTTTACTTCTAGGAAAGCATATTTTCTTCAATTTGGGGATATGTCCAATAACAACATGCAATTCCTACAATTATTTTGTTTGAAAAAACATGAGAGTTTAATATAGACTCTGTTATTTTCAGTTATGAGTTGACTTGATCTTTGGTGTCAAAAATTATTGTGACAGAGGACAACAGAATAGATGTTAAGTCAGAAAAAAACCAAGAACCATATGACTTTACTCATATGTGGAATATAAAACTGAAAGAAACAAAAACTCCTCTGAGGGTAAATGAGGAGGGGTGTGGGAGAGGAAGGAAGGGGAGTCAAACATACGGTGATGGAAGGAGAACTGACTCTGGGAGGTGAACACATAATCCAACACATAGACAATGTATTGTAGAATTGTATACCTGGAACCTGTGTAATTTGTACTAACCAGTGTTACCCCAATAAATTTAACAACAACAACAACAAACGCTAATTATAGGAAGAGGAAATTACCAAGAGAGAGGCTGGTTTGCCAGGCACTTGAAATACTTTATAGCAATAATAGTATCCAATCTGAAACTTGCTCACTGAAACTAAGTTTGTAGTGCTTAGTTGAATACCACTTTTAAAACTCAGCTTAGTCACTGCATTTAATATTTGATTGCCCTGCTTGACTTTATCTTTTGAGATATTACCTTTATTTAATGTGTTTAGTTCACCAGTCATTTCCATATGCAAAATTTCCTTTCAATTTCAACTAACTTTTTGGTGGGTATCATTTTCCTAACTTTACACAGGGGGAACTAAGTTAAGTAATCTAGTCAGAACTGATGGTTAAATTGAGGAAGAAACAGGACTCACTCCTACATCTTTTCAGAAAGAGCTAAACCCCTCTTCTGTACGGATCTTTTGCTGGCCCTTCACCTGTCATTTATTAGCCAGTGTATGCTTACTGGGTGGAAGTAAGAGCTTACTGTGGTGCACTAAGTGATCAACTCTGAATTCTAGTCACTTTTCCTGGCAGTGCGGAAGAATTTGATTTAAGGATTATGATTCCAAATAAACACATAATTATTTATTATATAAAGATTATCATTGTTAAAAAATAGCAACTACACTGTATTAAATATGTAACATCTTATCTACATGGGTTTGATTACAGAAACTAATAAAGTATTCTCTAAATAAAAAAATAGCAACTGAATTTTTAATATTCTGATATTTATATATTTATTTGTTTACTAATTTCCTTTTCTTTTTTTTTTTTTTTTTTTTTGCTATTTGGTATGTGGGTAGCTCCCTGGCTGGGAATCGAACCCAGGCCGCAGCACTGACGGCGCCAGCACTGAAGCCTTAAGCCACTACACTATCAGGGAACTCCCTTTACTAATTTCCTATTTGACTGCCTTACTAATTGTTCATCTGACTTTATTAAAGGGAACTTAATACTTGCTTTTACTTAGGAAGCAGGTATTTTCCTGCCAGCCATTCCTTGTCTTCCCAGTATTTTTTTAGGACCAGCTAGATCAACTTTCTTTCCCCCCTGAACAAAAGATTTTAAAATTGAAACCTTCAAAATTGAAAGCTTCAGTAAAAATTTGATTTGAGGCAAAATGTAATTGGATGACCCCTGCTTGTAAGGTATGTGTGCTAGCACTATTTTTAGCTATGACAGATGACAGTTTATGATTACCAGATGTAGGCCATTTTTCTTACTCTTCCTTGGGCCATCAGTTTATGAGGAAAATACTGTATTGAATTATTTTAAATTAAATTTTTAGTTTGATAAAGATGCTATAGCTCTGTACATGGCATATCACAATCAAGATAAACATTTTCCCATTCTTATTTTCAAAACGAAAGTGGACATTTTTTTCCTGAATGACAAAGATTTGTTTAATTGGTGAGCATTATTTTAGTAATCCATAGGGCAGTTAACCTCAGATCTTTAAAAGGATATTTCACGAGCATTTTATGTAAGAGTTACCATGTAACAGTACGTTACCATGCACGACTAACGCTCCCTTCTGCAGTATAGATGGAGACTTGGGGAACCATGAAAGGCTAAGCTTTCCCTGTACAAGCCCTGTGTCTTAATTTTGGTTTTTCAAGAAGAAAGAGGCCATTAAACTCTTCACACATAAACAGAACTAATAAAGTGATTACAGAGGAATCCAAAATTAGCATTTTAGTGACCCAACAGTTCTTATTTAAAGATGTCCTTTATTTTAATTTGAAAATATTATAATCTTTAATTAAAATGTTACTATTCCTAAGAATAATCCAGCCACTATTCACACACTATTTAGACAGCAAATATTCTTTAAGCAGATAATGAGAACATAAAGATGAAAGGCACTTACTCATTAGTCCTTCAGGGTCTAGAACGGAGAGAGAAGTCTATAAAGCAGTATTTGCTATTTTATAAATTATTTGAAGGCATTACTCTTTGTTATTTAGTAAGTGTAGATACCTGAAAATAGTTTAAATAAAACAAATGTTAAATCTGAAGCATAGAAGCATTTTTGAATAAATTAATTAGAATTAGTGCATGCCTTAAACTGGCATAGCGTATGTGTTCATTCTAATCAGTCAGGAATAGCTACAAGTTTAGCTGGTTCAGGCTTTGTGCTCAGCTCTGGGAATACGGTAGGTATAAGACAACATGGTCTTTTATGGAGCTTACAGCCTAGCAGAGAAACATGTTAAAATGAGTAATTTTTTTAGTTTAATTTTTAAATTTTTAAGTGTAATTATTACTTTTTTTTTTTTTTTTTTTTTTTTTTTTTTTTTTTTTTTTTTTTTTTTTTTTTTTTTTTTTTTTTTTTTTTTTTTTTTAGTATATTCACAAAATTGTGCAACCATCACCATTATCTAATTCTAGGACATTCTCATTCCCCACTTCCCTCAAAAAACTATTCCTATTAACAGTCACACCCCATATCTCCACCCCTCCCACCCCCTGGCAACCACTAACCTACTTTTTGTCTCTATGGAATTGCCTGTTCTAGACATTTCATATAAACAGGATCATACGACTTTGTGAACTTTTGTAACTGTCTTCTTTTACTTAGCATAATTTTTGGAGGTTCGTCTGCATTGTAGCATGTGTCAGTACTTCATTCCTTTTTCTGGCCCAGTAATATTCCATTGTGTGGATATACCATATTTGGTAATCCATTCATCAGTTGATGACGTTTGGATTGTGCCTATTTGGTTACTGTGAATAATGCTGCTGTAATGTAAACATTACTGAACAAGTTTTTCTATGGACAAAGCTTTGCTAGTCTTTTGGGTAGAAATTCTTAGAAGAGGAATTGTTGGGTCATACTGTAATTCTGCTTAACTTTTTGAACGATTGCCAAACTGTTTTTCTCAGTGGCTGAATTTTGCCTTCCCATCAGCAATGTAGGAGGGTTCCAAACTTTGTCATTTCTTGTCAACATTTGTTACTGTCTCCTTTATTTTACCCATCTAGTGTGTCTGAAGTGGTATGTGATTGTGATTTTGGTTTGCATTTCTCTAATGACTAGTGATGTTGAATGTCTTTTCATTGTTTATTGGTCATTGGTATATATTCTTTGGAGAAATTTTTCTTTAAGTCCTTTGTCCATTTTTAATTGGTGTATTGTCTTTTTATTGCTGAGTAAGAGATTTTAAATACACTCTGAACACACGTGCCCTATCTGATGTTTGATTTGTAAGTATTTTCTCCTCTGTGTGTTTTTTCACTTTCTCAGTAGTTTCCATTGAAGCACAGCAGTTTTTCATTTTAATGGGGTTGAATGTAAGTTTTTTTTTTTTTCTTTTACTGCTTGTGCTTTTAGTGTCATAATCCAAGAAACAGTTGCCTAACCCAAAGTCCTGAAGGTTTGTGCCCATTTTTTTCTCCTAACAGTTTTATAGTTGAAGTTCTTTAAGTCTTTGATCCATTTTGAGTTAGTATTTGTAAGGTAGGGTAAGGGTCCAACTTTATTCTTTTGCAGTTCCATGTGTCCCAGCAACATTTGTTGAAAAAAATATTTTTTCCCCATTAAGTTATCTTGGCACCCTTGTTGAAATCGGTTGGCTATAAATATAAGGGTTTATTTTGAACTCTTTAATTTATCCCACAGATCTATCTAATCCTTCCTTGAGCAACTACTATACTGTCTTGATTACTATAGCTTTGTAGGAAGTTTTGAAAAAGGGAAATATGAGTTCTTCAACTTTGTTGTTCTTTTTCAAGATTGTTTTGGCTGTTCTGCATCCCTTGCATTTCCATGGGAATTCTACAATTGGTTTGTCAATTTCTGCTAACAGGCTGCTAGAGTTTTGATAGACATTATCAATTTGAGGGGTATTACCATTTTAATAATAATGTCTTCTAATCCATAAACCTGGGCTTTCTTTTCATTTATTTACATCTTCTTTCATTTCTATCAACAGTATTTTTGTAGTTTTCAGTTTCTAAGACTTGCACTTTTTTTTGTATGTGGGTAGCTCCCTGGCTGGGAATCGAACCCAGGCCACAGCGCTGACAGCGCCAGCGCCAAAGCCTTAAGCCATTACACCACCAGGGAACTCCCTAAGACTTGCACTTCTTAAAAACTTTGTTCCTTAGGTATTTTATTCTTTTGATGGTATTGTAAATGGAGTTTTCTTAATCTATTATCAGATTGTTCATTGCAAGTATATAGAACGTAATTGATTTTTGTATATTGATCTTATATCCCGGAACCTATAACCTTTCTAAACTTATTAGTTAAAGTAGCTTTTTTGTGTATTCCTTAGGATTTCCTATATGAGGTTGGACAATTAATTTCATGAACTCACCCTAGAACTTCATACCTCATTACTGAGTATCACTACAGTCACCTTCAAAGTACTCTCCTTGGGAAGCTATGCACTGTCGCCAGCGCCTAGTCCACCCTTCAAAGCAATTTTGGAACTCTTTCTGGAATGGCCATCAGAGCCGTTCTCCAAAATCTGACAGTTAAGTTTGTGAACTTGCCACTGTGCACTTACATTTGCAGCACTGTACAAACAACTCAGTAAGGTGTCATAACCTTGGCAAGGTTGGGTACAATAGCTCTGATGGCTATTCCAGAAAAAGAGTTCCAAAGTTGCTTTGAAGGGTGGAGTTGGTGCTGGTGTTGGTGCTTAGCTTCCCAAGGAGAGTCCTTTGAAGGTGATTGTAGTGATGTTCAGCAGTGAGGTATAGGTAGCACTTTTTCTAGGATGAGTTCATAAAATTAATTGTCCAGCCTCATATACAAGATCATATTATTTGCAAGTAAAAATAATTTGATTTCTTCCTTTGTAATTTGAATGTCTTTTATTTCTTTTTCTTGACTAATTGCCTCACCTCATACTTCCAGAAAAGTGCAAAGAGTAGATATATATATATATATATCACTTGTTTCTGGTCTTGGGAGGAAAGAAACCATTAAGTACGATGTTAGCTGTGAGGTTTTTTTGTATATCCTTTGTCAGCTTGAGGACATTCCTTCCATTCCTAGTTTGTTGAGATTGAGTGTTTTTATAATGCAAGGGTATTGGATTTTGTCAGATGCTTTTTCTGTGTTGGTGTGATGGTTTTTGTCCTTAATTCTAGGTGTGTTGTATTGATTGGTTTTCATATGTTGAACCAGCTTTGTATTCTGGGATAAATACCACTTTGCCATGGTGTATAATTCTTTTTATGTGTTGCTAGATTCAGTTTGCAGATATTTTGTTGAGGATTATTGTTTCTGTATTCATATGGGATATTCGTCTTTAGTTTTCTTGTGATGTCTTTGCCTGATTTGGGTATTAGGATTGAACACACATCTAAATTACCTAATGAATATAAATTTCTTAATGAATGTTAGAAACAGTGGTATTTGGATTTATTTCTCATAAAGGGCTTCAATAAAACTTTATGATGCCTCTGGCCCCGCCCCATCCCATTGAGGATCAATGATCCTGGATAAACTTAATCTTCCAGAACTTTTTCATTAAAACCAGTTTAAGGAATCTGTGAGAGACAGATATTGATTGGCAAATGTCAATTAAGACAGGAGAAACTGATGGCTAGAAACTAATATTTTTTTCATCCTTGCAGCTTCATTAACAATCTCTTACATTCCTTTGCAGAAAAAAGATATTTTATACTTTCTGCAATGACTTTGGTAACAGTGTACATTACCCCTCAGACCTTCCTTTTCTAGGTTATATTAATTTTGTTTTAGGTGTAACTGTCAGTACCTGGTTGTCTTGTCTCTCTTGACTGTTCTTCCCTTTTTTCCTCCTCAGTACTGTAAGGTCTGTGGCTCCTCCACCAGGGCATGCTTGGGGCTTGTTTCAACAAGGCTCTAATGGTATTTGCTTTGAGTACTTTTATATAGCTATTTACCTATTTTCACACAATGTGAGTGGCTTACATGTGTGTTTTTTAGAGCTCCTCATTTCACTGAAGAGACCTTATTCCTAGGAAACATGATAGCTGGAAAGGAAGTAGTAATAGGTTAGGGTTTGCTACACTTTCAATGCAATTAAATTTATTTAGGCTTTAATCACTGAATAATGCTGGGCCATATATATTACTGTTCTGATGTCGTCAACTTTGGGGAAATTGACTTGATTCGATCCAAAATACCAGAATTGTCAACTTAGTTATATACTGTTAGATAGAATTTTAACTTTCAATTGACTCTAAGTATGTATTAAGGTAATAGTGTATTCTCTTCCCGATAGGAAAGCCTCCTGAAAAAACTACTCATAAGATCTTTAGTGGAATAAAAGGGGTGAATATTTTCCAAGTGTTGCAATAGTAATTCATACTTGCTGTCAGAGGGGAACAATTTCAGATGGCATGGAAGGGAATAAAGAAGCAAGTTAAACTCATCTGCAATCCTCCTATCCAGAGATAAAAACTGTTTACCAGATAGATATTCTTTCAGACTTCATCGTTAATAATACATGTGTAATTTTTTAAGTGGGATTATACTATGTGAATCTTTTGGTAACATTCTGTTTCAATTTATTATTGACATGTTTATGGTAATATAGAGCTACATCACTGTCTTTAATAGCTACATAATATTATTTTGCATAAATATATCCCAGTTTTACTTAATCAGAGTCACAGAGCTTTTAAAAGACAACTTGTTTAATCATGTTTTCAATAACTTGATTAATTACAGTTTTTTACTATGTGAAAATACCTGTCAAGTGTGTTGGAGTAGAGCGCTTTTCTACTTTTTTGGATTTAACTGTAGGTGAAATAGTCACATTAAAATTTGTGTGTCCCGTATTAATTAACCTATCGTTAATTTTACTTAGACTTTCTTCTTGGCTTTTGTGGTTCATCTCACATGTAGTAATTATCTGCCTGCACTCTGCCTATTCATGATGCATGCAAAACATGTAACATTTTGAAAAACTTGAATGTGCTGAGCCTTCAATTTGGCATCAGACATGGAGAGTATGAGTTTTATCAATTGGAAGCCTGTGTTAAAATCCATGTGCTATCATTTATTAATTAAGTGATCTAGGTACAGTCATGTAAGAGCTGAATCTCACTTTTTTGTCTGAAAGCCTGCCTCATAGGGTTTTAATAATTCAAAGAGATAATGTTGTATAGCAGTGTTTGGCATAATGTAAGTGTCCAGTAAATATTGACTCAGAAATAAAGGGAAGTATGGAGAATGTTGGTCAGCAACCTGGAAACCATTTCTAAAACATCTATCAGGTTTAAACAATGTGTAACTTTTCAATCTCTCTCTCTCTCTTTTTTTTTTTTAGCTTCTTTCATACTGTTGCCATAATGATACAGTTTATAATCACTTGAAAAATTGTAGGAATGTGAATTTATTTTTCTAAAGTTTTAATAATATTCGACACTTAAATGTTTTTAGGAAGGTTCACTTCAAAAGAATTAATAAAAATAATTCTCTCTCCCCTACAAATTTAAATCTAAAAAGGAAGGAGATATTTTTAAAATTATATTTGGCACTCATAATACAGCAATAAAATCTCATTGATTTGGACCCACTGATTGCCAATTTGAATGCAGGACTGATACATCATACCTTTGTGCTAACTGTGAATGATGTTTGTTTCTGAAGGGGGAAAAATCATTTATCTAGTACCCTACTTATTGATGATAAAATTTGAGAGAAATTGGAGTTTTATTCAGAGTTGTAAAACTGCAGATTTAGTGCAAAGAGTCTCTCGAACCCCATGCAGTCACTGATAGTTCCTTCCACCATATCATCTATATAGAAATCAAACTAATTATAAATAATTCTTATCTAGTCATTGAGACTGTTGGGACTGTAACTCTATTATATTAGGTTACTTGATTGGACACTAATTTATGTTGTGCATACCCCTCAAGTCATTTATTACATAAATCAGGTTTTACTGAGTAGTTTTTAATGATAAAGAATATTGAGGATATCTGCATTTATTTTAACTTATCACCAGTAGTACTGATTTTGAAGCTTAATAAATGTTTTGGATCACTTTGAGAACTAGATGTTTTTATAAATGAGCATTTGTTCATATAAAAATAATTTGATGTGTACCTAACTTGCTGATCTTCTGGGTTCTCAACTTTTATTTACCATATAATGATGAAAAGTCACATAGCTTTTAAAACCCTTTTCCACATGGTTAATAAAGTAACATATGTTTATGATATAACAGTGATATGATTTATTAACTTACAAGTTAATCATAACTTTATATATTTACTATTTGAAATATCTGAATAACAAAGGTGATAGTGATTGTGGTGGTATTCATCATCATCATCATCATCATCATTATCATCATCATCATCATAAATAACAACCCTGATCTTTATTAAGAATTTATTACATGCTATGTACTGTATTGAAACACATTATATTATCTTATTAATAAAATATTTTAATTCATTATCTCATTTAATCCTCATAACATCCCAATAAGAGCATTCCTATTTTGTATACACATTTTGCAGATGAAGAAACTGAAGTGTAGAGGGATTTGGTGACTTGCTTGGGGTCACATAGTTAGTACTTAGTTAGGCCCGTATGTGAATATAGGTGATCCAGCTCCAGAACCTCTTGTCTTATACAAGCCATTGCTGTGGGGCATGGAAAGCCTCCCAGGAAAGAATTGTGTTACTGAGGGCTGTCTTCATCATTGCTTCCCCTAACCTCTCACTGTACCCTGTTTTTCAAAGCTACATTAATTATTAGAACCATTGCTAGCAGAGACTTACAATTAGGCCTGCACCATTAGATTTTCTAGATCCCACTCATTCTTCAAGACCCAGCTTAATTTTTCTTTCACAATGTCTTAAAATTTCCTCCAGTTATTTTTTTCCTTTTTGGAATTCTCACAACAGTGCAATATATACTTTATAATTTTATTGACATTGTTTTCATGTCTTACGATTTTCCTAGAATTGTAGTATTTTAGAGTTGGACAGGACCTTAAGGAAAAGTTCATATACCGCTTTTAAGGTTTTCTAATTCACTCTACTAGGTTGAGTTCTTGAACAGTATCAACTCAGTGTTTGCTGAATGTCAGGAAACTATTAGCATTGCTATTATCTCTTTATTCAGTCTGACATTCATGATGCCATTGTAACAGCATAGATACACTGTTTCAAGTTCTGGTCACTCTGCAGTTGTGCATTTTTTTTACTATAAGAATGCCCTTCCCAGTTATTCTCAATCCACAGAGAGATAAAGTATATTTTGCTTGTGAATTCGAGAGCCCTTTGGCACACTGCAGAATTCTCCCTGAACTTGAGACCACAGGCCTGTGGTTATTTGATTCTCACAGTGGCCCTGTGACCATAGGCCAAAAACAAACTAGCTAAGTTAAGTTTTGTCTGACTCCTTACTATTAATATTAATGAACATTATATAATGGTATAATACATTTAGGTTTTTTTTTTTCTTTGACACCTAAATTTTTATGGTACTGTAATTATCTATTCCTAGAGGGAAGTAGCTTTTCAGATAATCTAAAGGCTGTTTTTCTCTGTCTTTTGCTTTGGTGGAAATTTTTGTTTTAATGATAGCCAGGTTAGGCTACAACTTAATGTTAAGTTTCTCAAAGCGAGATCTCTTAAAAGCAGAGCCATAAAACTCATATGTGTGATTTTTAGTAGTTTAAATTTCTTAACATTTTTTGAATTAGTGATTTTTCTGAAGAGAAATATATTTTTATATCACTGAGGTATCTCATTTTAGTGAGTGTGTTAAGATTTTTTCCTAATGAGTGTGAGTGTGTATGTGTGTACATAATGATACAGTTTATAATCACTTGAAAAATTGTAGGAATATGAATTTATTTTCCTAAAGTTTTAATAATATTCAACACTTAAATGTTTCTAGGAAGGATCACTTTAAAAGAATTAATAAAAAAATTTAGTTCTCTCTCCCCCAGAAATTTAAATCTAAAAAGGGAGGAGATATTTTCAGTACATACACACACATCATGCATTGTGTGAAGGTGAAAACTTCCAGATGATTTTTAAGGAAACTCTTGTTTTGCATTAGAAGTTGGTTATGTTGGGCTTGAGAGATTTAATAACCTTTCATAGCCAGAATGATTTGGACATGTGGGAAATAGATTTGCATGAAAAAACATTTCATAGTAAATAGAAATAGATGCAGGTATTATCCTAATATACACCTTAGACTGAATTTAAAGTGTAGCTTATATAGTTAATCTTTCTTTAACAGTTTAGGTTTTAGCTTTACTTTATCTACAGACCTTTGTAATTTTTGTGGGTGGAGCAAAATTTAAATGTGCCAAATCCAAATGGATAAAAAAATGTTCTAATTTCAGATTTCTTCTTTTTAAATTTTTAGTTATTGACCTCCTCTACTGGAGAGACATTAAGAAGACTGGAGTGGTGTTTGGTGCCAGCCTATTCCTGCTACTTTCCTTGACAGTGTTCAGCATTGTGAGTGTAACGGCCTACATTGCCTTGGCCCTGCTCTCTGTGACTATCAGCTTTAGGATATATAAGGGTGTGATCCAAGCTATCCAGAAATCAGATGAAGGCCACCCATTCAGGTGAGATATCTGGAAAACAAGGCATACTTTGGCAACACTGTAAACAGGATTGGTACTGAAGACTTCATTCTACTATCTGTAGAGTTATAGGCATTTTTTTACTGCTGAAAGATAATTGCAAATTTTTGCTAAAAAGCTATGCCAAAAATCTGCTTTTGAGATTTCCTAAAGGTCATTTCATAGGCTTATAATGGAAAAGACTGGGTTTATATATCACTAGCCTAACTATATACTACTTGTTAGTAATATTTATTTATAAGTAGGTATTGGTTATCTAATTTTACTTCAATGAAAGCTGTATCTTTTTAACATAGTTAGGTTTGGTGAGAGTTATATTTTCTTTATTATTTACATTTTATGTTATCTGGTATTAGTAGTGTGTTTTTGTTTTTCTGTTACACTTTCTTGTTATGCCTGTATCTTTTCTCACTATTCCTTCTCTATCTAGTTTCTTCTTCTCATTTCATAATGTATTACTTTTGTATTATCCTTTGGAGAGCTCCTTTATTTCAGCATCTTCTTGTCTCTAAACTATCATTTTTCTCCTCTTATTTTTACATGTGCACAAAGATTGTCCAAAAAGTATCCAGCCATGTAATATGAAAAATAGAGGCATTTATGGCTGCATTTTTTCCAAACAGCCCTCATATATCTAATTGCTAATAGGACACACCTTATCTTGAGTCTTTAGTGTGTTTTTCCCCCTTTTAAAATAAATCAGGATATAATTCACATATTATAAAATAAAGTGTTTTTTAGTATATTCACAGAATTGTACAAACATCACCATTTAATTCCAGACATTTTCATCACATCAAAAAGGCACTTTGTACCCATTAGCAGTCACTCCCCACCCAGCCCCAACAACCATTAACATCATCATATCTTCAAATGAACCTTTTTTCTTCAAACTTGTCATGTTCTAAAATAGTACCACTATTATCCAAATTTCAGGCTCCCAGGTTTGATGTTATCTTTGTTTCCATCATCTGTAAAGAAAATTACTAAATGTTGTTTTCCCTGCATCCTCAGTGTAGACTAGGCATCTAGGCATCTAGTCATGGATCAAATCCAGTCTGCTGCCAGCTTTTGTAAATAAAGTTTTATTGGAACACTATTAGATGCTTTCACACTGTCATAGCAGTGTTAGGTAGTTGTGATGGAGACTATATAAAATTCAAAGGCTAAAAGACTTACTTACTACCTGGCCCTTTACAGAAGTTCGCCTACCCCTGGCTGGACTTCATTTGATACCAAATTGGCCTCTGGTTACCTCACATTACTTTAACTCTTATAGATGTCAGACTAATTTTTCTCAAACAACACCTTTATCATATTTTTAGGCACAGAGGCTTTCTGTTTATTTTAGGATGAAATCCACGTATCTTTGTCTTGTCTCTCATTTACCTCTTCTAGGGTTTTCTGCCCGTTTTCATGCTGCCTTTTTAGCTTCCCAGATGCCCTACTCTGTCACATTTTATTTGGTTCTATGTTTGCTTTCAAAACCTAGCTCTTTGAAGAGGCTTCCCTAATCCTGACTCAGAATGATCTGAGGATTCATTTTCTGTTACACTAAGTATGGCTTTGAAATGTTCTCTAATAGTTTTATATACAGATACCATTTTTTTCAAATAGGTTGTGAACATTTAAAAACTACTTTTGCAAGGCAATTATCTGTTTGGGCATGAATGAGTCCTAGAACATTATCCAGTTGAGGTTAATGGGTAAACATAAATTTGTTTTTGAGCTTTACAACAAGAGACCTACTAAATTATTTTGATTATTGTAAAGACTGGTGATTTGTTTCTCTCCTGCATTCCCTTCATATTGATGAAGTAATTATGTTACATAAGTTTAGGGGAGAGACCAACATTTGTTAAGTGACTCGTATGTGTCACTTTTATGTACAGATTTAATTTTCATGACAACTCTGTGAGATAAATAGTGTTACTCACTTTTACAGAGGAGGAAACAAACTTACAATTCAGTAAGTTGGAATAGCTCCTTCAAAATGGAGGGCCATATTATGCCACAAATCATAAAGGAATGTGAGTTTTAGTTATATTGAAATAGCTAAAAGTATTCCAAGCCAAAACTTCTAAATTATCTGCAATATAAATTTTATACATACTGGATTTTTAAAAAGACTTCTGAAAAGAAACAGTGATTTCTGTATTTTTTTCCTTAGAAACTTTATTCTTAGCACAAAGGCTAAGTCATCGTAAGTCATTATAGTTATTATAAAGTATATTCAGTCAGCATCCTAGTTTAAGCCAAGTTTTTCCAAGTTCTCCATTCATACTAGTGAAGATGATATACAGTTCATGTGAGTGAAGATGATATACAGTTCATATATAAGACTTGTGGTTATTGAAAAAGAGCAGTGACAGTGCTGGCAGTGCATTAATATCACATAGATACCAGTTAAATGAATGTAACAATCCACAGGATGTCAGTGATGGAAAGGGCTACCTTTGTGCTTGCTGGCCAGGCATCTTGTCTTCAGCAACAACAAAAGCAGAATACCATCTGAAGTTATGTCAGCCACTTTTCTATGTTTATCAAAGCTACATAAATAAATTATTGCTGATTTAAGGGGAGCTATAAATCTTTGACCATTTTTAACTTGCTATAATAGCTTAGTACTTGTTAGTTAATAACAACAAACTATGTGCTATTATAGATTATTGTACTAGTAAAGATACATTCTGGGTCCTTAACAGTTTATACTCTAGTAGGAAAAATGTACAAGTGTACACATGTCCATATTTCAGGGCTGGATATGGAAAGTACCGTAAGAGTAATACATAAGAAAGCATTGTTAGAGTTATATAGTAGCGTCTTGGGAAGAGAGAGCAGAAAATGCCTCATGTATAGGTGGGATTTGAGATGGGGCTGACTGAGTGGATATGCCTTCACCAAAGGTGAGAGGAGAGCTTTGTGGATTGGGAAAACTATATGATTAACAAAGTCATTAAGATTAAAAAGTGTTTGACAAATGGCTCATTTTTGGCTGCAACAGAATTGAGTAGTAGGAAGTAAGGTTGCAAAGATTTAGTAGGACTCTGGTTGAAAAGTTGGGATCGTAGAGTTACAGAATGTTTGAGCCCGATGGGATTTAAGATCTATTTCTCTAATTTTATACAGACTTGGAGCTATGACCCAGACAAGCCTTTTGCAAGGTTACATAGCTAGGTAATAGCAGGTCTCCTAACTGCCACCTGAGTTCAGTTTAAATAGCAGCACTGTCCAGGATAGCTCGAATAAAACTAATTTGCCATTGGCTGAAGAGACTGGATTAGGATGCAGACAGATTAGAGATTTGTTTGGAGACTGATAGGATATTCCAGTTTATAATCAGTGAGCACTTAAACTAGAGTGATGGCATAGGGAATATAGAAATGAGGAGACATAATTGGAGCACATTGCAGAGGTAAAACTATGGAGAAAAGGAGTTACCAAAGAGTACTGTTATTTCTGGTTTAAGCAATTAATGTCCACTGATGTGGGGAAGTGATGAGGAGGGACTGAATAAGAAGCTACTTCCCAAAGAAGCTTGTGAATGCTTAGCACTTTTGATACAGTTCTCTGCCAAAATAGAATGGCTTCTTTGAAATAATAACTAATGAAGCAATTCTTTGCATTTCTGCAGACTTGACTTTCTTTTTCCCCATTAGAGTTGTCTTCTTAAATTTGACAATTCCTAATCTATAACATTTCATTATAGATTAGGGTATCTAAATGGGCAGTAACTATTATGTTTTACTGGGATTACCACTATACTTCTGACAGCCATTTCACAATCTGGGGCTTGACATATTGGTGGTTTTCCTAAAGATTAGGCCGAGAGAGTGTAGTATTTGGCAATGAATAGGATCTTCGTTAGGAAAACTTGAGGAGACAACGTAATGTCAACTTGAAGGAGAAAAACAAATCCATAATAATGACTACCATTAATTGAGTACTCACTTTGCATCTGATTGTATTAAGTGCTTTATTCATTGAATTCTTATGATAAGCTCCATTTTATAAATGAGAAAACTGAAGTTTAGTGGGAGGACTAAAGAGGGAAGACTTCAAAGTTACACAGCTAGGTAAATGGCAGAGCTTGATTCAAGCTCAATCAGTCTGGCTTCAAAGCATACCCTTTTCTCTATGCTTGTCAGCTGTAAGCACATGTCACTGAACTACGTCAGTGACAGTTGTGGTGTGTTTTGTTTTCTAGGGCATATTTGGAATCTGAAGTCGCTATATCTGAGGCATTGGTTCAGAAATACAGTAATTCTGCTCTTGGTCATGTGAACTGCACAATAAAAGAACTCAGGCGCCTCTTCTTAGTAGATGATTTAGTTGATTCTCTGAAGGTAAGTTTATTTACTTTTCCATTTTGAAATACCCAGAATTTAATATTGAAAGAGTTAGTGTCAAATTCTATTTTTCTATATTAAAGTGAATAATAAAGATGTAATGAAATTATGTTATATTAAACTTGGGTTTCAAAATTTAGAATCCAATCAGATATTTAAGATGGAGGAAAGTACTTTTTCTTTTCATAGGAAAATAAGTTATAAATTCATATTTTTGGAAAACATAAAAATTAAAAGTAAGAAATTTAAAGGGAATTTTGACAGTAAGAGTAAAGATTATCCAATAGATTTAATACCATATGTGATTTAATTTGTTTGACCTTTGTTTTAGAATCTAGCACTTAATTTCTTACCTTGTGTGTGATTCATATACACACACAAGCTATTTCACATCTTGGACTCTTTCTTGGTGTGTTTATTCTGGTGAAACTTTAATATTCCAAAACCTCTCAACTAATCTTCAGTAGGTAATCATTGCAAGTTTTTCTTTACATTTTGGATCTTACTGCATAGCAGCTGTTAAAGTCTCACCTTGTAAATAAACTTTCCCAAAGTTCAGACTGACTCAAACCACTAAACAGTCATGTAGCATGAGCCCTAAACACTGGGACTCTGGGATTTTAGTGCTTTTCCTTTTGGCGTTTGTGGGTTTTTTTTGTGTTATTACCTGTGATTCTGCTTAACACAGACTCAATTCCAATCTAAGCCTTTGTAGAAATGTACTATGGTAGTAATTATTGTGTTTTTTTCTTTTCCAACAGTAATGTACTGATTTACAATTTATCATGCAAGCCACGGATAGCGTAGCAATAGGATGATTGGGCCTTTAGATCCAGTGAAACAATTTCTGAACTGGTCAGAATAGGTTTCAATGCCCATTCTGTTTTTTAACAAACATCTTAGCCTTAATAAGCCAGTAGGAGAACTTTATTTTCAGCTGTGTGCTTTCTCAGTTTAAGACCTGGAATCCCAGTTAGTTACTAATACATTAATGGTAAATAATTGAGTTTCGTTTTCTTATTATCTCTTTTGTATACAGTGCCTGCATTTAGTGATTTATTTTGTGCTTTGATAACAATTTGTAAATCAAAAGATTGTGGTTCTGTTATTTGGGATGTTTAATTAATTGCCTTCAAAGGAAAACAAAAATATAATGGAGAAATGAAATAGAATCTTGTACATAAGAGCCCTAGAAGAAATCACTTCCTATTCATTGAAGTGGTAATTGCTACATAGAGCTTGACTGTTGGGACAGAACATGTGTGAAAAATTTTTGAGGAGAAAGTATTAGTGCAGTTTAAGATGAAGGGTTTGCGGGTGGAAATTGAGAAGAAACTAAATAGTGATACAAAGCTTCAAACAGCAAAGGATCGTATCTGACATTAGCAGTCAAAAATTGGTGTTGGGGGTGACTTCATATAAAGGCATTATGAATCTTGATAGAGGAGAGTCATTGTTTTTGTAGACTTAATAAAAACAGCAACAGATAGAAACCAAAAGTCATCCTTCATGTTTGCATGGTATAGCTGAAGACAGCTGTATATGCCTATAATTTAACATTTTTCTTGAGCGAAGAGGCATTCTTGGGAAAAATGTTTAAAAATAAAGTGAAACAAATTGATCTGGGAATGGTTAATTAGGTTCCAGTTTTTATGGGTTTGAGTTTAAAGTTTCCACTTGTCTTTAATCTAAAGAAAACTTCCTGTTCTTTCAGAGTTTATTGTCATCTATACACAGTCCTATGTGTAGACAGTGATATAGGTGTGGAAATATTTGCAAAGGCTAGAGGAGTGAGAAAAAGGTAAAGGAGGCCTGATTAAATATTTAAAAAACCTTTTAAATTTGTTTTGCACAGATGTTTCCAAGTAGGATATGAGGAAATTTTGTGAATTAATGACTTTTATGAGATAAAGAGTATCATTTTGCTGTTAAATCTCATTTTTAATTTCTTTAGAAAATTACCTTGCTTTTGAAAAAGCAATTATGTTATTCATGAAGACTAGCAAAAATGAATTTGATAAATTCTTGAGTCAGTTTGCTAATTTGAAAGTAACAGAAAATGTAACATAGTAAGATAGATTTACTTTATGGAACACTGTTTTTATGAAGTTTTCTTATATTTTAAAAATATTCTTTGTTTCCTAATATTGGGGGGGAAAGGCTGCATTAAAATGATAATTTACTACTTTTTTTCCTTAAGGATTACCAGTACTTTGGAAAAGAAAAAGTTAAAGAAGAAAATTTATATGAATGGTTTTCCTGAGTAGTGTTTTTTTTGTTAACCTAGAGCTCAAGGAAAGCCACTTGGTGACTTCCCCAGAAGGCAGTTCTTTCAGGGCTCCAAGTAAATAACAGTTGTTTCAACATGCTAGCACGTAGAGTGAACTGTGCAGTTAAGGTCTCAAAACTGGTTGAGGCGAAAGAGTAAGGCAGGGGAACTTTATCTCCAGATGCAAAGATGATGGGTACAAAGTGCTTGGTAATTCAGGTGCACATTCTGATAATGTACCTGAAGGGTTTTCCTTGATAAACCTTGTGGTTCTGCTAGCTACCTGGGGAGACTTTAGTTAAACCTTTTCTTACTATCATTATGTATTTAGTAGTACAGATTCCGTGTTTGTTTCCACACATTAAGGGTACTGTAGGACACAGCATACTTGCTTCAAAAGTCTTTTATTGAAAAAAGCTTATAAAAAAACTTGACATCTTGGCTGTTAATAAAAATGACTAAACAGTATTCCCTTTCTACAGAAAGTTCCTTGAGCATTTGCCACTCTTAAGCCCCTGAGTTTCTGTCTGTATAGAGCATTTTTAAAAAGAAAATAACTTTCTTTTGACTCTATTACTTTTTGCATTTTTAGCTGCAGCAACTTTTAGGAGAGTCACATTATATTTTATCTCACTAAAGTAAGCAAAAAATGGTTTTTTTAATTCTCTTCATTTTTTCTCTACTTTTTCAATTTAAAGGAAAAATCAATTTGCCTTTGTTTCCTTATATTCAGATTTTAAATCTGGAAAATTTGCTAATAAATAGCTCTAACTTCAGTTTTCAGATGAATTTGTGGAACACTGACTTTTAATTTTATAGGAACCAATTTTTTATTGGAATTACATTGATTTCATATTGTTCATAGCTAGAAAAATGGAAATTACCCTAATTTCAAGAAAATGCAGTAGGAATTAGTCTCAATTTTTTTCATTTAAAAAGCAGACAGTATATCAATCTCTGGCTTATTTAAAATAGCTTTTAAACAAAAATTTTAAAAAGATTTCTCTATAACTCACTGTCTTCATAAATGTTTGGTGCCTTCAAATTTATATAATCTGCACTTTTAGATTCTGGGTCACAATTACCACTACTTCTATTTGAAACGTTCTTCCTCAGAAATTGAAAATTTTAGAGCCACTCTTATTAACATGTAAAACTTTTTCTTCTCCTTACTTACTACCTTTTTGGGGTCTGTATGAGAAAGGAGCCTATTCTTTCAAATGTGATCAAAGAAATAACCAAATTCCAAGGTTTATTAGGCCTTATGAAAAAGACCCGATGGGAGATGGTGGTTATCATTGTGCCTGGTCTAGGTTTCCTCCAGTGGTTGAATTGGACAAATGAAAAGTGGTCTGCAGGTTTCTCCTTTTAAATTCTGTGTACTCATCCCATTTGTTTTGCTTCTTTGCAGTTAACTACATCTAATTCCTAGAAAAGATTTCAAGTATCCATAGCTTGAGCAACTATCTCTAGTTAATTATGGGCAAAATTACTGACAAAACGATCCAAATTTCATTTTGTAGAACTTATTTCAAACATCAGTATAAAATTTTACCACAGCCAAATGTTTTGATCAATCCTCAGGCTTTGTTTTAAATGTTACAGTTTGTAAATTGAGTGCCAGACATAGGTTGGGGGAAGAAAATGAATGAAAGGGAAGTAAAGGAGGAATGTTCTCTAGTAAAATTAAGTTACAAAAGCTGTGTACGAGGTCAAACAATTAATTTTGCGAACTTGTCCTAGAAGAAGTGCTACCTACCTCAATGCTAAAATATCACTACAGTAAAAGCACACGGTGGCAAGTTTGCGAACTTGATTGTCAGATATTGGGGAAGACAGCGGCTCTGATGGCCGATCCAGAAAAAGAGTTGCATGATTGCTTTGAAGGGTGGACTAGGCGCTGGCGTCAGTGCATAGCTTCCCAAGGGGAGTACTTTGAAGGTGACTGTAGTGATATTCAGCAGTGAGGTATGTAGCACTTTTTCTAGGATGAGTTCGCAAAATTAATTGTCCAACCTCATATGTATCCTTTCCTCGGAGAGTCTAAGATATGTTAGTTTACTAGTACCTGAGAAGTCAGAAAGGCTGGATAACTTTATTTAACCTAATATTTGTCAACTTGTTAAATAACACCCATTACCACCAGAAAACCGATAATAAGATAGTTGAACAAATTTAAACCACCTTGTTCAGTTGTAATTCCGTTTCTGTGATTGACCTTCTGTGTAAGGGATCTCTGATAGAGCCTCTTGTTTTAAAATAGTGGTTTTCAGTCTTGGCAGCACATGGGAACCATCTGGGGAGCTATAAAATTTACTGATATCTGGGAAGGGGGAGAGCAGGGGACTCCATCCCCTAAAACTGTGATTTAATTTTTCTGGGGAAATCACACTTTTTAAAAGTTGTGGTATTAAGCTGTAACATCTGGGCTATAGTTTCTCCCCACTGTCACTTCCCTCCCTATCATAAAAGAAAAGCATATGGCAGTCCCCATTGGGGCTACTTGAGTAAGGCTCTGGGCATTATTAGAAGGTTCCTCCTGCCTTTAGAAACCTCAGATCCCAAGAAAAAGTCTAAAATGTTTATTTACAAGATACTAAGACCAGGAGTTTTAGGCGGACATTCTTACGTTTTTGACACATGGCTTTGGGTGATAAAGACTAGGTTCTATATGACAGTAGTTCTGTGACTTTCAGTGAAAATAAATGTTAAAATTGTAAGAAAATTTCTACCTGTAGTTGCCTAATCATCAGGAAACCATCATGTTCTAGAATACAGTCTTAAATCTGGAAGTGAGCAAAACAAGGCCTGAAGTCCAGAAATAGCTGACCCAAAAGAACATGAAAATCAAGCCCTTGTGTGCTTATGAGGTTATTAACATACACATTTTTTATTGTTCAATTTATTGGGCTAACATTGGTTAGTAAAAATTACATGGGTTCCAGGTGTATAATTCTACTTAAAATGTATCGTCTGTGCGTGTGTATGTGTTCACCGCCCTGGGTCAGCTCTCTTTCCATCAACAACATACACATTTTGACAGTTTCCTTTTTGGTTTCTTTGGTTCACAGAAAACTTAGAAGGGGAAGTGGGCTGGGGGAAATGTCGAGACAGTCAAAATGATATTAATGGATGAGGCTGAAGATGGCAAAATACGTCAAATACTTTCCAGTATTTAAAAATGCAGAAAAAGTTTGAAAATGTCAGAATTGCCAAAGTAATTTCTGAAATTCTGTTAAGCAACCTCCATTTTCTTTAAAAATGCCCCACCTCAATGAGACATCATCTAATAAAAATCTGCATTGTTCAGTTTAATTCCCTGTTCCCCTGGATAAAAGACAAACAAGCCATGGCCTTTGCCCTCTTTCAGCGTTTATTAGAGCTTCATTGTACTTTGGCCCTCTTTTCTTCGGGCCTCACAGAGAGATGAGCTTTGACTTCCAGTTAATTTGCATTGGCTATAATGTTGCAAAGTATTTGCATGGAATAGCATAGGATCCGTAGGTCCAAAATGAGACCTGCCTTTTTTTTTTTTTAAGTGTTTATTGACCCTTTTTCTGTGTCTTTATGGTAGGATGCACATTTGTGATGAATTCTCATTAATAAAGGTTACTTTGCAGGTGGTTCTACAGTATAGCTACAGAAGAGAGAGATTCTGGAGTCAGATAAATCTGAGACCACTGTGACCTCTGGTCTAGCAACTTGGCTTATTGATTTCCTCCTCTATAGGGATAATAACAGTACTTAACTCTTGGGGGTTATAATGAAATAAATTACTTACCTAATGTATATATTTTTAAAATGGTAGTTGCTGTTGTTGTTATGTAACAGTTACAGTAATTGTGCAAGAACTCAATGCTGGTTCTTACTGCTACTACTTTCTCTTCTTATGGCATGTTCTCTGGAAATCCTAACTCAGTTTTTCGTTTTGGGCCTTTGAAGTGTTAAATTTCCTCCACATTTAGATGCAACAATTAAACGTTCTGTGATAACATGTAAAATGTGATTTTCTGGTTTCTCTTTTAAAATGGGAAAATTTGGCCACATTGGCCTGTAATACCTGCATGGCTACAGTCTGTGCAGCTGGGTCATGGATGCCTCCTTGAGAGGTAGAATGCATATATCTGTTTGCCTCAGTCCTCATTGAGCTTCCTCATGCCATTTATGTCACTTGCCTGGCCCCACAGGCATTTGAGGCCTCCTTCTCTTCCTCTCTTTGCCTCTGGAGAGCCTGGCTTTTAGGAAGAGTGTTCTCCAAGAGGCAAGTGACACTTGAGCCCCTTAGATAGCCTAGGTGTGAAGTCTTGGGCTTCTTTCCTTGTGGATTTGGAATATGACCTTGTCAGTGACTCAGTGACCAAATTAGGACTTATTTTTAGCCTGTGTGTGTTAGTATCTGAATTCTGTCTTGGTGGGGTATCTTTATTGCTAAAGCAATTTCTTCTAAAAGGTGGGAGGTGGACTCTTTTCCTCTAGACTTGTGGATAGTGATGGATGAAAATAGCTCTTGCTCTATAGTAAACCTGCTCAAGTGCAGAAGTTATATTTAGCTTCTGCCATAGGAGTGTATGAAACTATGTGAGGGAAAAGGCTTGCTAACTAGAGTCAGGCTTTAAACCTTTACCAGTAGTTTGCACAGCAGTTGCTACGACCACGACAGAATTTTAATTTTTGATTTTCCTTTGACAGGTGTTAAAAGTGCTTGACACGCACTCGCTTGAACATAAGTTAAAGTCAGTTGTAGGGATAGCCAGACTGTTGCTATTTTGTAGAACTGGCAGTTGGTAAAGAAATCCAGTGTCCTCCTAATCTGTAGTAAATATGCTTACTAGAATTTGAACATCATAATACTGCTCAGTACCTTGCTGATAGTAGGCATCCAGTCAGGCATTCAAACAGATTCTGTTGAATGAACGAATATATGGAGAAAGATGCTTTTAGATCAAGGGTCAGCAAACTACTGTCTGTCTGGCCCATGGCTTGCTTTGTATAGCCTGGGAACTACAAATGGTTTTTACATTTTTAAAGGATAATATTCAAAGAATATTCAAAGATAATATTCAAAGAATATGTGACAGAGAGTCCTTATGGTCCACAAATCCTAAAATCTTTATCATTTATTATACTTTACAGAAAAAGTTTGCCAGTCTCTGCTTTAGATAGATGGAGGGCTAATTCCTTTCCTTTTCATGTGCACTGTGTTATGTACCTAAATAATCGTCGTAGATTGTGGCGTCGTGGTGATATGTTTTACTTACTAAATAGGGCAGAGTGATTGCCAGATACCTGAAGGCTTTTAATAGGAAGCAAAGGAATCGCTGATGATGAATATTTAATAAAATCAAGACTGACTGTGTGTCTATAAGTCCTCAACAACTTCTGTGAACTGTCATTGAGTCTTTGTACTATGACATGCAGTTTTTGAACTGGAAGAAAACTTCAAAATTCTCTTGTCCAGTCATTCATGAATAAATGTATGGAGAGGAAATGAAAGAATTCTCAAAACGAAATCACTTTTGAAGCAAAATCTTTCCCAGGCTGCCATATTTGATGATTTAAAAAATTGTACCTAGATTTTGAAGCCAGGATTACTAAAATAAGAGAGTTTGGTCTGTTCATGCCGTCCCCAGGCCCTGGAGGGGACAGTGGAGAGTATTACCTGGGGCAAGTTAATAACCTCTGTGTCCTGTAGTGTTGGCATCTGCTGTGGTAGTGATGGTAGTGCCTACCTCAGAAAGTTAAGAGGATAAATGAGTTTATACTTGTAAAGCATTTAAAACAGTGCCTGGCACTAATATATAAGAACTATATCAGTATTTGTTAAATAAATCAGGAAGGCAGCGGCTAAAGAAGAATGTTGGTCAATTTTATTAGTAGGTATAGAAATGTTGAGGAGGCCTCACCCCAGGGTTAACTATGCCTGTTAAGACATGTGTCACTGGGCAAACAGTTCCTCTGATTTTTTAATAAAATGCTAGAGGTGATATTTTTGGTGCCTGAAACCTAGTCTCCTTAAAAATAAGTACTCCCTGCCCCATTGTTACTTATTCAAAATGTATGAGTTTTAATGTTTGAATTATTCAGCTCATGTTGATCTTAAGGCACTTTATTTGTTATTACTTTAAAATCAGTTCTAATAGCAAACCCTTATAGTTACCTTTTCAGTCTTCCCGTTTGAGAGCTAAATGCTGTATTAGAACTGGAGAGGTAGTGTACATTTGGCATATTTTCTCATCTCGGAGAAAACAGAATCAACTATCTGGTAGGGTGATCCAGAGAAAATGAGTCAAAACTATGAATAGTTTTAAATAGGATTCTAAAGTTCTCATTTAAAACCAGTGACTTACAAATGAAGTATCCGTATTCTTTACCAAGTCTCCAAGGAATATACCTCTAGTAGGGTGGCATTTAAATGAGATGTTTTATTTGAAAGCTTAAATTAAGAAACTTGAATTTTGTTTTTAATAGGCTAACATTATTTTCTTACAGTTTGCAGTGTTGATGTGGGTATTTACCTATGTTGGTGCCTTGTTCAATGGTCTGACACTACTGATTTTGGGTAAGTCGGCAAAAGCATTCGAATGAAGAATTGCAGGAAGAAAATTGTGTGCAAGGAGCTTAAGGGATTTTAGTGGAGAATATCCTTATATTGTAGGAAAAAATAGGATGTACGTTGGAGGTAGTGATCTCTTTAAATAAATTGTTGATGCTGTTTATTGAAATGCTCCTTTAGTTCTTAAAGACTGCTCTAATTAAGAGTGATAAAAGCAGATCAAGGGTGGCCTTATCTGATGGTACAATCACAAATCTACCTACCCAGGGATACCTGTGTTCATAAAGTCTGTGTCACGTGATTTGAAGCCAGGAATGGTTGTTACAGCCTCCCTTGGTTTACTCATTGCTCCAGAACTCCCACCACCACCCCCTGCCCCCCAGAGTACTGTGTGTGAGTCATTAGGAACACTGTTTGGCAAGCTTAAGAGTGTTAACAGTTTGATAGCTTTTTTAGTGTTTGTTCCCTAAATCATACCAGTCTATTTTAAAGATTGTGTATTTGCTTTTTCAGCTCTGATTTCACTCTTCAGCGTTCCTGTTATTTATGAGCGGCATCAGGTAATTTCCTAACTGTAGATTTCAGAATACAGAACTCACTTGATTGTGTGGAACTTAGAAATGAATCACCCCAATTTCCAAAGTCATATGAAATTGAGAAATGTGGTGGTTGCTTAAGCCTTTAATTTGCTGGATCATATAGTACAGATGCCTCAGCAATGGTAATTTTCTAATAACTCTTTTATTCCACTCTTTCAGGCGCAGATAGATCATTACCTAGAACTTGCAAGTAAGAATGTTAAAGATGCTATGGCTAAGTAAGTATTAAAAACCTGCAGCTTTTTTTTTTTCGTTTTACTAAGAATAAGGTGTACTGGACTTTGAGAACAGTGCAGTACTCTCACACTTCAGGCATATGAGTAGTAAATCTCAGTCAAACCTAAAGTGTGACAGAATTGGCAAAAGATTTTTTTTCTAACATTTGAATAATTGATTTCTATGTTTACTGTGTGTGTGTATTTAAGACTTTGTTTAAATCTAATTCATGAGAGCAAGGTAGTTACATGTGGCTTGACAGCCTTAGGATTTCATGTCTTGAATAAACTGAGGCAATATATAATTCCTAAAGGGTAGCATCTTAAGAAGCAGAAAACAAAATACTTGAAATTTTAAAATCTGTACGTTGACCTTTCCACTCCTTTTCATTTGTAGAATCCAAGCGAAAATTCCTGGATTGAAGCGCAAAGCTGAATGAAAAAAACCTGAAATAATTAACAGTAGGAGTTTATCTTTAAAGGGGATATGCATTTGATTACATGGGGGAGGGTCAAGGAAGAATGAAACCTTGACATTGCAGTTTCACAGATCTTTATTTTTAGCAATGCAGTGTCTGAGGAAAAATTACCTGTCTTGACTGCCATGTGTTCATCACCTTAAGTATTGTAAGCTGCTATGTATGGATTTAAACTGTAATCATATTTGTTTTTCCTATATGAGGCACTGGTGAATAAAAAAGGATCTGAGAAAACTGTATATTATACTTTGTTGCAGGTAGTCTTGCTGTATTTTGGGAATTGCAAAGAAGGTGGAACTGAAAAAAATAACCCTTTTCACAGTTTGTGCACTGTGTATGGTCTGTGTAGATTGATGCAGATTTTTCTGAAATGAAATGTTTAGACAAGATCATACCACTAAAGCAGAAAAGGCTTGCCTTTCTGGTATGTTCTAGGTGTATTGTGAATTTTACTGTTATATTAATTGCCAATATAAGTAAATATAGATTATATATATGAGGGCTGTCCAGAAAGCATCCAGCCATATATCTATATATAGGTGTTTCACAGAGCTTAGACCTTTACCTTCCAGCGCCCCACAGTGCTTGATATTTCAGTCATTGGTTATATGTGTAGTTTCAAATATATAAGCAGAAAAAATATATTTCTAGGATCACTACCCATTTGTTTTCAACATGAAACGATGCCATGCACATAGAACTCAACATAGAAACTTCATCGCACAGACTTACCGTAGTTCATTTTGTCACAAACTCTGAATCTATGGACTGATTTAATGCTTCCAAAAATGTTTGCAAATATCATTGTTATGCAAGAAATTATAAAATGATTTATACACTTGTGGTTTAAGCTGTACTGAAAACTAAATTTGTGGAATGCATTGTGAACTGTAAAAGCGAAGTATCAATAAAGCTTATAGACTTAAAATGTTTGGTGTTTTGGTTTTATGAAACTGTTGCAGATTCTAGGTAGACTTTGCTTCCTCCAGTGAATGGTAACGTGTACTTTTAGAAAGGTTTTCAGCTTCTAGTGCAGCTGTGTTTACTTTGAAAACAAAAGAACATGTTTACATACTCAAATTTATTTGACACATACCAAAATGTCTTTAAATTGTATATTTTTTATACTTAGATAATTGAAAATAAATTCATGCACCAACATTTTAACATAGAATACAGCGCAGGGTTTATGAACATACATGAAATCATACCAGAGAAATGTTTACTAATAAGATTTAAGACCTTTTACTTGACACACAGACACTATTGCTCTTTAAATATAGTTGTACATGTCATCAGTTTTCAATTTATTGTTCTTCCACATGGTTATTTCAATGCAAGATTCAATCAGTATGAAAGGTCAGTGGTACAATATAGGCGACATGGTTATCACTCAGCATCACCAGTCACATGGTTACAGAAAACAGAATTAGGACTGCATAGGGACTCTAACTGTGGGCCCAACAACCTAGCAGTGGATTGATGTAAGGCATTAATTAATTGGTATATAAAAATAGCTTAATGAGTGATCTAATCCATTTAGAATGCTGAAGCACTTCTGTGGTAAATGTTAATCTATTTAATTGAAAATGCTTCATTTCACCTTTTCTCTGAACTGACAACTGCAAACGGCCATTAGTCAAGATCCAGAATTTTGGTTCACTGACCAGAAGCATTCATTGGCATATGTGTCTGTGCTCAGAGTCACCAGTCCCTCACCTTCAGTGTGTGCCATCAGCCCCTTCCTGTCGTCCGTGGGTAGCCGTGTGTCAAGTGTGATTGAGGTGGTTTAGAGATGGCTTCTGGTTAATACCGTCCAAGTCACAATCTGTTATCTAAACCACTTTGAGGAACTCTAAACTAGATTATTTTGTTTTATAATCTTGCTTCTTGATTTATCAAATAATGCCTGTGTTTCAGAATTTGTTCTGCAGAGATTTATTTATACAGACTTGACTTATATAGTTCACCAGAATCGAATCACTCAGAGTCGAATCAATGGTGTCAAGCCAACCCCACTCCGCGACTGGTGAACTCAGTGCAGCCTCAGGCCATCTTGTTTATTATCATTTTAGATTTAACAAGATAGATCAGCTCATCCTCCTGGACCTGGTTGAGCTTTTTCTTTTTTGCTTCTATTTTATGGTACAGGTTTATTTTTATTTGTATTGTGAATTCTATTTTGGATTTTGTGGGTTTGGCACTAAACATAAGGAAAACTCATTCTACTCCTTTCTTCCTGAATTTATCTTTGTTGCTCACCTTCATATAGCAACTATTTTTCCCAAGCAGGTAAGTGATGTCTTTCATTTAGGAAGCCTTGACAAACACATGACATGGGTGACAGACCAGGCATCTGCTAAGAGTCCTGTAGCCCTCCTCAGTTTTGAAGTTTTAGCACCATATGTAGAAAGGAGATAATTTGTGAGAGTTGAGATAGCAGCCCACACAACTGGAAACTTTCAAAGGCACTTAATGGATATAAAACTCTGCAAATGAAACCTTAAAAAATTAAGTTTCTCAACTTGTTTATACATGGCTCATTTGGTTTTGAAAGCTAAATGTGGAGAACAGAGGCTATCAATAAATAGTTCTAGTACTTCAGTGCATCTAACTTGAGCTGTCTTGTTCAACTTATTTGTAAAAATCAACATTTTTAAAGTATATAGAAACATAATAGCAAAACATCTTTTGAAAAAGTTTTGATGCAAATTAAAAGCTACATATTGGTTAGGGTAACTGAGGGTTTAAATTTTGTCAGTGGGCTACGTGATCAGATAGGTTGTTTTGTTTTGTTTTGTTTTGTTTTGTTTCTTGTCAATGTTGTTAGTACGTATAGGAGCAGAAGCAAGCAGTCTTAACATTTTCAAACTGACCTTCCTCCTTGGCATCATGTCTTGGAGATTCCCAGGTCTGGGAGGAGTCCCACCACTTCAGTAGCGCGTGGAGCTTGTGCGGCTGGCAGCCTTCGAGGCGTTTCCCAGCAGCTGGTGGTGAGGAGGCACCGCCTCTGCAGGTGCTGGGTGTGAGTAGCAGCAGCAATAAAGTCAGAGGTTCTGGCGTTTACAGACATCGCCACACAAATACACTGGAAAAGCGGATCAGACAATCATTCTACCTGGCTAGACATACTTTTGTCAAGCGACAAAAAACAATCTTGCTAGGTGCTCTAGAGTCCAGCTCAGGTGATGTACTGAACATGTAGACATCAATTTCAAAAAGCAAACTAGGGATCTGGCCACTAATTAAAGATCTGTTGCCTTTTCTTGAAAAGGTCTGTTGTGTTTGGCTCTTTCAGCAGCCTGAGTGCCCGTGCTGAATGTGAGGGCTCCTGGCAATTTGACTGCACACTATCTCTCTCTTGTTACTATTGAAAAGGTTTTATCAACTCCACTTGAGTAGGAGAGCCCTTTCTAGTGTTGAGCACAGAGCCAGGGATCACAGTATGCTCCCATGGCTACAAAGGCCCTGGGCCCTGCGTTTTAAAGGTTACTCCTAAGCTTTAAGAGGAATCAAAAGTCACCTCGTATCTCCTGCACTGGGGTGACCAGATCACTTATGGCTCTTACGCTGGCTTGTTCACCGTTTGGACGGTGCTGCTCTGAATGGGTGTTCCCACTCCTCAGGGAGCTGCTGGTAGTACTGTCTCTAGGGCTCTAAGTGCCTGTGGCAGTTGGCAGGGCAGACTGGAGATAGGTGCTCCCACGCAGGCCATCAGGAAGTATGCTCTGGGCTGCTTTCTTACACAGTGCTCCTGGGTAGGAAGTGGGTTGAAATTCTCTACGGTGCTTTTCTACAACCTCACTCAGACCACTAAAAAAATATCTTGAACGCATGTATTTTCATCCCGTACCCCAGGAGTTTTGCTTGAGCAGAACAGAAACCGACATTCATGTTGCAATAAAGCCCTTCGATTACATTAGATGTGGAGAAATTGAATGACTTAGAATGACCCTGTCCTGTTCGTCCACACTCCAAATAGGAAATGCCCTTGGGGGAGGGACAGAAAATGCTGAAGAGGCTGATGTCAGCCGCAGAGCAGACCAGTAGGAGAACTTCCAAAACACTGGAGACCAGTCACGCCTCACAGAACCAAGTGCCTGCTTTACACTGAGCAGCAGTTAACATCAAAGCAGCCCTGGCTCAGGAATCCAAATAAGCTGGTTGAGGTTCTTCTACTAACTAGCCCTGGGGCTAATGGCTTCACTCCTCATCTGATCGCTTGTGTAAAATTGGGTAACACTTGCCCTGCTTGTTTCTCAGGGTGGCTGAGGCCCAATATTGTTTCTAAACTTCTCTGGTTATAGGTTAATCATCCATCTTAAAAACTCTGGTGATCATTTGGAAGTTATGGGTTGAAAGACATGGTTCAAGGTCATTCTAACCTGATTATATGCAATGACATCGTGGGCTGCCCAAGAGCTACTGAAATCAGCAATTCTGGGTCTCACCCATCTGTCCCTTCACCCAGCAGTGCTCAGAATAGCTATCACATGCCTGAGGCTTCTCACCAAAACCGGGACAGCTCTACTGGAGACACGGGCCCATCAAGATTGGGTTAGGAGTCACCAGACACTAAATAGCTTATACTTGAAAAGTCCTCTTTATTAGGACTCACGGCGTTTCCTATTTACTATCCCACTCAGCTCCTTCCCATGCCCCTGGGAGGGGCTGAGCCATAGGACACCTGAGGTGGGAAAGGGGAGGGAGTGAAGGCCAGGGGAATCAGAGCTAGATTAATGAGGTCAGTACCTGCAGTCATCGCCTCCAGTGCTGACCACGTATTTGTCATCGTGAGAGAAACGGATGTTCGTCACGTGAGCTGAGTGACCAAAGTAACGCTTATGTTTGGCCTGCGAGCGAAAGTAAATGCGACAGTTAAGGGATCCTACTCCTCCCAGCAACCGCGGACCACTTCCCCTCCAAGACTCACACCCCCTCTTCCCGGAACCTTCCTTCAATCATGAGATTCCCAGTTGGTCTAGACATCTCTTAGCCAGCCTTTTACTGGCTTTCCTGTCACTTCGCCCCACTTAAGACCACTTTGTCTACCTTCCATCTCCCCTTCCCCCAGCTTCCAGGACTTCCTTTTCAGAGGTAGAGGAATAGGTTAGGGGTTGCCAAATCTCCACAGGACTGGAACAAGATTCCTCTTGTTCTGGATTCTAGGTGGCCACCTAGATGTGGCCACTATCTCCCACAGCGTGCAGAAGGACAGAGAGCATGGAAGCAGTGTGGGGAGGTTACTATAAGGAAGACTCACAAATTTTTCTGTGCATGGAAAGTCAAAGAGCTTCACTAGCCCAAAGTCATCTCCTGTGACAATATTCAGGCCAGCATGGGTCACACATGCGCAGTTGACATCAGCCTTGTCTGCATTTCGTGGCCAGATGCCAATGACTTCATCTCCCAGAATGCTGTTCCAATAGGAAGAGATGTTAGGAGACTGCGTAAGAAGACTCTTGCAGTCAGGCATCCTCCCCAGGGATAAGAGGGAGAGAAGGATATTTTACATAATTCAATATGGTCATATGACTCTTCTGACATGCAAGCATCTGCCCCCTCTGAACACCTACCCCAGCTCTCACTTCTCTGCCCCAATCCCTTTCACCCCCAAAAGAAGAGTTACCTCCATCTTTGATTCCCTCCCTCTTCCCCATAGTTTTTCTGAGTACGTGTACATTGGAGAGAAGAGTGGGGACTCACTCTCATTCTGTGAGTGAGCTCACAGAATGGTGTTCTCTTTTCCCTTGAATTGGCAAGGCATTGTTTCTCACAGGGCTAACTGGCAGTTCTAGCCCTCCAGTTCCCTCCCTGTGAGTGGAGGCCTCGGTGCACCACTAGGGTGCTTGGCCAAGAGCTGGGGGGTGGCTCCTTTCACTTGCTGGATGGGGTTGGATCACACAAAAAGAGAAGTTCGCATTTCAGAAGCCCAGGTCAGATCAAAGTCTGGCTCAAACTGGTATCAAGAAGCCTCCTGTCCCCACCCTCAAAGAAAAGATAGCTCTGTCTCTGGGCTTCTTCAGATCCCAGCTACACGCAACCTTGGACCTTTTCCTCAAGAAGTGTTTCCCTCCAGTCACCTTGTCCAGGAGGCCCAGGTGATCTTCTCAATGACCATGGCTTCTGTTACCTGCTTCCCCAGGGGTACCTCATGCACCTGGCGCTTGTAGGCTCCTGTTGACACCTGCAAAGTGGAAGGAAACCATGTCCATCAACTTTCTTTCCAGTCCTAAGGATCACTCGTTTGGTACACTGTTTCCCAGAACACTGGCATCCCCAGAACTTTCCACCCAGCCCAAGTTCAGCTATAGGTTGCAAAGCCTGTGGTCGCCCACGGCAAAGTTCACACGAGCAGGGCATTTTCCCACCCGTTTTCTCAGTTTTCCAAAGTCCTAAGACAGTGACTCTCCAAGTGTGGTTCCTGACCAGCAGCATTGAAATCACCTGGAACCTGTTGGAAATGCACATGCTTAGGCCGCACCCCAGAAAGTCAAATGCTGAGGTGGAGCCTCGCAATCTGTTAGCAAAGCCTCTAGGTGACCTGATGCTCACTCAAGTTTGGGAACCCCTGTTCTCCAACAACCCAGGGACTTTGGTACAGAGCGAAGGCTAATTTTCTCAGGGACAACAGCTGATGTACATGACAGAGGCATCTGGGACCTGATCGTTGCTCCTTTGGGGATCTTCTAGGGAAAACTAACCATTTTCCAGAAAATTGCAGCTGCCTACACTTCTAGCCCCCTCTCCCGCTGTGGGTGCCTCTAGCCCAGTCTCCCCAGATTTTCCTTCCATTCATGCAATGAGCTGAGATCTTTCTCACCTCAGGGCCTTCCCACCGACGGCCTGAAACAATGTTCCCACCCCTCTTTGCTGGTTAACTCCCACACAGCCTACAGACCTCCCCGTAAATACCACTGAGAGGAATGAATCTAAATTCAGCTCCTGTTAAATGCTCCCATAGCAACCTGTACTTTTCCTTTGCAGCATACAATCACAATTTGTAATTATATTATCTGTTTAATGCTTGTCTTCTCCATTTACAGGGCAAGCTTCAGGAGTGCAGGGACCAGGACCATTCTGTCTATCATAGTGCCTGGGTTATTAAATATTTGATGAATGAATGTGTCCTCTCTCCTTTCACAATGAATATGCAACTTCAGGCCAGCTCACAAATGCATAATTATTTGTTCAGAGTTCTGGAGAAATTGTTCTGTCTTCAGCTGTAAGTTCCAAGAGTGGGACCCCTCTCTATCCCATGCCACATGTCAGTTCCTCCGGGCCCCAGTGATGAGCTCTCACTCCAGGCCCCCATCTGGAGTCCAGGTCCCAAGGGTGGAGGGGCCACAACACCCAGTAGGGTTTGAAATTAAAATGAATTAGTGTAAAAAGCGACACAGAATTAGGTGCAGCCCCAGAGAACTAGAAAACAGGAAGTTTTGAAGGTGAGGTGGTGAGAGGGGATCAGAGGACATTAGGACTTGTGTTTTTTGCTTTTCTTACTGAAGATCAACTCTAAAATTCTATTTCTTCAACTTTCTTAAATTCTTTAACCCTCTGTTTCTTTATTTAGAAAACATGGGTAAAGTAACAGTGCTTAAAGGGTTCCCGTAAAGAGTAAATTAGCACGTTGCCTGGCACACAGTAAGCCCTCAATTAATATAAGCCATTGCTATTATTACTATTATTATTTGTTGCCCTAGATATCAGTAAAGTTGAAGCATACCTGGATGTATTTGCCATCTGCAGAAAAATCCATTTGAATGACAAAACTTGGGATATCTTTGCAGTAGCCGATGCGATTCAGGCTTGTGCCCTGAGTGAGGTCATAGAAGTCAACTGTGTGTTCAGAAGAACCAACGGCTAAGAATCTGCTGTCTGGGCTGATTCTAGAAAAAGCAATCCAAGAGCATGGTCCATGAGGAGGGCTGTTTGGGGCTGGTCAGGCATGTGTTCTGCTCTGGGACAGGCCTCCCAGGCTCAAAGGCAGTGAGATCTCACTTCATGACTCACATGTGGTTAGCTTCTCCTACATGCTATGGAGTTCAACAATTCCTCTGGATCAAATCCCCAAGAAGTGAGGAAACAGATGCATGCAGTCTTTTGTAGAATGGCATTTTGTTATATAAGAAGTTTCCACCATACTCTTGTGGAAATTAGCAAAGGTGTGTCTGAGGATGTGTGAGAGCATCTCCTTTCACAGTTGCTCACTGAAAGGGATTCTCTCACAACTGAGTTCTTCATGGCTGAGTTCCAGCCACAGCCCTTCTGGAATGGAAGCCACTGGGAAGTATGCCGCCTTACTCCTCCCTGCCCAGACCACCTGCTATGTACCTGATATCTTGGATCGCAGATTTCCGGTCTCGTTTTTTCCCCCAGACTTTCAGGCTGTTCACTAACAAGATGACAAACTCTCCATTCTTCATGCCAATGGCCACCATCTCCCCGTCAGGGCTGTAGGCCGCACACCTGGCCGCATGGCCCAGGCTCACTTTATTTAGCAGCTTCTACATTGATACAAAGTAATATCACCTGAGTTCTTGGGCATCTTAGCTGGTCCCCAGGGAAAAATCCTGCCCCCGCCCCCCCCCCCCCAGGCCAAAGCTGCCTGGGCTGACACTGTCAGCCTCCAAACCACTTGCGTCTTACAGGTATTATCCCTGAGTAGCTGAGGTGGACAGCAGGCTTTGATTACAACAGCTTGAGATACAACGCGTTTTAGGGCAGGGGTTGGCAAACTCTTTTTGTAAATGGTTTGGAAGTATATATTTTAAGCTTTGGGGTCCATGCATATGGTCTCTTGAAACTACTCAACTCTACCATTGTAGCACAAATGCAGCCACAGATACTACATAACAAAAGAGAGTGACTTAATTTGTAGAAACAGGCATCAGGCCGGCCTTGACCCACCAGCTGAGCTTCAGGGGAAAGAATCTGAGTCTCAGCACCTGTGAGTTCAAATCCTGAATCCTGCCTCTCACCAGATGGGTGTGTTTGGGTAAGGTACTTCTCAGTTTTCCCATTTGAAAAAAAGCAACACTAATACTGGCCTTGCAAGGTTACTGCAAGCATTAATGACAGTGTACACGAAGCATCTGATATGCAGTAGGTATTCAGTAAATGACAGCTGTTAATAATAAACATAATGATTATGAATTAATGAGTATAATAACCACACGTAGCTTTTTGCATGTCTGTTCTTTGATCTGTACACTGAAAATATGACTGAAATATTTACTAGCCATTTTGTAATGAAACCTAGTACTTTAATTATTAAAAATTTAAGTACTTGTTTTAATATTAGACAAGGCTTGGTAACAATCTACTTTTTCCCCCAGACCATGCCTTGCTATTTTAGGTTTTCATTCCAGATGAATTTTTTAAATTATTTTTTGAACTTTTAAATTGTTTCTCCAAACTCTAACAGAAACCTTATTGGGATTTTGAATGAAATGATCCATGTGGGAACATTTGACATTTAAATCATTTTTAGTCTTCCTGTCCTGGGAAGGCATGATTTATGTTTTTATTTTTTAGGTTTTGTGGGTTCTTTCATGATGAGAATAATCATTCTTGTTAACCATAACTGAAAAATTTTCAAAAGACAAAAAAGTGAAGGGGAATAAGAGGTTCAAAATTCCAGGTTTAAAACAAGTAAGTCGTGGGATGTAATGTACAGCATCATGCTGTCCAAGCAACGACGTGATAGCATTGTTATGGTGTCAGATGGCTGCTAGTCTTATCGTGGTGATCGTTTCTTTAGGTATGTAAAGGTTGAATAACTACGGAGTACATCTGAAATTAATATAATATTGTATGTTAGCTGTATTTTAATAGAAATCTTTTTAAAAAATCATTCTCAATAAGATTATTCCTGCTATAAATATTCACAGATGGATATATAGCTAGCCGATATATAGATTGGGTGTTTGTTATATAGATGGGACTTCTTTTATTAAGCTTCCCATCTGAGTTGCTCAACTGTGGCCGATCGCTTATCCAGCCCCATCCCCCATCCCTGGCCCACCCTCTCCTTACTACCCCGCAGGGCCCACTCTCCCAGGGGAGAGTCAGCCCCTCACCTTGTCAGCCAGGTCCCAGATGCGGGCTGTGCCATCGTTGCTGGCAGAGATGAAGATGTCCTTGGAGGGGTGTGTGGCCAGGCCCCAAATCTCCCCTTCCATGTGTCCATCAATCAGGATGTTGGAAGCTGCATTTTTTTCACCAACTTCAATTATTTCTCCATCTTTGGTTCCCACCAAGATTTTCCCCTGTTGTAATCAAAACACTCTTAGAAAAAGGATAAATATTTTATCACCCCACTCATGTGAAGTAACTACAGTAGTCAAATTCATAGGGACAGTAGAATGGTGGTTGCCAGGGACTGGTGGGAGGGGGAGTTATTGTTCAGTAGGTTCAGTTTCAGTTCCACAAGATGAAAAACGTTCTGCGAGTAGACAGTGGTGATGGCTGCTCAGTGTGAATGTACTGGATACCACAGAATTGTAGATATGATTAAAATGGGAAATTTTACATTACCTATATTTTGCCACAATTTAAAATAATGTTGTCTAAAAATCAAAATTAGAACAACTTGGGAAAATGCCTTCACTGGCATTGGTATTCAAATAGGCAGGGCTGAGGAGTGTGTTGTTTTTAAGAACTGAATTGCCCATCCTGATGGACTTCCTTCCAACTTCTCACTTTGCCTTTTCTCCATCGACCTTGGATGAGAGCTTCTGCACAGCATTCTCCATCATCCTGTCCCTGCTAGAACATTCCAGTGGCTGCAGGCTCCCCACAGATCCGGGCAGCCAATTTTTGTTCTGGGACAGCTCACGCTTTTCCTAAGTTCCTCCTGACACTGAACAAAAACCTATCTCCAATGACCTTCCAGGTTCTGGGCCTAGTTCGGCCTTCACCTCCCACACATCTGTTATCCTTCCAGATGACTGTCATTTATCTATTGAAAAACAAAATTCCCAATTTCAAATTATGTGGATTACAAGTCACATTTGCCCTTTGTATAGAGAACATCTACAAAGCAAATTCTTAGAATGGTGTCACTTCAAAAACACTAACATGAGGTATTAAAATGGAGAGATTTGTTTTCAAGTGTACCAGAGATCCCTGGGGAATTTAAAAAAAGAAGGAAAGGGAAAAGGGAAAACACACATCGAGGTCCCACCTCGGAAATAACGATTTGCCAGCTGTGGGTGGGAGCCTGGACTTCCATATTTTCTAAAAAAAGAAACTCCACAGTTGTTTTTGATATTCAGCCAATGTATGCCTTGCAAACCTATGGATTTTGAGGCAGACATTGGTGGTCCTTAACTCTCCTTCTTACTGTCCGTGTAACCTTGAGCATGAGCAAGTTATTTAATATCTTTGTGTTAATAATGATGTCCATAATAGCAGTGAAATCTGAATGTGGCTGTGTGCCAGGCATCATGAAAGGCATTTACATGTATAATGCATGTGATCCTCATAATAACTGTGTGCTAGACATAGAAAGGTTAAGTAACACACACAAGGTCACAGACGCAGTTCTCGGTGCATCACAGTTTGCACCGCGTCTATCTGGCTCTGCTGAGCTACCTGCCCACTACCGTGTACATCACACCTAGTAGGCTTATTTGAAGGATTCAACAACCCAGCAGAGGCAAAGTGCCTGGCTGCTGTGAAAACTGACACAAATGGAGCCCTTTCAAAATGGAACTCCTTTGTATGTCTTGTTCCTTGAATCTTTTGAGGGGGCCAGACCTCTGGACTGGACTAAAACCCACCTGGTTTCACAGACAATTGTTTGTAAAGCCAGTAGGAAAGCAGACATCCCGACCCCGAGCACTGTGATTATGTACTCTATCTGAAGACAGAATCAGTAGCCAATCGTGTATAGCCAAGAGTAGCTCAGCTTGTTACCACCAATAGAAATACTTTCTTCTTTTCCTGTAATTATTCCTTTTACTTTTCTCAAAAAAAGCCCTTACTTTCACCCTGCAATGAGGACACTATGTGGGTTTCTGCCTAAATTGATGCTCCCTAAATTGCAATTTTTTTGATCCCAAACGCTTGTTGCCTCTCATTTCAGCTTTTTAATTTTAGGTTAACCCTTGGGAGGTGCAGGACCCTCACTTGAACCCCTTCTCCCTTCCCCGCCCAGCCCCTGGGGGGCACTCTGGGACAGCGGCGCTCACTTTGCCGCGGCACACGGAGCGCACACACTCCACCAGCTGCCCCGTCTCCAGCTGGAAGGCGCGGCAGCGCTTCATCTCCTGGTCCCACAGTTTCACAGCCCCTCCTTCTTTGGTCCTACAAAAGGTGAAGAGGAACTTAGCATGTTAGCCCTTGTCCTCAGACCTTCCCACGACCCTCCACTCCCCTCTCTCTCCGTCATTTCATCAAGGTCACAGCCACCCAGAGCCCGGCAGGAGGGACCCTTCGGGGTGGCCCCTTTCTTAGGCCCACCTCATGAGCAACCACAACCATTTGAATTTGCAGACTTCCTAACACGGCTTCAAATGCCACAATCTTGGAAGAAAAGAGAATTGTAATCTAGAAAATCAAACTTTGTATAATGTCAAACACAAGGAGAAGTGTTTCTCTTGTTTTTCTGCTTCATTTTCCCCTCTTTCCCCACTGGCGCTTTTCTCTCCTGTTCTCACTTCTTCCTGTCTCCTCCTAAAGACCCACCGAGAGTCACCCTTCAGGAACGGCACAGCCACTCAGGTCTATTCAAGAATTCCTCCTGGGTTTTTACGCTACAACTAAGTAACCTCTCTCCTTCGCGGACTCTTACTTCCGGGCTTTGACCTAGGGCCTTCTTGGCCGACTGAGCTCCCTGATGCAGAAGAGATTGGAGAATGAAAATCTGCGTTTTCTCCAAGTTACAGATGCGTCCGTCAGTTTCTCCCAAGACAATTAAACAGAAACAAAAACACAAAAACCAGAAAATGAGACAAGTTGTTCCCAGAGGAGCTCCGGCTTACGGCCGCTCTTTTCCGCCGGTCACGATGAGGCCATCCCGAAGGGTCGTGTACATTGTGAAGACGGGGCCCGTGTGAGCCTTGGCCACCAGCCGGATGAGGAAGTGGTCCTTCCACACGTAGACATCTCCATTGATGGCACCCGTGAAAGTGAGGTTGTTCTGTAAACAGAGGGATACTTTCCACACCAGGACACTCACAGCAGCTTTCCAGAAGGTCCCTTCCCAGACACCGGCTCCTCTGTAAGGAACCAGAGCCAGAGAAAACGTAAACATGCACGTAGACTGTCCTTCCGGGCTAAGGAAAGGCAGGAGAATGTGCAGAAAACCGCGAGTAGCACACAATAAAGAAACCACTGGGCTTTGGATCGACTCTGTCGAATCAGTCCGGGGCTTCTGACCTGCCTACAGAATGCGGCTCTGCATCTAAGTGGGCCTCCTTCTGTGAGCAAGCCCCAGGGACAGCAAGGGAAGGGTGGGCCCGCCGCCTGAGAGGAAGCGTCTCTGGGTTCTAGGCTATAGAGAAAACCAAGAGTTGGCCGTGTTCCAAAATGTCCCGGGATCTGGTATTGGCAGAGGGGACCCCACAACCCACTTAGGAGTGTTAGTTGGGGGAATTTGTGATACACAAGGGCTGGGAAGACAGGGGATGCTATCCAGTGGCAGATGATCCCCTGCGACTGTCTGACCAGGCCCAATGCCTCTGGAAGGATGACCCTTCTGCCCTGAGTGGGGTCCTACCTTTTCTGATTAACACTTTGAGGTAAAAAAAAAAAAAAAAAGAAGAAGAAAAATAGGAAAAAAAAAATACAGTCAACTCAGCCATCTGTGATTGCGAATAAGCCGATAGAGGCAACAAAGTGGAAGTGGTTTTCTTATTTGCAGCTTCTTGGCCATACTTTTTCTCTATCTCCCTACCCCTCCACCCCTATCCACGCCCAGGGGCCCCTCTCAGGAAGCTTCTGCCGAAACTCACAGCACCGAAGGCCACAGAGAGCATCGTCTGCATTTTGGCAGCCTCCATGGACCCGATGATCCCTTTCTTGTAAAGCAGAGCACTGCCTGCCAGGGTCCAGAACTTCATGTGTTTGACTCCGACAGACACAAACTGCGTGTCCGAATCCGGGCGGAATTCCACCACAAATATGCGCTCCAGGTGACCCCCTCGGCTAGCAACCTTGGCACCTGTGTGGATAAGAGAGTCCTGCCAGGTGACCGGGCACGGAGCTCCCGCCCAGGACGGCTCTCCATCCCAGCGAGCCCAGCGCACACGTCAGTGTTCTTTCTGCTTTAGCAGTACCTTCCCCACTTCAGACACTGCGCCCAAGGGGGGAAAGAGGCTGTGTCTGGGAGACTCCAGAACAGCAAGTACTGCCAATGTAATTCCCCACGCCACCCTGCTCCCCTCCCACAGACCAGAGCCAGGCACCTGTGAACACAGCAGGAAAGAATGAATGATCCAGGAGATGGAAGCTTCCAGCTATGAGAAAAGGGCAAAATTGCTTAAGGGCATCCCCCCCTCCCAATCCCCCGACACCCTAAGATTCACTCCCGTAGGCAGACAAACCCTCCCAGAGTGTCACTGGAGACTCACCCCTTTAGACAGTCTTCACTTCTCCCCAAGATTCTCTGCCTTTGTTTAAAAAAAACCAAAAAAACCATATTCCCTTTCTTTTATGGTTTTTAGCTTAAAATTTTTTAACTTTTATATTTGCTTACTAGTTTTTTCTTCAACCCCACTTATTTATGTTTCTGACTTACCTCCAGTGTTTTTCTTTTTTCTCCTTTGTCTTAATCCAATCCCAGCTCCACCATTTATTTGTAGAACAACTTTGCACAAATTATTTAACCTCTCTATGCTTCAGTTATCTCATCTGTGAATTGAAGGTAATAGTAGTTCCCATTTTTTAACATGTTGTGAGGATTGAAAGAATTGATAATAAGTAAAGCCCTTCAGAACAATGCCGGATGCAATGAGTGTTCTGTAAGCGTCAACTATTATTACTATCACTTTTAGCTCCTTTTAAAATTTCTTGGCGTTTTTGTTTTTAGTCTTTTAGCTTGTATTTTAAACGTCACCTATTTTTATCTCATCAGCCCTTGAGTTTTTATTTTTTTACTTTAAACTTCTGTGTTTTCATTTATTCTCAATGTTTTAGTTGCAATTTCCTCTTAATGATCTCATCTTCCTCTATTATTCCCTCACATATATTGGTTTTTTTCCCTCTTCCTCATCACTTACGTTTACTGATTTGTTTTTGTAATGCCTCTCTAGCAGAGGGGATGATTGGGCCACAGCCAGACCGCAGATACTCCCTACTGGAATCCCCTCCCACAGACGGCTGGGGAGACCCACGGGTTACCTCTCAGGTTCCCATGGAATGAATGCCTGACTTACTGTAACAGATACCTCACTACCTCAGGCCCAAGGATACCATTAACTAAGTTGAAAGACAACAGACTGAGAGAAAACATTTTTGCAAAACTTTTAAGAGACAAAGAATTAACATTAAAAATTTGCAAAGAGCTACAAATCATAAGCAAAAGACAAACAACCCTCCCACCCCCAGTAGAAAAAGGGTTTGAACAGCTTAATTACAGAAGAGGAAATATGTGAGTAGCCAATAAAGAGATGGAAAGTGGCTCAATCTCAGTAGTTGCAGGGGAAACGCAAAATACAACAGTAAGATACACATTTCTTCTAAGCCTCTGTTTTTCCCTTGTTTTAATCTCAGTAACACTTCTAATTGTGGTGATGCCTGTCCCCTTCTGTGCATTGGTTTCTGGCTTGCTCAGAACAAAATTCATACAAGTATCTAGGATCTGACAACATGAATTTTATATAATCTCATTTTTTTACTCCATTTTATTTTCTATATCCTTACCTACACACACACACACACACACACACACACACACACACACACACAAGTTCCACAAAATAATCCTCTAATAAATGAGGAATGAATAATATGTTCTTCAATAATAACAAGAATGTACACAAACATCCCCCAAAGCACGTATTATTTATCTATAAGAAGGAAGAAGAGATGATGTAGACATTACCACTGACTCAGAACCCTCTGTGGAGACCCAAGCACTGGTCCCAACAAAGACAATGGGGGAAAGTTATCTAAGAGAAGGCTTCACCAATTCTCTCTCGGCAGGCCAGAAGGGGCTCCAGGTGAGCAGGAGTCCGTGCTGGGGCCAGGCCAGAGAAGGTACGGCCCAGAAGGACAGATGGAGGAAGTGAGGAGAGTGAGCCTGAACTGAAAAAGACAAGACTGTGTGTGTGTGTGTGGGGGGGGGGGGGTGCGATACGGTAAGTTCCTTCCAGGGAACTAGGACTAGACTTGGTCTTGGCTGCTGCAGAGAGTGGATTAGTGCCATAGAAGGAAGGCATTATGAAGCAACTCTGCCCTCACAGAAGACAGGGCTTCGTAAGGGCTTTCCGAGAGTGAGCAGGCTGCCCTGTGAAATGAGGAGGGCCACATTCTTGCAAGCAGAGGGTGGAATCGGCCGGTCAAGAAAGCACTTGGAGGACAAACCCCGACTGGGCAGGACGACTTCTCTAGTCCTTTCCACTCAAAGATGCTGTGGGTCTATCATTTAAGATGCTCAGTTCTCATCTGGGGCTGAATCTATTTAATCAGTTGGGCACTTGACATTATAAGGAATGAACCTGCAGCCCCAAGATACAGATTATGGGGCCATTTGGACACAATATACTAATGAATAAGAAACTGAGAAATGGTTGGAGTACAATGATTGAGACGTAAAAATCTGCAAGTCCCCAACCTCTTTTTCTCATGTGGGGGCTCAGGAGGGATTGGAACTTTCCTCCCACAGTGCTCGTCTCTTTACAGCTCCCTCCCATGGGAAGATGCTGAGATAATGGGACACTAGAAGCCCTGGATTGGAGACGTGCCACCTCTGTGCGTGCCTGGCTTAGCGTGCCCCAGATACAGGCCGCCCGACTGGAGACAGACCTCATTAACATCCTAACTAATTGGATCTGCTTTTGCCAGCCTGAGAATATACTCAGAAGACTGCACATCTTTGATTCTAAGATAACTATAAATTTAGTAGCAGCGTGTGTGGGGAGGTGCGGGGTGGGGGTGTGTGTGCGTGCGCACGCATGCTGAGGAGGGCAAGAAAGAAAACCTGCTAAATTAAATGTCAACCTTGATTATAAGATGGATCCCCATTTCAAAATCATTAAAATGTAAAAAAAAAAAAATGTTTCTAAGACTATGGTAGTAAAACCCTGTCCCCAGTTCCTGTAATCAGACTACCAGGGTTACAAGGCTATAGCAGAATGCAGGGGTCACCAGAAAGAACACCAAGGACAAGGAAGTTTGGGTCGGAAGGTTGTTAGGACAGAAATGGAGGGGGCTGCAGCTTTCTGTTTGAGGAGGAAGGCTGCCGGCATCAGGGTATTTTCCCAGATGCCCAAAGACCCTTCACTGACCGTACAGGACTTCCCTGGTCAGCCCCCTCCCGACCATGGGTCCAGAGATGAAGGGGTATCCACTGAGCAACTTCTCCAGGACCCCCCAGGGCCCTGGTTTCTGCTGACCCAGCAGCAGTGCCTCAGTGGGCTCTGCAGGGCAGCCCATCTAGGTTGGAGCCCAGCTCATGCCACAAGCAAGACCCCGCTCCATCTACCTTCCTGCCAACGCCAGACGGTGATGGTGTGCTCAGGGTCCACGCCCACTGACACCAGCAGCTTCCCGGTGGCACTGAAGTTGATGTAATTCACCCCCTTCGAGTGGAAGCACCGCAGCATGGACAGGGTGTGCTTGGTCATGGCGTCCCAGACGTGGATTGAAGGTGTCGTTCCTGAACGTGGGAGGTGTAACAGAGAACTCAGGCCGCAGAATGGCGGAGCCAGGGCAGCGTTTATGCTTGTCTAAAAGCCTTGTTAGGACAAGTATTCAGGGGCCTTCAGTTACTGGGCCTAAGAGACCTACAGCCTGACCTGGCCAGGAGGTGAAAGACAACAACGAACACCTGCTGTGCTTTTAGAGACAGAGACTAAGGGTATTTATGCCCAACACACACACACACACTTGTGGAGGAGTTTATACAAAGGAAACTGGTAGGTCAACGATTTGTATCTGCCATTCAGCCAGATACAATCAGCAAACATGACACAACGTGATTTTGCTGTGCAGATTCGAACTACTCACGATGGGACAGCCTTACCTGGGGTCTCTGTAACATCACCTGCATTGGGTGGGCAATGGCAATGTGGAAGCGTCAAGGGAAAACAACAGCTAAAATAAGTCATGTTGTGAATAGTGAAGCAATCAACACCAGCATCAGAAAGTTCCAAATTAAATTTAAAAATGGACATGGAGTCAATGAACACAAGCAGGAAGATATGCTTGTAAAAACTGCCGCCTTTGAAATGACAAAGTTAGAAATAAAAGCACTTTTCACAAATGTGACTCAGTTCACATTTGTCACTGGCAGTTTCCTAGGGCACAAGAGAGCCAGGCACACACTGCAGTCTACCCGGGCCACACACAACCACCAGGCTCCAGACATGAGGCTCTTCATTTGACACCTGGGGTTGGGAAAATTATTCTCACAGGGATAGGGACCATCCATTTAATTAGAATATTAAACCCTGGTCTGACTTTATGGCTCCTCAGAATCACCAATCACAGATGCCTTGACTCAAGCAACTCAGGTACATTCAGGGCTCAAAAAACCAACAGCAATATCAAACGGAAAGGGTACATTGTCAGTGGCCCACCCTCTCCGTCTCCCAATAATTGTTAATAAATGTCCCTGCTCAGCTGGGAGAACTTTGGCTAGGGCAGGACTCTCCTACCTATCTGGCTGGTGGCCACCACATTTCTGTACTTGGGGTGCTGGTTCACCGTGAGGCAGAGAATGTCGTCTGTGTGCTCCAGATAGAAGCTCTGGCTCCCTGGGAGAGAGAGACAGAGGGTTAGCGGGGGAGCCTGAACACCTCAGGGCAACCTAAAAGCTTTGTGCAGAGTCTTTGGAAATGCCCTCTAGAAGAGAGAGCTTACACCCCAAATTCTCATTCAGATCATCCTTGGGGAGACAGGCAGTTACTTTTTACATTCACATATTCTGCACTAGGTCTGGGAGAAGACCTGCTGTCTGTTGTCTAGTACACACAAGCTCCATTCAATCCTTTCTGCTGTCCTGGTGGGTTCAGAGCACAGTCCAAGGGCAGAAGCGGCCAGAGTCCAAAGTGATGAAGTTTAATGGTTCCTCCTCCCCTGGGCCCAGGACTGAGGGCTTCTCATTGTCCACCTCTGAGCAAGGTGAGACGGGGCCTGGAGGCAATGCTTTACTGAGCAAAATGGCACTGCTTACCCATCAGGAAGGGAAGGCGGTGAAATAGGAAAATACAGGTGGTCTGTGACTTTTGATGGTTCAACTTACAGTTTTTTTACTTTACATGTGAAAGTAATAAGCATTCAGTAAAAACTGTACTTTGAATTTTGAACTTTGTACTTCCTGGGGATGCTAGGCAGTGAGCCACAGCTCCCTGTCGGATATGTGAACGGAAGGGTGAGGAGTTTCTCTACTCCCTACACCCTCGTTCTGGCTTCTCCCCATCCCTCTCAGCCTCCAAGGAGCTGACAGAAACGTGGTTCTCTTGACCTTGACACCTTTGACTCTTCAAATGTGGGCCTAAGCATTTTCTAGGACTGGAATCAAGTGAAATAGCTTTAAAGGCAACTAGATGCGTATGCTTTGGAGCATCTAACAAGTAGGAAAGTGCATAAAAAGGCTAAAATAAAAGCCTGTGTTTAGATGGTGGTTTCCCCCAACCCAGTCACCTGTGGAGAGGTTCTGAACGATGCCAGCCGCTGCCGTGTGGAAGATGATGTCGGCACCATCGTTCAGGTAATGCAGGTTATTGCGACAGTCAAATCCTCTGTAGCCAAACACATGGTCGAGAGCCAGCTCCTACATTCCCACACGGAGATGAAAGTGGCCCTTAGAGGGAAAACCCACACTTTGGGAGCAGCTACATACCTGAGGGGACCTGCACGGCTGGTGAAACAGCCAACCGCTCACTACCAACATTCTGCTTCCTTGACTCCCTGAGGATAAAAAATTTATTTTCTAAATAAACTGGATTTGCTTCCCGGCTCCTCAGGTGAGCCAAAGTCTAAGGATTTGGTGCTTTATAAAGGTTACCTAGAAGTTTTCTGTGTGCGCCTTGGCAGGCGCTCTTCAGGTGAGCTGAATGCTGGCTCGGGGTGTGCTCTGATTCCCACAAATGCAGCTGGGCCTGGCAGAGCAGAACACCGAGGCAAATGCCATGCTCATTCTGTTGCCGGGTGCTTGCCCTACAAAGTTCCTCAACAATCTGCATTTTTTTTCAACAAGTAGACACTGTTCTGGGTTTACAGTCTTTCTTTTCTTCCTGTCTTGTCTTCCATGACAAAGAGCAGTGGCTGATTCAAATCAAATCCGTTCTTAATTCAATTGACACACATGTATTGCTGGCAGCTCTTCTGCGCCAGGCACTAGGCTGGCTGGTGGGATACCAGATTAAGAAGATGTGGGTCCCTTTTCTCCAGGTGCCCTAATTCCAGCCTTTTCTCTCTCCAAAGATCATCAGTTGCAAACATCAGATTAATTCCCCTAAAATATCACACCACCACCTTACTCAACAACGTGCACTGACTTCTGCTGCCTAAGGGATAGAGCCCAAGCTCCTGAAGTTGGCACAGTTAGCTCCTACACACACATCTCCCACACCCCTTGGCCAAACTGGCTTCTCTCTTTAGCCCACATCCCACAAACTTTCCTATTTTTATGATTTTGCTTTTAAAAATATCTCTCAATCTACTGAGTGTCTGCCCATCCCTCAGTCTCCCCCCAACCCCCATCCCTGACCCTCATGTGTTTCCCAGAAACTGTATGTGTGATATGTGACTCCCGCCACTGCCCCCCCCCCCCCCCCCCAGTTCTAGGTGGACAACTGACTCAAGCTGGGCCAATTGGATGGTTTCTCTCAGGAATATAGACTTGGGGACACTTGTAGGCCTGGCTGTTTAATTAACTGAGGAGATGTAAACTCAGATGCTGGGTAGCACCCTAAGTAGTTCAAAAAGTCTGCAGAAGAAAAAGGAGAATGCATCAGACACAGGTCCCTGTTGGGCAGAAAAAAGTACCATTTTGACTTACGATGGCATTTCAGCTTCTAGATCTTGTCTTTCCTGAAACTCAGCTGCATTTCCTGATCTGTGTGGTGTTCTACGAGAAACTCCCCCCAACAACATGCTTTTCCCAATAGAAAATTGAAGATGGATTTTCCTGGCCTCAGTGAATTCGCAGTCTAGGAAGGGAGACAAATGAGCCAGGAATAAGGGCAGCAGAGGCTGTGCAGCAGGAGCTGGGGGCGGGGGGAGTACAGGAGGGATGAGTGTGAAGAGCATCAGAGAAGATGCCAGCAATGGCTTGGAAGGACCAGGGTGTGGGGGCGGGAAAAGGAAGGACTTGTAATCAGAACGAATGAAGACAAAGGGCTTGAAAGTCCAAGGCAGCTTCAGAAAACATTAAGTCATGGGTTTGGGGTTGGAGATTTGAGCTGTGGTGGAGAATCACAGATGAATTTGGAAGGTAGCTCCTGGGTAAAGTTTTGAAATTATGAACTTGAATCCCATCTACAATGTGGGAATCTCTTGGGTCTTCATGCTGGGGTGTGGTGTGAGGAGTTATAATTTAAAGTGCTAGCTCTGTGGGCAGCAAGGCTTGTACCAGAGAGGGAAAGGGGAGCCTGAAGGCAGGAAGGACAGTTAGGAGGCCTCTCAGCAGGTTCATAGAACTGCAGTCCTCAAGACTCAACAACCAAGTTCACATCTCTCTCCACTTACTGGCTTGGTGCTCTTGGGCCTGGGATGTAACAAGTCACTTAACTTCCTTGAGCTCATGTCCTCATTTGCAAAATGGAAACGATAACAGTACCTCCCTCATAGGTTTGAACAAAACACTTCCTGGGAAGTATGTAGCCTAGTACCTAGCACACAGTAAGTGCTCAAACAACACGAGAGACAGTGAAGAAGACCATGCTCTCCCCCTCCCCCATTTCCTCTCCCCTGGGTGGTATCAGGTACAGGAATAAGAGCCAGATTTGAAGGACAGGAGATATTTTAGAGTTAATACTGATAGAGCTGAAGGAATGTGACCCAGTGGATATGATTTGGGTCACTGGGAAGGAGGACACAATGCTATGTACAAGGGAGAGGAAATGAGAGGGCCACAGGCTACTACTGTTCAGGTATCTGTGGGAAATGAAAACGGAGATTTCCACCAGGTCTAAGAACATCAATATCAGATTAAAAGCAAAACAGTTTAACCTCCTCACCTCAACCAGTTTCTTTTTTTTGGTGATATTGTTCTTCTGGAGTTTCTCTGGCTGGGGAGCTGCTCTGCTAACGGGTGGTCTGGAACAGAGAGTGGCCAGAAGAAGCATAGTGTTGAACAAAAGTCAGCAAGATCACTTGTCTGGTGCTGTCAGCCGAGGCCAGCGCCAGGGTCTGCTCTCTCTTCTCCTACTTAGAGGACCCTCCATCTGGGTTTGCCCTGTCCTGCCCCCATCCCCTGGGAATAGGAGCTTCTGACATTCAGGGTCCTGCATGATGGGGTCTGGATTCACAGGCACTTCAGGTCAGCTTCCCATACCTAAGCCATGTGAGTCAGGGATCAGTCCCTCCCTCCTGGAAGCCAGGAAGAACACATGAGCCACAGGGGCTGATTTCAAAACCAAAGACGCATGAGAAGGAAGAGGCTGTGCATGTCAATGTTGTTCAGAGTCCAGTAGTGAAAGACCATGTCATGGTGTGAAGTGGGACTTACGAGCCAGGCTTGGGAAGAGGCCCTGAAGGCCATGCATTCAGGTCATTCTTCTTACACAAAAGGGCCAGTAGGAAGCAAAGGGATAGAAGACAGAAAGAATTCACACTCTGCTCTATCCTTCAGGGTTATGGTCTATGTTAAATTGCTACCAGTATGCTGAGAGCTGCTTTTCCTCCTTAGTAATGGAGATCTGGGCCTTTAATTTTACTTAAGAGATTTTACAATGGCTAAGCCTTCATGGATTCTTATATTCGTCAGCCAGTTTTGGGCAACCTGGGGTTCCCTTCATTTGACTTCTGGGAGTTTAGGGAAACCGGGTATGGGTAGGGGAGACCTGCCTCCACCCCCACCGCACTTTCCAAATCCATTTGTTATTGCTCTTCGGCTACACAAAGAAAAAGGATTACCTGGATCCCCTTGTAAGCAGCAAACAAAGCCAAGTGAGAAACTTAGTACAGTTTAGAGCCTTATTAGCAAGCACCTCATTCATGCACAAGCATTTTCCAAGTGAACAGACATTCCTGTGTGGCACAAACCATGCTTTCCGAGCATGCCAGAAAGAACTAAAACAGAAATGAAAGAGTGCACCAGTCTACAAATTCAGAAAACTCATACCCTGGCGTCTCTGGGCAAACTCTGCACTAAAGCGCCTACAGAATAGGGAGAAAAAAGGAAGCCTTGTCAATGCTTCCCACACACTCTCAGTAACTTTGCGAATGCGCCTGGGGACTCTGCTTATTTTAGAGTGTGCTGGGGAGAAACTTGTTGTCAGAAAAACAATCACATCCTCCTGGATGTTGCTGGGAGTTATGCACAATGGATGCCTTTGTTTCTGAATCAAGCTCAACTCATAATTTAGCCTAATAATTCCCAGTGTTTCTTGGTAGGGCGGCTTGCCTGCTGGAACGGCTTGCATTTTTGTGCTGCGTTAAAACAAGTTACCTTTATTTTCTTAGAAACTCTTCAGTCAAAACATGTTATGTAATCATAAGTGATCATTGGACCAAATGGTATTGTAATCACCACCAAAGAATGGGTAGGGAGCACATCGCTGCAAAATGACACCAGCTGACGTCACTGTTGCCAAATTGAGCAGAACCGGGGTGGGGGTGGGCGTGGGGGGGAGTGGGGGACACGCCAGTTCTTGCAATTAGACACTTCTTTCGCATTCATTATCGCTTCCCAGGACATCTGCTCTTTCTTCTGTTTTAGTGGGACTTTCAAATGAAATCCGTGGGCTTCTTCTTTCACCTAAGAATATTTAAGTGTATGACAAAAGCAAGCCAAGTTCTGAGATGGGAGCAGGGGGACACTAGGGCTACAGCACAGTTCATAACGCAGAATTTGAGATTAAATGCAGGGCTTGTTTACAGGGTATACACAGGTTGTATAATATGCCACATATTATACAGTGTATACAGAGTATGCATACAAGCACAAACACTGTGTATTAATATATACACAAGATTGTATATATACATACAGAGGGTGCCAAAAATGTATATACATTTTAAGAAAGGAAAAAAACTGTATTAAAATTGTAATACTCAATATATACTGATACCAAAAGATGAGTACAAGTCACATGTGACTTCTGCAATGACAAGAGGTGTGCCAAGTGGTTACCAGCAGTATTTACATAACACATAGATAACACCTCTTAAAATGTGTGTACATTTTTTGGCACTCCCGTATATACACATAGAGGCAATCGATGCTTTTTTTTTCACCTCGATTTTCAGTTAAAAACTGAAAAGTAAAGCAATCTCAGAAAGTTTCTTTCCTATTCACAAGCATATGTGTACAGCTATATTGCTTCAAAAGGGAAGATGAGGGGGCGAAAGGAAGAAACCTGCGTGGTGGCAAATTCAGCGGATTGTGAGTGTCGAACCCTGGCAGTTGCGGACTCTGCATGTACTTAGTACTGGTGCTCATCGAACACCTGGGCGTTTGCACAGTGCTGTGAATACTTACTTGACAATTCCCTGCCTCCAAAGGAAAGCAAGTTAAAACACAATACAAGCATTAAAGGCTTCTTTCCAGGCATCTATAAACAGTGTTGGTAACATCAGACATGGGGGAGACTGCCACACATTTCAAACACAGTCAAACGCTGGCGGCTTAGCATTTTTCAGCGAATCTAAATCCTTCCAGATTCAGATTCTATTGGATATGTGACTCCGAAAAGCTTTGCTGAGGTGGGAAAGAGTAGAGGGCGTAAGAACATTCACTGGCTTTTCAGATCAATAAACTCCTTCCAGCTGGTTGTTTCCAGCTGGCTCTCGCCCTGGGAGAGCGAGGCCGTGATGAGTGCAAGGGCGAGCCTGCTGGGAGGCTCGGAAAGGTTAAGAGCAGGGAAGGGGAAGGGGTGGGGATTGGAGGTGGAAGGAGCAGAGACACAAGGGGGCCTCCTGGGGGCAAGTGGGCCTTTGACGAGACTCGGAGAAACAAAGAAGCAAGAGTTTTCATTAGGCAAGAAATTTAAGGCGAGAGCCTGGAAAGACAGCAAACAAATTGTCTAATCAGGAGAGAGGATGATGGACAGGCTTGAGCTCGAAGAGAGAGGAGAGAAGCTTTGCCAAGGAAGAGAGGGTGGGGGCAGGAAACCCAAAGAGAAGCCTGTGAACTCAAGCCTGGACTGGGTATTAAGTAATGGGGCGGCCCTATTCTTGCCCAGTGCTGGGTGCAGGCTGCAGAAGACCCACCCCACACATGAGGGGAGCCTCACTGCCTCACGTCCTATGAAAATGACACATTCTGTGGGCAGGGAAGGACCATGGAATGTCACTCCCTGCTGCAATCCCATTGTCCAGCAGCAAGGCTGCTGCAGAGAGAGCTTAGACTCACTTGAAGATGTGTGGAGTATTACCCTGTCACAGGCTCTCACCCCACAAAAGGCTTCTAGGGTGGTCAGTTCCCTGGGTATTTGCCCCTCCTTGCCTTCTCCCTGGGGTGCTGGGCTGGCACAGTGAGGGGTGGAGCAGAGCACGCTATGACCTGAGATGTGCAATAGAGGATTCAGAGCCAAGGCTCTTAGGGAAGCTTCCGAAATGACTGAGGAGGTTATGAAAACCAGTCACAACCCCAGATGAGCAGTGTGACAGCCAACTGGTGAGTAAGGCTCAGAAAGCTGGTGAGAAACAAAGTCGTTCCAAGAAGATTCTATAAAGAGGGGTGTGGGTATGGAGAAACTCAGCCACATTATCCAAGAAATGCAAGTCTGAAACTGTTTTTAATGTTGTCAGACAATGTTCAATGTGTCCTTGAAGGAAATGCAGCTTTCTACAGATTTCAAAATGTGCTATAAAATGCTCTAAGAGTTTTCAAAATGTCTTGGAAAACCAAGCTACTCTTGATCCAAGGTTTAGGAGAGAATGAGCAGGTGATCTGAAGACTGTTTTAGAATTGTCCTCAAAAAGATCTTTCACCCTATGGACTTAGTGAATCCTGTGACTCTCATGCCAAATTGTGTTCGCATGTGTTTTAGTCAGATTTTCAAAGATTTCTGGAGAGAGACAGAGAGACAGAGACAGAGAGACAGAGACAGAGAGAGCAAGAGCGAGAGCGAGAGCGAGAGCGAGAGCGAGAGCGAGAGCGAGACCAAGAGAGAGAGAGAGAGAGATTGATTAAGAACCAATATGCTCTACAATAAGTTCAGGTTTAGGAAAAGTCTTCAAAGCCATGGGGGTTCTCTAGTATCAAAACAAAAGGAACTGGATTCTGTTAATTGTATTCTTATGTATTCCAGAACCATCTGTAGAGCTGCTTAGTGGTGGGGTGGAGTAGAAGGAAGGGAGTCATGCAGGAGAACTATGGGATGGGCTGCCCTGAGAGAAGCCTACACCTTAAAAATGTTCTTAACTGAAGGCTACAACACAGACCCACCCTTGGGGGGGATATAGTTCCAGATGTGGCCATTTTTGGTAAGTATCAATTTATTTGGGTGACAAATTGAGGTCATAAAGGATGGAGTGGAGGGAACTAGGAGTGAGATAGGCAGACTATTGAAGAGGCCAATGCAATAATCCAAGGTGGGGATGGTGAAGATCTTGGCTAACGCAGTGGTTGTGGAGAAGGAAACATGTAAATATTGAAAGAAATACTGGTCGAGCACAGTTCAAGGACTTTGTAATTGATTAACTCTACTGGATGGAGGAGGAGGAATGATTCAGGTGGAATACCAGTTTTCTGCTTGGGCACCTGGGTGGATGGTAGCACCACTACAGAGACAGGACATCTATGATGAAAGATGATGACTTCAGTTTTGGTGTGTCAATTTTTGGCCATCTGTGGGTTGGCTACACCAGTTGGAAGTTCAACTGAGAAGTGGGACTCAGAGATATGATCTTGGGAATCATCCCCCCATTGGGTAGAATATATAAATTAATCAGGGGAGAGGATACAGGGTAAAAATAGAAGATGGCCAAAGATGAAATCCTGAGGACCAACAGCATGTGAGGGGCTAAAAGAGGAAGCAGAGATGAGACATGAGAAGAAATGGTTGGAGAGGCAAGAGGAAGGCCAGGAGAGATTGTTTCCAAAAGGTAAGTGAGAGAAGAATGTCTAAAACTTCACTGTCCAATATGGTAGCCACTGGCCACGTGTCGCTACTGAGTACTTGAATTGTGGCCAGTCCAAATTAAGATGTGCTACAGCTGGGAAATACATACCAGATTTTGAAGACCTAGTAAAAATAATTTTTAAAAATGCAAAATAATTAATTACTAATTTGTATATTAATTACATGTTTAAATAACAGTTTAAAATATATTGGGTTAAAAATACAGTATTAAAATTAATTTCACCATCTCTTATTACATTTTTAGTGTGGCTACGAGAAAACTCATGTACTACATTTCTATTGGACAATGTTACTCGAGAAGAAACAGTTCTTCCTTTTAACAAAACAAAGATAGAGAGGAGAGTGAATTGGATTTGGGAATTAGGAAATCACTGTGTCAGCAAAATGGCAGAGACAGAAGACAGATGGAATGGACTAGAGAGTGAAGGAGAGACTTGGAAAAGCCTGGATGAGAAGGGTAAAAGTGAGAAAAGGTAAATGTATTAAGTCAAAGGATTTGTTTTGGTTTTTGTTTTTCTTGAAGAGAGTTGGGTGGTGATGGGGAAGACTGGAATGTATTTCTTGGCTGAAGACATGGATCCAGTTTTGGGAGACTGACTTAGGAGACATAGGAAAGAAGCTGAAGAAACACAGAGGCTGAGGTCCAAGCACCAGCTGAGGGACCAGCCTTGAATAGGAGGAGGGCCTCACTTCCTCTGACAGTAGAAGGAAGAAGGAGAGTGGTTTGTGGGGTGGATGATGGGAAGCAAGATAGAGGAGAGAAAAAGAAGTACCACAACACAGGCCATCATGCCCAATGGCTTCTGTTTTCTCGGTGAAGAAGGGTAGAAAAGTCATCTGCCAGGAGTGGAGGGGATAGGGTTTGAGCAGAAGGATGAGAAAGGGCCAAAAATGTGTCTGACTGTTTTAGAGGGTGGCAGAGGGAGCCAACCAAAGACAAGAATAAAAATGAATGAACAGCGAAGAGGGCCTAAATGCAACTAGCTATACAGACTCCAGTGAGGGTAAGCTGCACCCATGCAATTTTCTAGGCAGGAGAGTGGAGAGGTGGGTTGTAGGAGAAATACAGACGCGAAGAGCTAAGAAGCCTGGAAGAGTGACATTTAAGCAGGCAAAAATAAGGAGTCCAAGAGGGAGCTGATGAAACTAGAGAAATGAAGATGTCCAGGCACGGCTGTCTTTATGAGGATGAAGATCAGGTATACTGAGAGTAAGAAATCTAGAGAGAAGGTTGTCATTGAGGAAGAGAGGCACTATGGGTAACAACGTGACCCATAGTGTGGCAGGGGCTGAAGTTGGCCAGGTGACCACTAGCTGAATTTCTGAGAGACAGGAAGTTGACAAAGGACAGGGAGGGGTGGGAGATGGCAGAACATGACATGAAACTCAAAGGAGTGGGGTGGGGCTGGTTAAAAGGCATGCCAATAAACTTTAAACACATCCACAAAAGCACCCTGATCCACCACACCTTATGTCCACTATCGTCATTTCAAGGGGCACAAATCGTGCACCCTAACAATTGTTCCTGCAAATACCTCCTCAGTGACCACATCATGACCATATAAGAGTAGAAAGAGGCAGGGTAAATGACCTGGTAGCATCTATTCCCTCCACATGGAGCTCAGAGATGTTCAGAAACTTGATTAAAATAATTGTACTCAACTCTGCTACTGCCTTCCAAGAGACATTCCCTTTGGCTAGAAAAGTGCTTACGGATTTGTGAAGCAATCTCCACGAGTGAGTGGGTTTGAGTCAACTGATTACACTGTAGGAGTATGATTTCCTAGGTATATTAATCTTTTCAAAAAATCATTTTATAGCACTTTAGCTCTGGAGTTTTATGCCCTGGCACATTCTTTGTGATATAAAGCAAGCAAACTATTCTCTAAAGAATGGCAGGCTTAATTCCTAAAATTATCCATTATGTAGACATCATTACTTCGCTTCAAACAATACAGAAAATCAAGGATTTGAATTGAAATATGATTTATGATGGTAGCATTAAATTCCTTTTTTTAAAAAATCAACTATTCAGCTTTTATTGTATTGACATAGCTAAACAATAGGCTTTTAAAATAATTTCAGTGTTTCAGAGTTTAATAGATATTATAATTTCAGTTCCTTCCATCTTGTTAAAGAACAGGAAACGTGCTACCTTCTACCTGCTCAGAACAGTTATGAGTGTAGAATTTTCACTGAATCAAGGGGTGGAAGGAAGAAGGAGAATTTAAATGCCCCAGAGCAGCAGGCACTCTCCCTCTTGGTAGTTTGCCCTACACATAGGCAACCACTCTCCTGGGCTGAGGGCTGAGCTTTGCTTACACAAGGAATGTCCGGAAAAATATCCAGCCATAAATGCCTCTATTTTTCATATTACGTAACTGGATACTTTCTGGACAGCCCTCATACACAACATATATGCGACTGTATGTCTCTATGAACTTGTAGGCTATGTGAGGTCACTCTATCATCACAAATGAGGTAAAAATGCAGAATTAAAGGTTCTTCCCTATTTACTGGACCAAGTGTCAAGGTAGGCTGCAGTGGTTTTGACAGATCTTAATCTGGTAAATTCAGTAGCACCTGCTAGCAAGATTGTCAGTTCTTAGCAGCTCTTACAATACACGCTCATAAGGCAGCTATTGATCAGTGACGACAAAGGGCCTCTGTGAGGCCTGCGGAGCTGAGGGAAGCGCCAGGAGAGCCGGGCCGCCGATTCCATTCATTGATATCACCATGGAGGAGAGCACCATCCGATTCCTCGTGCTCCTTGTGCCTCCGGCAAACTCAAAATGTGAATTTACTGATTAAATAAAGCATTAAAAAAAAATTGGGGCAGGCTCTCCCAGCAGATTTCTGTCCCTAAACATAGCATAAACAGAATAAAAACTGGGGTTACCTATATAGATGGTGGTTTGTTTTGATTCAGGGACAGCTATCTAGACCTCTGCCATATTTTTACCCTGCTACCTGTGGTCTTTGTTTCACCGTAAACCTGCTGGCAAAGGACAAAGAATCTTTACGTGTAAAAAGGGGTGTGATGGCTACAATAACACAGAATTCCCCCCCCCCCCCGCCCCAGGTCTTTTTGTCTCGGGTTATTTAAATAGATTTACACCAAATAAACATTTTCATTCCTAATGAACACATGGTATGATGATTTAAAAATCATTTAACTGAGGGCAGTTCCAAGGCCAGTTGGGGCATCACCAGATTCTATATGTGGTCACATCATCTCCCACAATGAGGAGGCCATCAAAAGGTGGTAACAAAATGAAAATAAAAGTTGGTGACAAAGAATTGATTTATAGGCCATTTAGAGGACAGATTAACTTATTTCAATATTAAGAGAAGCAGGCTAAGTAAATTCACCCATTCTTCTATTCATTCAAAAACTACTGTATACCACATACTTTGTACCAGACACTGTGTTAGGCACACGGTGACCATGACATGATGCTCACACTCAAGGAACTGAGTTTCAGGCAAAGTTTACATCCCAGTAGAACTTTAAACATCTTGATGCCATGGACCCATATTAATGAACCAATATTAAAGTTTTCCCATACTTTTAATGAGGAAAGTTTATTTAAAGATTAATAAGAAGAAGGCTATTAATTTGGGGGTTGAAACAAACAAAACCTTCCTAACATTTCTTTATAAATCCCTCATGTAAGTTTTATAGGACTTTCTTTTTGCTTAAGTTAAAAAATCAGTACAAATCAATTCAGAAGTGATATGAGATAGTAGGAGAAAATAAATTTTAAGGCCTTCCTGATTTAGCCATAAACACAGTTTAAGAAAAATTTTGAAAAACCCTAGCACTAGAGTAGAATTTGGAGGTCATTTAGTGCAAGGACCTGTGAGTTCACAAATGAGGGGACCACCATTGTTTGTTTCATTGGGGTGCTCTGGGGATTGAGGAAATCCTAACAGTGCCTGGGGAAATGCTGTCAGCTGCTGCCTATATCGCCATGTCTATAGCTTTTCATATACTCTAAAATTAAAGAAATATTACAATGTTTTCCTTTTGTATTGTCATCTTTCCATCATCCACATCACTGTCCTATTGCGATGACCAAGTAGATTGGTGTCAGAAATTAGATTAATGCCAAGGACTCCCCTAAGCCCTTGCCAGGTGCAGCCAGCCGTTTTCCAGGTAAACACTGGATACCTACTGAGGTTTCAGATGTAGGAAGAAATCCAAAGGAGCTGAGTGTTGCACTGAGTCTCCCTGAGCTAACAGTTTCTGTAAAAGTCAGAGATTCCAGAACTAAAAACAAGGGGAATTGAAGATGCCAAAAGGTTCAAATGTTGGAGAAGTAATGGTCATAATAATAATAAGTTGATATAAAACTCTGTTGCTAACTAAGCTTCCCTTTTAAAAATGGCCAAAAAAGAGACTATTTCAAATAAAAATAATTTGATTGTAAGGATTTCTACTTTTAAACATGTACACTCAATATTTCCCCTTTCAGGCAGCTGGACCTTGTAACTGTCATTTAGGAAAAAAACTGTTAAAGATGACATTCAGAGGACAGCAATTAAAAATGATTTTCTAGTTGTATTTGGGACCTCCTTTCTAGAAAGTAGAAAGCAAATGGTATTTAATTAAGACACAAAGCTTGATGGATGCGAGTTTAGAAAAGAATTAGTTCTTGAAACTTCCTCCTAGAAGATAAGATGGTTGTATATATGTTCCATAGCCAGGTAAAACTGCTGAATATCTTCACCAATTATATTTGATAAATTGATGACTAAAACTATAAATATCCATAATTCATAAACAAACTACATTAAACTTACGTTAAGGCAATACAATTTAAAGGTTAAAGACTAACTTTTCTACTTTCGGTATTTTTTTTTTGAGAGAGATGACCTCTCCGATCTGAGATAAGCAGGAGAGGCTAGCAGCAAGACCAAGGGCTTTCTGAGGAAGGAAGAAAAATGCATCTGCTCCGTTTAGAATTTGGACTCGTGGCTATAAGTTATGCAGATTCTGTGGTTAGAAGATGGGGGATGGGGGACAGAGGAGGGTTTAACCTCTCCTCTTAGTAAAAGATGGAAAATGCTAAATAAGTAAAATAATGTTATAAAGATGGTATAGAAACAGAAAGTTTAAGTCCCACATTCTATTATTCATCCCTGGATAGATAACGAAAAGCTGCAAGGCTGAGCATTTATTATTAAAGATCCTTGATAAAATATAGACTGCTGATGCAGGTGCATTGAGAAGACAATCTTTGAGATGACTATTGCATTCACTTAGAAAAATAAAAGTTAGTGAATATTTTTATGCCAATTTTTATAAAAATAGTTTAATTTGTATTTATTTTGTATCTTGTCATTACAAACTTAGATTTTTAGACTGAAAACAGGTTCCAGGTTCCAACTGAACATAGCAAATAGCAATCTCATTCCCATTCCTTATGCATATGGCTAATCTAAACAGTTCGGTGAAAATGAGAGGGGAACAACTATGTGGAGCAGTAGACACTTACGAATAAATTATGATCCATGGATCCACCAGGTACAATGAGAAAGACTAATGGCCAGTTGGCTCATTTGGATTTTAATAAAAGACTATAGTCCATGCTTGGAAATATTATTAGATCACATTTATAAATTTTTAAAAATATGCCTTTCATGAATCACCTCTGGGGTGGCCATGCACTTAACACAGAATGCAAAACTGGGGTTGCATGATAATTTGATCCATACAAAAAACTGGATATTGGCACTTAACATGTCTATAGTTGTAAGTTTCTTATTTCTGTGTGTGTGATTTTTTTAAATTTAATTTTGTTAATGTGAAAACAAAAACCTCTGGAGATGGATCAAAGGTGTTTAAAAATTATTTTTAAAAACATTTGGGAATATCAACATGTAATGTAAATTAAAATTTAAATTAAAAATGTTATAATTCTTAGTGTATTAGTGTCTTTTATAAGATGGGCCCCCCTGACAGTGGTATAAAAGCTAGAGCTCATCAAAACTGTTCTACTTAAACTGGGTAAAGTTTTAAAAGGTCTCTAATGATTCTTGATATTTGGCTGTATTTACCAGTATCTTTTTTTTTTAAGTTAAATTTCAATTTTTAATTTTTTAAATTATTTTTTTCAGTTACAATTGGCATTCAATATTATTTTGTATCAGTTTCAGGTACACACATAGTGGTTAGACATTTACATAATTTAGGCAGTGATCCTCCCAATTAGTCTAGTACCCACCTAACACTGCACATCGTTGTTACATTAGTGACTATATTCTCTGTGCTGTACTTTACAGCCTCATGACTGTTTTGTAACTACCAGTGGTATTTCTTCATCCCTTCACCTTTTTCATCCAGCTTCCTAGCCCTGCTCCTTTCTGGCAATATTGGTTTGTTGTCTGTATCTGTGGATCTATTTCTGTTTTGTTCTTTAGATTCTACATACAAGTGAGATTATAAGGTATTTGTCATTCAGTCTGACTTAGTTCACTTAGCCTAGTATCCGCTAGGTCAGGCATGTCCAATCTGCAGCCCAGAATGGCTTTGAATGTGGCCCAAAACAGATTTTTTTTTTTTGCAAACTTTTTTTTTTTTTTAGCTCATCAGCTATCGTTAGTGTTGGGTATTTTATGTGTGGCCCAAGACAATTCTTTTTCCAGTGTGGCCCAGAGAAACCAACATGTTGCACACTCTGCTAGTTCCATCCATGTTGTAAATGGTAAGATTTTATTTTATTTTTATCACCAAGTAATATCCCATTGTATATATGTACCACAACTCTATCCAATTGTCTATTGATGGCCATTTAGGTTGCTTCCATATCTTGGCTATTGTAAATAGTGCTGCAACTTTAATTGCCTTATATACACTATTATAATATTAGTAATATATACATACCTGTATATATTCAAAGGGATTTACAAACAATAGTAATTTCTATTTAACATGAAAATGGCCTGAGGTTCTTTTCTGTGATAACACCAGTTTCCATTAGAAAAAAAAAATAAATGAGAATGAGCTGGAAATTGTCCACATGCCTGTCCATATCTACTCTCCATCCTTCTCTTGCTCTGGGCCCTCCAGGTCGGCCTTTGTAGACTGCATCTATGGACTCCTGCCCTTCTGCTTCTAGATGGATTCAGCTCAAGAGAGGCACCAGAGGACTCAGGTTGGTTACCTTCAACCCTCTCTCTCAGGGCTCAGCTTCTATAAGATTGTCCACTCCTACAGTGATGTTCTCCACACCTGGCAACAGCTTCCTCCCCTTGTCCTTTTAGGCCCAGGCATGGTAATGGCTTCCAGCTGTTGCTATCCCCAAGATGCTGCCCTATACCAATTATTTCTCTTAATCCTACTTAAACTTTCGATAGTTCCTTCATAAAGCTATCCCCAAATTACTTCCTTTTCAGAGTATCTCTCTTCATTGCTGGGGCCACAACTGAAAGAGTTTAGGCCAAACTTGAAAGACTTAGGTTATACCTTTTACTATCTACCAATTTTATGAAATTTTATGATACTAGGTGTTCTATATTTTTGTATTCATTGAAGCCAACTTTAGGGAGCTTGAGTCAAGAATCAAAACCAGACAAGAAAAAGATTTCTGAAGTTTTAGATAATACTACCCAATATAATCTTCAGAAATGCAACATAAAACATGGTACATCAAAGACAGCAAAAAAAAACCACAAAAAGACTATTAAAGCAAGGTAAAAAAAAGTTTAAAAATCAACATAACCTCACAACCTTAAATAAAAAGGTTTTTTTTTTCTATTTTAGGTCTACAATAATTTAAGCAACCTCTTGTAGTTATGGAGAACAAACTAATAGAGACCAGATTCCATCTTTGGGACAGGAAAACCAAAGATAAATGTGGGATCTCTTGTCAAAAAACAAGGATGATTTCAGAAGTATGTGGTGGTATAGTCACAAAGCAACATATGCAAACCCAAGGAAAAGTCTGCTAAAAACTAAATAATGACCATTTAAATATGAAACCATGACAACAATAATAAACCATTTATTACGATCAGTTGAACCTAAAAAAGGTTACACTCTTACTTCAAGAAATAAGTAATACAAACTATGCTTTAAAAAAGAAATATAGTTATCAATTAACTGGTACTCAGTTTATCATCAAAACATGAAGTTAGAAGGAGTGAAAAATGAGTTACTGATTTTTAAAAACAAAACACTAATTGTTTAATTGATATGCCTTCCCCTTGAGAATTCAAGTTACATCAATCTGAGATATAAAAACATATTTTGCCTCCTAAATTGATTCTATGAAATGTCAATTTTTAAGCCAAAGGATAGTTAATAAAAATAGAGTTTAGGTTGACATGAAACTTGGGCCTCCTGGGAGAGATGTCCCTAAAAGTTGACCTTCCCTTCCTCATTTTACTGTGTGTGCATGGGTCATGACCATCTGGGGGAGTGGCCAAGCACAGATCCAGAGTATCTTTAAGAGTCTGGGAGGATTTCACAGGAAGATGGGAAGATAGAAACTCTCCCATGAGAACGACAAAAAGTTTCTGTGCCAGGCAGAATCCTTACTCTGCAGGGGCATCATTTACATCCCAGTGGGAATTTGGGAGACTTGGGAAGCTGATCCCCTAAAATGACATTGTATTTTCACTTTATGTTTTTACTTCCATATATACCTGTATCTTTTGTCATTATTAAACAACAAAAAAAACCTTTATATCTTCTGTTGGAATTTCCCAACATTCATATCCCTGTCCAGCTGTGCCAAAGATACACATGATGAGGCCAAGGATCCTTGATTGTCCTGTCAAGCAGATGGTGATATGGGCATGGGCCAGTGACCACTGCATATTGTGCCTCACTCTCCCGCCTGCCAAGTGGCAGTTTAAAACAGTATCCTTGTTCTGTCCTCTCTTCATCGCTATCTATCTGGCACGGGATGGTGGTTAACACTACCATTAGCCACGGCACTATGAAGAGTTTTATCTGGACCTGGATGATAACACTTCACAACTCCCCCTGAAGGTGGGGCTAGATGCAGTTAACAGCTGAAACTCTAGAATGTCTCTCTTTGCGGAGGAAATAACTGCATTTTCAAACATATGTGGGATAGTTTAATTTGGAGCATTTAAAGATAGTAGACATTTGCTGTTTTGGGTTCGTCCAGAAATCCATCACTAATTTGGTAATAACCCTGTACTTCTGGTGGAGGAGACTACACTGCTGCTAGTCTGTGGGTGGCATGAGACAACTTAAGAACCGCCAGAAGTTCATATATCCTTAAGTCATAATGACGGATGAAGAATGGTCATGTGACCCACCAGAGCCAATAGCACATCATAAGATACTTGTGGGGACTGGTGAATCTGAGGCAGTTCTTTCCTGCTAGTTTTAACCACAGAGACTATAAGGTCCAGGTACTGCAGCCATTTTTCTACTTGGAAAACTGCAATAACCCAGAAGAAACAAAACTGAGAGATGGAGAGAGAACAGAGCCCAAGAGATGGAGAGAGAACAGGCAGCAAGTTTTGAGTTCCCTATCAAGTGACACCTGAAGTCACCCCAGACCTGGAATTTCAGGTCTGTAAGCCACTGGGGTACTTTTGGTTAGGCCAGCTTGGTTGAGTAACCCACTTGAAACTAAAACCCCTACCTTACAAATCCAAAAATTATATATAAACAAGGTGTGACCTTGATAATGTATTAAAAGAAACTTCATAATTTTATAGGCAACCCTAATAACCTGGTACTGAGAAAACTTAAGGGATTTTGTCCCCTATTGAGTTTGGGAGAAAAATTGTTTTTTGCCAAAAGTCAGAATATAGGATTTGGGTACCATTCCTTGGACTGTGATGACGGTAAGCATTTTGTACCCTAAATTGTTCTGGAAAACTATGCTTTCCTGCTTACTAATTTTCCTTTTCTCAAAAAGAATTTTCTGACATTTAAAATATTTATTAAATACTAAATTTAAGTTTGCAGATGGACTAAATAGCTATTACATTATGAGAAAACATGGCAAAGTAGGAGATGACGTCAAATGTTGAGAGCAAGGGGGAGTGTCAGGTTGGAGCTGGGAACTGAGAGGTGGGAGAGGCTTGCAAAGGTTGCTCTAGACTCGAATTAGATGGAGCTAGCTGGGGATGAAGGAGAGCAACCCTGAGTGTCTAGATGAGACCTGAAAGCATGGATTCTCAGAATCAGAAAGAATTTCAGTGAGTTTCCTCAGCCACACACCACACATGGCAGTTAAGCAGCAGGAATGCCCCCCGGGCTCCCCAAGGTCTGGGGATGGGCTGAACAAGTGTGTGAGGGTCCTGCTCCCCAGCATGCCAGAAGTGGGTGACCAGAATACTAGCTAAACATCCGGAAGGGATTACGTGTTGTTGGGATTAGCCCGGTTCTTTTGAGAGCAATTACAAATTTCACTTAGCTTTCCTACTTCTCAAAAAAAATTGGAACTGCAGATCAGATGACTTCTGGGGGACAAGAACTCACAAGGTGTTAGCAATTGTACAAAGAAGCACAATCTAAAGCCTCACAGCTATTTTAAAATCAAATAATGAAGTAGAATTTGAAACAATCTACACCTGCCTTAAATTTTGGGAATTAGAAATTTAGTTACTTAAAAAAACAGATTGATGCATAACATGCATCTGCCTACAAGGCACTGTTCTCAGTGTGACAGATGCCGCACTCCTCTCCCAGTTTCTAAGGTGGAGAGGGATTGAAACCAGACGTAGAACTGCCTGAAACAGTGGGTCAGAGGCAAAATAGCTCCTTGCACTGTGGGTGTTCTAAGCTCCCATCTCTGTAGTCCTCGAGTATTTGTTTTATTGGTGCATGTCTTGGCCCAGGTGTTTTGAAAAGGCACCCAGCTATAGACAGGTATCTATCTGCATGTCTACACAAGAAGCAGCAATAAAGGGAAGTTCAAGAAGACCCTCTGCCTCTCGAATCAGCACAGTTGAAAGTAGTCAGAGATTAGTGTCACAACTGACAGTCTTGAAGAGTCCCAGGGAGAACCTAGGTGCTGCGTGACCCCATGTTCCTGCTGTCTGGGACCCCCAGCATTTCTCTGTCTCTGCCTCTCTCTGAGGCCTGGGACACTGGAGTCCATGGAATTCATTTTGTCCCCTACGCGAGGATTCAGGTGAGCTGTCTGCCTGACATATTGTAAGGAGTCCTCCCTGCCCCAAGGGTACCTGTCCTACCTTCCCTTTCTCATCCTGAGTTCTCACAAACTCTCTGAAGGCCCTGCCTTGTCTAGCATCCATTTGTCTCCTCTGCAGTACAGAAGTTGCCTACAGTCCTGTCTCTGAGGTTCAAGCTCCCCTAACATTACGGACAAGGGCTAGTGGAGACCACCTGTTCTCAGCTCTGCTCAGGATGTGCAGCCATGAACACTGCTAACGCAGATGCCATTTGCCGCTCCTTCTCGGCCTGCCCCTCCTGGTCTGGTCCCACTTTGCTCCCACATGCGGTGCAGCTGGCATCCTGCTCTCTGGTTACAGCCCCTGTGGGAACTGATGCTGTCAAAGCTCTTTAAGTTATCAAAGACATGGCGACCTACAGAAAGGTTTGCTCATTCCGCTATAATATATTTATCCTACAATTGTGTTTCTGCACGACATGTTTTCTTCACTACGCCCCAGTGTGAATTACTTTCTAAAATACTAGGAAAGTACTAAAATAACTCCTCACATATCTCATAATACTATGAAGCACTTTTTTCTTTTGTATTTTTTTTTTAAAGTCAATCCTGTGTATGCTATGGACAACAAGTTCCTAATCTGCAGTGTTGAAGATGACGTAGCTTCAAAATTATGGATTTTAAGATTGAAAGTTCTTAGGGTCCTCTCTACCTCCACCTCTCCCATTGTTTCTAAATTGAGCAGGTATGAGATTTTTACAGACTTGCCCAAAGTGACACCAGGACCAAGACAGATTTAGATGAGCCTCAGTTTAGGTCAGAAACCAGCTGTAGTGTTTAGCATTAGGAATTTGTTTAGATTTCTGCATCTCAGTGGCCAGTCTAAATCACAGCACGATGAAGCACTGGTTGTATAAATCAGCCACAATCAACCTTGGAACAAGAGCTAAGTCAACTCACTACATAATGTTATGTGAAATTGGAAAGGTTGTGTAATATTCTTTTCAAATGAATGTTTAATTTAGGCTCAATTTTTTTAGAGTAGACTTAATATTTAATTGGGAGGCTTATTCACTTATGTGCATATGGTTCTTTATTTCTTTATTCTTAGAATTGGGTCTTTTAAAATTATTTCCCCTTTGAGGCCTTTAAAAAACTATGTTGCAAGCAAAATAAACTATAATTTACAGACTACTGTAGAAAAATCTCTGTCATTCTTTTTTTAAAAAATCAAAACAGAACTCTGAACCTTCATAGTAACATCTAACAAAGATGCTAGGGAAGCATCTTTTTGTTTGTTTGTTTTTGCATCAGATTCAATCTTCTTGCCTGTAGCACACCTACCATTTATCAAACTTATTTTAACATCTAGCACTGAACAGAAGCAGGAGAAAAATGACATGTATTTTGTTGTATCTGAAGTCCCACCTAACAGTCAAAGGTGACAGATCAGACTTTATTAAATACTTATCAGGCAGAAAGCGATGCTGAACGCAAAAAGCAACTTGAATCTCATCAATTACTCATCATGGACCCAGGGCCCTTGTGACCACTGAACCCATGTCAGTATGAAGAACCCACAGAGAATTCTTCAACATCTTTGAGATCCATGAAATTCTCTTTAGATGTTAGGGCTTTTATTCAATATTAATCCTCCCTAGTATGAATATGGTTAAGTTAATAACAGTAATTATGAGCTTTTTAAAACAAAGATTGAAGTGTTTGACAATTTCCCTTATTGATTACTGTAATAACTTGCACATCAAAAAGGCCTAAAATAATACCAGCAATGTTCCTTCTGCACAGAGGACCCAAGACAACAAAATCACATTTGTTAGGCCTGGAACGCTGAGCACACCTGAACAAATTTGGGGCAGGGGAAGACACAGTACGAGAAGGCACACCATGTGGTACAGAGTAACGCACAGACTCTGGAGAAAATGCACGATTATTTTTCACAGCTTCCAAGTATTCCTTTGTGAACTTAGAAGCCTGGCCTCCCTCCTACCGCTCTAGTCAGCATGCTCTCCTGCCAGCCATCACATTCAGGACAGCCTTTTGGCTATCCTGACATCGTTTCTGGGCAAGGGAAGACTAGTCCAAATAAATCTCATGTCTATTTAAGTCATATTCCATAAACAACCTTGGCAAAGTGAAACTCACCCACTGCCATGTATTGAGGGCTGTGGGCAACATTCCCCATCTGAAGCCCGTGTGCAGGTTAGGACTCTGCTCATACACATAAAAGGCTAGCTTAAGTAGCCAATTTGAGGGCAAAGAAAACGCATTCTGGTTTAAATGAGTTTCTTGTTGTCAGGTGTACTAAATGCAAACAAACCTGGCAAAATCATACCTTTCTTCCATGGAAACTTCCTTCATCTGCTGGTGTGGTTTGGTGCCCTCCATTTCCCTGATGCTCACAGCATAGATCTTCGTGGTGTAATCAATGGCCTTTTCTCTAGCAACATCGCTGTCATAGCCTCAAACAACAGAAAGAGAAGGGGAGTGGAGTTGGTTTGCCACGGCTTGGGAGGGAGTGTGAAAGAAGGGGCAGTTGGGGCTCACCTCCATCCTCCTCTGCATCAGTGTCTGACTCCTCACTGTCCACCAGCTTGCTCTCCTGGGTCCCCACAAACTCTCTCGTCCAGATCATCAAGGCTGTGTCGGCACCGCCAACTGTGAGCAGCACGGAGTCGTTGTGCAGCCACCTCACGTTGGTGACATGTGCACTGTGCCCCACATACTTCTTGAATCTTGCGTGCTGGCCCTGTAAAGCCAAATATGGGCAATTACCCCACTTGAGTCTCCTTATTCTCATCTCTGTATTACTTCATCCATGTTATTTTCTAGAGCGACTTCTACTGGATACAAATGAAACAGCTCATTGAAGTGGCAATTTCCCTACATTTCTCTAGAACATAAGCTCCATGAGGGCAGGGGCTAGGTCTCTTCTTTTTTCTTTCCCCTAAAACATCAACTGGTTCATCATAGATCCTCAATAAGTACTTTGTGAGGGGAAGAATGAAAGGTTAGACTGCAGAACCTATTTCTGGGACTGTAAGGAAGTATAAAAAGCGTGTTTCTGTTTCTCTCACGTATCAAATGTGCATTCTTTACAGGTCTCCAGTGTAAACCCCTGATTGTGAGTCTGGCTGACATTTGAGATCAGACGTGTGCTCCCAGTCATTTCCCATAGTCGTCTGTCCCAAAGCACAAACAGACTACTACAGAACAGCACTTTTTATAATCCTGGGGCCTCGAATCAGATTTAAAACATACTGTGGACAGATCTTCCAACCTAGAAACACTCAAATAATTGATTTAAAAACAAAATACACTCCTCTTCAACAAACATAGCCAAAGAAATAGGACCCCATTTATTAGCAATTACTGCGTGCTTTTCAGAGTGGTGCGCCCAGGCCGTACCGAGTTCGACCCCAGACGGGCAAGGATGAGAGCAGATGTGAGTCGGCAGCTCATTCCGGGGCCCTCCTGACAAGCAGTGGGGAGCTGCAGCTGGCCCAGAAGCCAGCTTTTATTTCTGGCTCATGAGCCACAGCCTGGCAAAAACAGCTCCAACGGGAGCCATTTGAAGAGGCAGAGTTTTTCCATCCTCTCAGCAACTCCCAGGGAATACCTTATGCAATGTGGGAAGCCGCGTGTACTTTCTGAGGTCATGAGAGGGCCGTCAGTGTCCCCGACAAAAACTTTATTCAGTAACGGACAAGAGGCTTCCAGAGGGCTTTAGAGTGTACACTGGGGCATTTGAAACTGGCACAGACGCACAGCAGGGGACAGGTGCAGGTCAGTGTGTGACTTTAAAATACTCTTGGTCGAGACTGCTCTGTATCTGGCTGACCCCTACCTGACAGCAGAGTGAAACTGCCCAGTCCTCAGCAGAGTACTGAGTGGAGGAAAGATGAGGTAAGCAGCGGTAGGCAGCATTTCCAGGAAGCCCTCCAGAGCCATTAGTTTGCTAAGCCAACAGGCAGAGCAAAATAAGGATTTCCAAGGGAACCCACTGCGTGACCAGGTGAGGCCTAGAAGGCACGGAAACAAGAATAGTCATAGTGGCTACAGCCACGTGTCCTGCTGGTCTTCCTGCGGAAAGCAGGAACCAACCCAGTGTGTACAAATGCAAGCCGGTTTCTTGCGAGGAGGAGAAGGTAAAAGAACTTGATATATACCTCTCTGTGCTCTTATATGAGGGGACGCGGGATTTCCAGACAGGGTCAAAGAGAGAATCCACAAAGAAAGGCTCAGGAGAAAAAATAGCCGAAGGTGATCAAAATCTTTGCAGAGGGAAAGAACGTGACACACGGGAGTAAGAAGAGAAAGGGGAAAATTCTCAGTCACTGAAGCTGTTTAATAAAGCCAATGTTCTTCCAGCAAAGGGTGATTCAAGATTCTCAGAACAGGAAGCGAGGTCACCCTTCCACGCAACAATGAAGGGAACTCACGGGTGTTAGACGTTTCCAGGGAAGCAGCTGCCTCACAGGAGGAAGAGGCTGGCAGGGATGTTTGGTGGCTCCCTCAGGGCCTGTGGAAGGAGCCTCCTGAAGACCTGGCACAGCCCGTTGGATGAGCTGTCTTTCTGGGGCTTCATGCCAAATCGTGCATTTCTCTTACACCCATCAGGACTCGAAACCACAACTCTCCTCTTCCACTGAGCGCTGAAACAATGGGGAATCTGGACTGTACCAGTGTACTGGTTGTTCCCCTTTTTTAGGTGAGAAATTCCTGAGACTGCAATGAAAGCTATGTACCTTTTCCCCACATTCACAACATTTTACCTATAGGTAAAATTTTATGTACAGGGTTCCTCTTTGAAGAACCATTTTCTTGAGCTTTTGACATTCTGAGAGGGAAACGTAAGAACTTAAGAGTAGGTTTTAAAAATGTAAATGACATGGCGATACTTCAACCTCTCAGGTCTGGTGGAAGGGCAGAGTCTTGGAAAGGAAGGGAAGCTATGGGAAGTGATGGGCTAGCATACAGATGGTGTCAAAGACAGATGACCACAAATGGCTTAGGGATTTGGAGAAATGGGTGAGTTCTGGAGAGTCTATCTCATGGAGGCTGGAAACAATCTGATTGTCAGGGGACTAAGAACCTCACTGAAAAGATTTTAAACTGTAAAACTGAATATACAAGGGCTTATGATTGTCATGGAAAGAAAAATGCTTGAAAGAGATGCCTAGTAACACATAGGAAGGGAGAACGAGAAAAAGGGCCAAGAAGAAGACACGATCTTAGAGTCTAACCAAGAGAACTTGAATTTTGGACACAGAGAGAGCTACGATTTCATAGGCGTCACCAAGACTTGATGACATGGAGCTCAATGCTAGAATGCTGCAAGGGGATGCTATCAGTCCAGCTGGGCTTCCATAGCAAACTATGACATGCTGAGAGGCTTAAACAACAGAAATTTGTTTTTCACAGTTCTGGAGGCTGGGAAGTCTAAGAACAAGGTACCAGCCAACTCGGTTCCTGGTGAGAGCTTATTTCCTGGGTTATGGACGCGACCTTCTCACCATGGGTTTCATGGGCTTTCGTGTGTGTGTGTGTGTGTGCACTGAGAGAGAGAATGAGCTCTTTGATGTCTCTCGTAAGGGCACTAATCCTATTGGATCAGGGCCTCACCCTTATGCTCTCATTTAGTCTTAATTATTTTCATAAAGACCTGATACCCCAATAAAGTCACACTGAAGGTTAGGGCGTCAACATATGAATTTTGACAGGGATACATTCAGTCTATAACAGATGGTGAACTTTGTCCAACACATCCAGAACTTCGGAGGAAATGTCCATGTATTTGGAAGGGTAAGTGTGCCAGAAAAATCAGATTAGAAAAAGAAAAAGAAGAGGAAGAAAAGTGATGCTATCAAAGGAGTTTATATTGGCCAGTAGTTTTTGAACACTTTTAAATTATGAAACTATTTCTTCAATGTTCTTACACAGAAGAACTGAAGAATAAAAAGATACACAGTCCAATTTAAAAGAGCAGACAAAAGATTTATGCAAACACTTCACAAACGGCCAAGAAGCAAATGAAAAGTGTTCAGCATCATCAGTCATCAGGGAAATAAAAATTACAAACCCAATTAGTTTACAGTATCTATTCCCCAGAACAGCTAAATTTTATAAGTCTGACAACACTGACTGCTGGCAACTGGAACTCTATTACATTTTTGGTAGTAAAATGAAAAAAGGTCTGGCAGTTTCTTAAAAAGTTAAAGATATATTTTCCACTATGACCCAGAAATTCTACTCCTACATATTTACTTAAGAGAAATAAACTTATGCCTACAAAGATTTGTCCAAAAATGTTCATAGCACTTTTATTATAATCAACGATTAGAAAATAAAAACATGTGTCCATTGATAGGCATGTGGATAAATAAACTCTGTTGTTACATTCATACAATGGAATTCCACTCAGCTATAAAGAGGAACAGACTCTTATTATACATAACAGCATGGAGAAATCTCAGAAACCTCATCTGAGTGAAAGAAGCCAGACACAAAACAGTACCGACTTGATTATCCCTTTTTTTTTTTTTTTTCTAGCTTTGTGGTATGTGGGTAGCTCCCTAGCTGGGAATCGAACCCAGGCCGCAGCACTGACAGCGCCAGCGCCGAAGCCTTAAGCCACTACACCATCAGGGAACTCCCTGATTATCCCATTTATATGGAGTTCTGAAACAAGTGACACTGATCTATGGTGAAAAACACTGGACTGCAGTTTTTCATCTGAGGGTAGAACAGGGCTAGGGACTGACCCAGAAGGAAACAAGGGGCATGAGAACATTTCCTGGGGTTATAATAATGTTTTGTATCTTGATAGGTATTTGGATTATATAGGTGTGTTTGTCAAAGCTCATCAAATGGAACCTTAACACTTGTGCATTTCAACGGTATATAAATTTTACTTTAAAAAACACCATAAACAAATGTTGAACTCCAGGTAATAATGTGCATGTGAATCATTTAGGGGTAGGTGTTCTGATGTCTATAGTTTACATTCAATTATAGACTCTAGGTGGTAGAGCTCTAGGAATTGACTGTATCATTCTTCCACTTTACTCCCATGCTTGAAAACTTTTGTAACAAAGTGCTGGAAAAAAAAATCTTACACAGAAGACTAATGTATAAAATATAAAACTCAGAGTTGACTCTAGTTGAAGCAGAGGTGAGGCCTCAGAGCCCATCCAGTTGACCCCTACTTTATTTCCTGGGTAGTCCCAAGAAACCTTTCTGGAACTCGGGGAGTCTGAGGAACACAGCTTGACATTACTACCACACACAGCACACCTGGTCAGGCTTGGAATATGGATGATGAAGTTCCAGGACCAACAGTAAATCTAGCACAGGACCATGATGCAATAGTATTATGGGGATTTCAACTCTCTGAATTATCTGCCAAAATCTTACTCTACTAATACCAGGGTGTCACTACCTTCTTGATTGTCCTGCTAGTAATCTCATTTCAAAAAATATAGAAGTAGCAAGGAACATTGCTATATAGAACTCAATTCTGATCAAACAGAGAGAGCTGGTAAGTGACACTGAAGTCACAGATCACATGGAGAAGGCCACCAAGTGGTTTGAAATTGGACAGTAAAGGGAAGACTGGACATAATCAGAAATGAATCTTAGAAAAGTTTACCCAAAATTATTATCTGACTAGATATTAACAAATGAAAAAAAAAAAAAAAAAAAAAAAAAAAAAAAAAAAAAAAAAAAAAAAAAAAAAAAAAAAAAAAAAAAAAAAAAAAAAAAAAAAAAAAAAAAAAAACAGAGAAAGGCATGTAAAGATACCAAAGTGGCTGCAGAGAGAACTGGTGGGTTCAAGTTATAAATGTAGAAATGATGGAAGGAGGAGCAAATAACCAAGGACAAATATAAAAGTGTTACACAGATAACTTTAATATAGTTTCAGGAATTTGAAGTAAAAAACTAAGACAATTGAGAAAGATATATATATATATATATATATGGCTAAAAGAGCCTATCTTAGATCAGATGGTTTAGTATGAACAGAAAGCAGATTTACTTATCTCCTCTATCAAAGAAAATGCTCTTCAAACTAGAAAAAGGCAAAACAGAGTTCATGTACTTGAGCACAGGTGCCTTCAGATGTGATCACAGAAATAAAGTCAGCAATAGATGAGGAATTTAGAAATCAGGAAAGGCAGTGTCAAACATAAAAACTTTCCTGTATCCAAAAAGGAAAACAAGTAGATTTCGGCAAATATTGATTCATGAACTGATGTAATTCCTGGAAAATTCTAGGGTGAATTATTACACAGGAAGTCGATAAGCACATAGGAAAGGAAGTGATGATGACTGGGCAGCAACAGGGGTTCACTGTGAACTGTTATTGGCTTTTATTGGCCGGTTTGTTAGGAGAGATTAGGGATACCAAAGACACAATCAATCTGGCTTTTAGCAAGATCCACGCCAAGTCTCTAATGACATCTTGTTGGAGTAGAGAGGGGAATGTGAGCTCCATGGCAGCATAATCAGAGAGATGTAAACATCTGTTACTGACTGAAGAACTGTAACTAAATGTGCATATTAATAAACAGTGTCAAATTGCATGCAGGAGTCTCCTGGTGGTGGTATTTGGTTGTTCTGGTCTGTATTTTGTTTTCTTTCCATAATTTAGAACTCACACTTGTGAAATCAGAGGATGACATGATGTTGGAACAGAAAGCAAATACTTTCAGAAAGTATTTAAAAGATATTGCTAAGTTGGAAAAATGAGATTAAAGAAACAAGATAACTCTTATTTGGTACAAAGATAAAGTTTGTTTAGTTCTTCTGCCCACTTTTTAATTGGGTTGTTTGTTTTTTTGTTGTTAAGTCTTATTAGTTCTTTATATATTTTAGATATTAGACCCTTATCTGATGCGTTATCTGCAAATATTTTCTCCCATTCAGTTGGCTGTCTCTTGGCCTTGTTGATGGTTTCTTTTGCTGTGCAGAAGCTTTTTAGTTTAATATAATC